>JAWZYV010020091.1:0-22797 GCA_038373885.1 Cheiracanthium punctorium | reverse complement strand
AAACGACGTCTAACGTGCCCAAAAATCGCACAAAGTTTACAATGCAATCCTCTGTTTTGCGATGACTTTTCACAAGTTTCACAAAACTGAACTGTTTCGTGGCTTTAAATGGTAAAATTCAGGGTCTTCCTATCGAAATGATAATAGATAATGTAAATTATCTGACAATCTTAAATAAAAACTGTACTTTACAAAACACTTTTTTACGTGACATAGAGTGCTGATGAGAAAAAACGAATTATTATGTATATTAAATTGAAACTATTGATCCATTTTTCGAAGGCCGCAGTTATGGCATTTGGCCTAGGGCGCAAAAATGTGTAAATCCGGCCCTGGTTCTAAATATAGATTCTGCTTGTTTTCAGCATCCAGAATGTTTGAATTATTAACAAAATAATTCCCAAGTTTTTAAATGACTTAGATATACTAAGAAAAAATAATTTGCGAGAGTTCATAAATTATGTATATGGGCTGGTATTATGTGTCCAACGGCAATCCATTGAAGCATTGAGCATTGGAAGAGTTTCTAGGCTGTAGATAGGTGAATCAATACAGAACACTTAAAAATTCTACCATGCAATCACAGTTTTTGAAAATGCATCACTACTATCGATTTTTATTGGGATGGTCAACGTTACTAAAAGGATTGGTCGTCTCATTTTACAGATGGCCACTATCTTGTTAAGTTCTACCCCAGTCAGGAGCGTGTGAAGATTTCCGTTCATGGGGCGTCCGCTTACTCGAAAGCCGGTTGGTACTTACCCTTTAACGCGCAGTGTTCCCGCTCTGGGAACACCAGACTCTGACGTTTGGACTGTTGCCAGTCACGAAGAATAGATTGGTATTCTATGAAAACAGTTGCGGGTGAGAGAGCTCCACGAGAATCCTTTCCTTTTCAGCACGTCCTTTCCCGTCAAAAAAGGGTCACGATTCTTTTGAACGGCACTACATCTGCTGAAAATGGAAGAATGCGAGGCACAGCTGGATAGATGGCCCCATGCTGAAAAAAACGCAACTGGCTGTGCGACACAGCCAGTTGTCGTCAGAAAAAGGGTCTCTCGATCTGTGTCACGCGATGAACGTTTCGATCGTCCGTCCTCTTGCGGGTCGTTCAGTCGAGCGATGGCAACGGCTGCCCTTTCTCAGCATTGGAAAGGGTTGCGCCTCAAGGGTTCACTGCGCTTTCAAGAAGGATGTTTCATGTAACGACTCTACTATCTCGTAAATCTACAGGGAACTACAACGTTGAGAAACGGAATATTTTATGTTTGCCAATGGATTGCGAGAGGCCCGATTCGCAGAGATCAAACGTTAGCGAGATTCAAGATTCTTGAATGTTCAGCCTTGCCACTCACCACTTTTGCCCAAGAACTCATAGCGTAGCAATCGGAAACAACAAACCTCATATTCTATGAAAAAGGTCGCAGTCAAAACTTTGGAGCATTTCAGGTTTATGCAAATTAAATTTTAACACTACGAAATAAAAACGAATTTCACAAACACTACAAGAAGAGAGTATCCTACTGCCGAGCCTCTGGGTCCGGGTTCGAATCTGGCACGCGCATGGATGTTTGCGTTTGTTCCATTATTGTCCTGCTTGTTAATAAATGTCATTTGGAATAAAATAAATTTTAAACGAATATTCAGGGGTATAAGACCTCTTTGAGATTGCAGTCAAAACCTCAAGAAAAAAAAGCTCTCAGTCCAAGAACAACAGAAGAGAGTATCAGATGACCGAAATATACCGTTAATCCCCCCCCCCTGCCAATTAAAGCCCCGCCCCCCCACCTCCTCTAAGAACCCTGCTCAGCCACTGCCTCCTAGATACAGAAAGCCTGAATGCTGAAGCTTTGACGCCATCATTAGGCCTTCAAGGAATGACGTCACCACACTTTCATTCTCATAAACTAAAACTATTTCAGATTTCTGGTGAATGCTACAAATATTAAAAAGTATATTAAGTGAAAGATAAAAAATTAAAATACGTTCGTGACACTAAACAATTCATTGTGATTGACTCCCTTATTACAATATATAATTAGTTACAGTTAAAAACTGCACTTTTTTGTAAAATGAATTTGTCTATCCCAATTCATTAAAATGTTGTTATGAGAGAATCCATTCACCAGAAATTTCGAATAGTTCTACTTTATGAAATTTAATCTGTGATGACGTCACCTTTAGAAGGCCAACTAATGACGTAGAGGCTTGGTGACGTAGCAGTGGTTAGGCTTTCTATATCTAGGAGGCAGTGGCTCAACATTAACTACATTTTATAAGTCCACCTCGGCGCCTTTAAAAGCAGACTGTTTATTTCAATGGCACTCCATTGCCATGGCACAGTGGTTATGTCACTGGAAAGGGTAGACGGGCGAAGTGTGAAGGTCCCGTGTTCGGGTCCCATCGCGCGTCCGTCGACCTAACCGTTCGGAGTTTTCCGTAGTTTTCTTCGAAACTGAGCGTCCATACGGGTTAAGACCCCTTAGAAAGACTCCCCCACGGAGGGCATCCCCCTTGTGTTGTCCTACTGACGAGGATTTATAAGTGGGCCTCGAGCCAAGCACGCAAGTCCGCTATACGCGTTCACAATAACAACAGCATTGGTATTATGCATGGTGCTGCAGAAAAACTGTTTTTAAAGGCCCCATTGGGAGAAACGCGCCCAATGGCCAAAATGTCGTCAAACTGGATGACTTTTAGCGAAATATCGCCCAATTTAGCGCCCAAAATAAGTACCCGAAAGTGAAGTGATCGAAGGCCTACGACCCCTATTTCTTGAAATTTCTAGAAAACGCAGAGCGGAGCTTCTAAAGCGCTTCTATTTATAGCCGACGCAGAAGGTACAAGAAGCCTCCAGAAAAGTCTATTTCACGAAGATTCCACATAAGGCGGTAATTTCGATTGCGTCATAGAAGAGAAATATTAGATTATGCGATGTTAATGCAGAAAAACTGTCTCAAAGCCCCATAGGAAAATCGCCAAATGACCAAATTTCGCCAAGCTTGGCGACCTTTAGCGGAATATCGCCAAATTGGACGCCGAAAATAAGTCCCCAAAAGTGAAGCTATCGAAGTTCTAGGACCCATATTTCTCGAGATTTCTAGAAACCCATAGAAAATGCAATGGGGAAACCAAAACCTCCGTATCTCCGGTTCTAGTGGACCGATTTTGATGCAACACACAAAGCAAAATTTATCTATTTGAAGCGCAGAATACGAATTTTGAACTATTTTGAGTCCCAGAACAGCGGGTTGCCCCGAAAATTCGTAACAGTACGTAAAATCAGAAAAAAAAACAAAACCCTCCGCTTTCTATGTAATACAAATCGAATTTCCCCGCATTGGTATCAGGAGGTAAATTTTCTTAAATTGTACGCCTACTCGAAGTCATATTCGAGAATGCGAGAACTGTTCTACATTCATTTTGTGAGTAACGGATTCATTTTTCAAGAAAACATGCAGCTCAAAACAAATATTAGAAGTTGTTATGACACGATACTTAACCTCCTTACACTTGACAAAAATCTCGCATCTCAAATCAAAGAGCAATCTCATAGTTATTTTTAAAAAAAAACTTACTACACTTAAAAACGACACGTGGAAAGCGAAATTTCAAATAATTTTTTCGAATAAAAGCCTCATCCGCAATCTCTGCTTTAGTAGTAAAAAATTGTTATCATCCATCAACGAAGACTGTCGAGACACTTTTAGAGGTGTCCTAGAAGTTCTTTCCAGCTATACGAATTTCGAAAAATCAAAAAAATATTTTAAAATCCAACTTCGGAAATTTCAATAATATTAAAAATACTCTTTTGTGTAACGGCAAGCAAAGGCAAAATGACGGCAGTCAAAAATAAAATCTATGTGCAGGACTGACCCATTCACATGCGTGAAAACCATTTATTCAAAATGAAAGCATGGACGCAAATGTACGGCCATTCAGAACTACGAAAAAACTTAAAGAATCGTTTTAACCCTTTAACGCGCGGTGTCCTCGCCGTGAGGACACGAAACTCTAACGTTTTGACGGTTGCCAGTCACGAAGAATAGATTGGATTTCTATAAAAATACTTGCGGGTGACATCGCTCCACGAGAATCCTTTACTTTTTAGCACGTCCTTTCCCGTAAAAAAACGGTCACGATTATTTTTAACTGCACTGACATCTGCTGAAAAATGGAAGAATGCGAGAACATCTAGACAGATGGCCCAATGCTGAAAAAAGGGCAGCCGTGGCCATCGCTCGACTGAACGACCACCAAAAGGGCGGACGATCGAAACGTGCATCGCGTGCCACAGATCTAGAGACCCTTTTTTGGACGACAGCCACGGCAGTCGAGCGATGGCAACGGCTGCCCTTTTTTCAGCATTGGGAAAAGGTTGCGCCTCAAAGGGTTAACAGTGGAAAGGAAAAGGTACCTCTGGAAGGAAGAAGAAAATGTACACCCTCTCAAAAAAGTATTCGAGTATAAGCGAAATTTCCTATTTTAGTTTTGCGAATAATTATTGGGTTTTTTTGAAAAACGCACAACTCAACAAGTTATAAGCATACATAGCCTAATTTATATTCTATGATAAATAATTTTTACTAATACGAAACCAACGTAGGAAGTTTATCTTTTACTCGAATACCTTTTTGAGAGGGTGTCCTTTTTATGAAGAACACAACTTTAAAATGGAACGTTATAGGAAAATTGACTTGCTCTCGTGGGTGTTCAAGCTGATTCTCGAATGTTAAGCACATTCTTCTGATAATTCTCTCTATGGGTCTTAATTACGTCAGTGATTACTATCTTGTTACTACCTTCCAGCATCTTTCTAGATCGTGATTAAAGGTGACGCCCTTGTAAGTGATCTCTAAACGAGCAATGAAACGTACAGAGATAGATTATTGGATCCCTGCATGTTTTCCTGAAAGCGTTGCGCCATTCTGATCAAGTTTGTGGAGATCGAGATGTTAAAAGGAATTCTGAGGGGTTTCAGTATTCAGTGATTCCTTTCCCTTATTATGGAACTCATTCGAAAAAAGGATTTCAACGTCTTTGGGATCAAGCATGGGATCCGGAAATACTTGTTGAAATTAAACAGTGGCCGCATTCGTAAACGCGAACGAGTTGCACTCGTGCAACGAATTTCCATCTAAGGTGTTCGTAAAGGAAACCGAGTGCATTCAGTTTAAAACCTCGAAAGTTCGTATACAAAACTGAGTACAATTAGTTTCAAACGAAGTAAACCGAGAGCGATTTAGGTTGATTGAGTTTGTTGAGAAGATTACTTGCTGCACGTTGTTACTGTTTACAAATGGCGTCTGTTTTAATGGATAAGTATCTTGTTATGAAAAGTATTTTACGTTTGCTGAAGCTGCAAATATTACTCTTTCGACGAGGATTCATAAGCGTGTCTGGAAACCAAGTAAGCATGTCCGAAAATAAATCAAGTCCAAATACAACAGCAGCCCCCAAGGAATTTCTCAACTCCAACCACAACAACAGGACAACAACAAAGACAAAGGAAAGCTGTAAATAATACTAAATATTTTGGATCGGAGTTCTTGGAGAAAGACAAGAATGAAGAACGCGAGAAATGGTATGTAAAATCTTACGACATTTCGCTTTTCAATCCAACCGATGTGTCCCATGCTGCTGTTAAGAAAATATCACCGATCCACGTACTTTTCACATGTGGATGATCGGATGCACGTTCATTTTCTAGCAACCATGTTCTTTCGTGTTGAGTTTTATGAAAATCCCAGTTATTAGGTGTATGTCCCGATCGAATGCATTGTGTTAGTTTTTTTAGTATCGATCTTCTTTCGTGTTAAGTTAAGACATCTGGAAAATGAGAATGCATTTGTATGTGAGGGAAGGTGGAGAGGGTATGCAACTTTGTATGTTTGATACTTGTCTTTTTTTAGCTTGTAGAGAATGTTTTCATGGTATGAATACGCTGGAAAAGATGCATGCATGCTGTCCTAAGGCTAGGCTTGCCGACTTTTATTTAGGAATTTACGGGACTTCACGATTAAAATTCGGGACACAGCTGACTCATTACAGAAAGAGGAGAAAAACAAAACCAGATTTAATTTTTTCATTTTAAATAGTTTTGTTGAATATTATGTTTCACTTTGGCATAATTATACATGCATCCTATTTAGCAAAATTAAAACAATCAGACAAACTAATGAAAAATTCATATTAATTGTTATGGAGTCCTCTATCTCTTTTCTTTATAATCAGAAAAAAAACAATGCTATCGTTAGCCATTCAATTAAATGAACTTTTTCATTCTTTTCACAAACCAAAGCAAAACCTTTTTGCTAGCAAATAGGCATGCAAGAAATAGTCATTAAAACAACTTATAAGTAGGCATCCACAATATCCCTTTTCGAGTCTTAAATAATACCTTCTACCAAGATACTGATAATTATTTATTTGGAAAAAACATAAGCTACATTGACCCACTTTTACTAAAATCATAATATTAACTATCTGGAAAAATCATATTTATTTATAAGAGAAACTTGATGTTTAAAATTTCTTCTGGTTTAACAAAATATTAAATGGCTTGTTCTATTCGGCAAACGGGACGTTGGCGTCCCGCACACATATTTCGCGGGACGCGACCTCTACAGCTCTAGAAACGGGACGTCCCGGCTCTCGCGGGACGGTTGGCATGACAACCCTACCTAAGATCGCTCTATAGCGTCATTAAGATAAATAACATTCTGTCATTGAAGCAGATGTGAAAATTTTATTTACATAATAAACATTCTACTTTATAATTTTTTAAAAACACATTTTGTATTAGCTTGGTAATGGATAAAAGTACTTTTATTCTCGTATTTATCATACTATATAATTTAAGTAGTTTTTCATTTTTTATGTTTTCTGTGTTCCTGTTAGGAATACCTTCGCATAAAATGAGCAAAATGTTCATTGTAGTTTGAAAGCTTTAATCCTTTTTTTATGAAACAGGAAAAAACAGGAATGCTCAAAATTATTATGTGTGGTTTCTGTAATATAATAAAAAAAATCTCAGAATGGATGTTTTAACATTCTAAAAATATGTGAAAAATCAGTTTATAAAATAGTAAGAAAACGAAAAAATGATTTAGATTAATCAGATGTTTCATGGAGATCACTCAGACCAGCTTCTCCATGCCATCGGGCCCGTACATTGAGAATGCCCCCAAATTAATAAAATAGTTTAACCCTTTGAGGCGCAGTGATCCCGCTCTGGGAACACCCAACTCGGACGTTTTGACTGCTGCCAGTCACGAAGAATCGATTGGATTTCTATCAAAAGAGTGGCGGGTGACACAGCTCCAGGAGAATCCTTTACTTTTGAGCACGTCCTTTCCCGTAAAAAAATGGCACTGACATCGGCCGAAAAATGGAAGAATGCGAAGAACAGCTGGATAGAGGGCCCCATGCTGAAAAAAGGGCAGCCGTTGCCATCGCTCGACTTCACGACCCGCAAGAGGGCGGACGATCGAAACGTTCATCGCGTGCCACAGATCTACAGACCCATTTTTGATGTAGCTGGCTGTGCGCGGGCACAGCCAGCTGTCGTCAAAAGAGGGTCAGTGGGAAAGGGTTGCGCCTCAAAGGGTTAAGATATAATATAATTTGCGTTCACACACATATCTTCCTAACATTAACTAAAAAGCAAAAAAAAAAAAAAAAAATATTGCTGGTATAAATAAATAAATCATGCTAAAATCATGTATTATCGAAAAAAAAAGAAAAAAAAAACCTTTCCAACACAATCTTATTTCTTTGCGTGTTACCTTACCACACAACGAATGGTTCACTTTTTGATCCTATCATTGCAAAGATGCAAAGGAAAAAATACATGGTTAACCCATTTATGCCTAGCGTCCCTTTTTTGGGACGGCATTTTTGCTATTAGTCGAAAACGTTATTTATTTTTCCTAGCCTTTATTCATGAGTATTGAGCCTCAACTCTACACAATATTTTAACATGACCCAGTAGGATGTTGATATTTCTATTTTTATGCATCATGATTTTAAAAGAAATCATCCCTTGTTCAAGAAGTTGACATCAGAAATTTATCTATTATTACTGTTATCAGTAAAAATCGAAGAAAGTCGCAAAAATATCCAGGCACAAATGGGTTAAAAGTATAAAACAATTTAAACGACTTTTCAAGGATTATTTATTACTTCCTTGTACGTAGTATAAGGAAGTAATGTGATCCCGAAAAATTTTGGGGGCCAAATTTCGACATAAAAACCGATTTTGACTACCTCTAAATTGAATTTTAAAAATTTTTTCGATGCATCTCATCGTAGGCTAGCATGCACGATCTAATTAACGCGTCTGCAACTCATTTTGACCAGTGGCGAGTCTACTGTGGCCAGTTTTTCCATGCCGTCTGTACGTACGTACGTACGTACGTACGTATGTATGTAACTCGCATATCTCAAAAACTATGGGTCGTAGAATGTTGAGATTTGATATTTAGGATTGTTCTATGATCTAGTTGTGCACCTCCCCTTTTGGTGGCAATCGAATGAATGGTTTATGTACAGGACCGCCCAAAAGATTCGAAATACATTACGCTCTATGGGCCCAAATTCATTAAACTCGCCTAACTCAAAAGCTATTAGGCGTAGAATGTCGAAACTTCATATTTTGGATAGTTGTAACATCTAGTTGTGCACCTCCCCTTTTGGTTCCATTCGACTGAATAGTTTATCTACAGGACTGCCCAAAACATTCGAAATACATTACACTCAATGGGCCGAAATTCATTAAACTCGCATATCTCAAAAACTGTTAGGCGTTGAATGTTGAAACTTTATATTTAGGATTGTTGTAACATCTAGTTGTGCACCTCCCCTTTCGGTTCCATTCGACTGAATAGTTTATCTACAGGACCGCCCAAAAGATTCGAAATACATTACGCTCTATGGGCCGAAATTCATCAAAGCGTTTTTTAGAGGTATTGGGCTATTTCAAACGACTCAGAAGTGATATATGCTGTAAAGAGTTAGAAAATGAATTTCTCTATTAAAAAAAGTGTCTTTATCATTTATAGTTCTGCTACAGGAACACTCAAAAGATTTCCAATACATTACGGTCAATAGCAATTTTAGGGGCATTCATCCATTTCAAGCACAATACCGTCCTACCACATAAGTTAGGTAATGGTCCGACCACGGTCACGTGCCTCCCTCAAGAACTTTGCCAAAAGTCGCCAAGCTTGGCGACTTTTGGTGTACGTGTGTGCATATTTAACTCTCAAATCTCAAAAACTATTATGAAATTTCATATATAAGAATGTTGTAACATCTAGTTGTGCATCTCGATTTTTGGTTCCAATCTACTGGAGAGTTTATTTACAGGACCACCGAAAAGAATTTCAGTACCTTAATGTCTATGGACATCTTCATTATAATACAACTGTAGACAGTCATTGTTTGGTACATGCCCAAAATCTCGCCGTCTGTCCTCGACCTTGGCGAGTTTTGGCGAAATATCGCCAAATTTGGCGATAGTCAGTCATTTCGTCCATGCCCAGAGTATCGCCATTTGTCATCGTTCTTGGCGAGTTTTGGCGAAATATCGCCAAATTTGGCGATAATCTGTCATTGTTTGGTTTATGCTTAAAATCTCGCCAAATGTCGTCGACATTGACGAGTTTCGCCGAAATATCGCCAAATTTGGCGCCAAAAATTATTTCCTATTTTGTATAACTCTAAAACTTTAACCCGTAGATTTTTTAACTTTGTATTTAGAACTATTGTAATATCTAACTGTTTTCAATATCTTTTTTGACAGCATTCGACTGAGAATTTATTTACATGGTGAGCCAAATGACTTTGAATACATTGAGGTGTATAGATGCATTCAATTTATTGAAGGTCTGTGCTCACTGACTACTTTGGCTATCCCCAAAATCTCGCTGACTATCTCAAGTTTGTCGGCTTTTGGTGAAATATCGCCAAATAAAGTGTCAGAAGGAAATCTTTCAAATTGAACTCAGCTTGGCGATATCGAAATATTTGGCTAGAAATTGCTAAACCTTACTATTATTGATATTTTATCTCTTTCTAACAAATAAATTTAGAGGAAGTGCGTCGAAAATATTTTTGATCTAATGGACGTGCAAGGAAGTCATGTGTTGGACACATCAGATTTTTATATAAAACGTAACCACTAGGAATCCATTGTACATGTATAACTGCTTTTCCATTAAAAATTCGTTTGTTTGAATTTCATCTTTTTTAAAGGAGGGACAAAAACATTGCAGCCCGGTACACCTAACAGAATGAATGTTATATTGAGCGTCGGTGCTTCGTCACTTTTAAACACTCTGTTTTAAAACATGTTTATGATTTGAGTTTGTCTGTCTGTCCGTTCCAGAGGTGTGTCCGTGGAGGAGCGCACCCGGAGCCCGTATAAACTCATTGTGGAACCCATGTTCAACCTGTTCCTCCGCATCACTGAAAGGCCCCACTATGGCCGAATGGATAAGCAGCGAACATGATAGATGGCTACGAGAGCTGTTCTCGCGCACAGCCAGCTGCGTCAAAAAAGGGTCTCTGGATTTGTAGCACGCGATGAACGTTTCGATCGTCCACCCTCTTGCGGGTCGTTCAGTCGAGCGATGGCCACGGCTGCCCCTTTTTTCAGGATGGGGCCCTCTATCCAGCTGTCCTCTCATTCTTCCATTCTTCGGCAGATGTCAGTGCTGTTCAAAATAATCTTTTGACGGAAAAGGACGTGCTCGAAAGTAAAGGATTCTCGTGGAGCTCTGTCACCCGCCACTCTTTTTATGGAAATCCAATCGATTCTTCGTGACTGGCAACCGTCCAAACGTCCGAGTGGGGTGTTCTCAGAGCGGGAACACTCCGCGTTAAAGGGTTAAGGAGTAAAAAATAAAAAATAAAACACTACAGAATGAATGTTTATTTACGTTTATTGAGCTTCGGTGCTTCGTCATTTTGACACACTCCATTGCTTAAGATGTTTATGGTTTGAGTTTGTCTGCTCATCCGTGCCAGAGGCGTATCCGAGGAGGATCGCCCCACATCCATTCACTGTTGAACGCAGGTCCAACCTGTTCCCTCTCATCTCTGAAGGATTGCTCCAGGACAAAGACACGGAACGTGACAGATAGCTGGAGTGTGAAAATCCAGAATTCTGGGCTACAGCGCGACTGTCCATCGAATGGCCTTCAGTAATAGGCGGTTTTCTCCAGATAGAACGTGAATACGCATGACAGGTCCTTGAAAAGTCCTCCCAATCAGCTCCCTTCCCTCCTAGACAGAGACCCCTCTTGCAGGTCTGACTTAACAGAATGGATTCTCGCCACCGAAGAGGCGCCCCGTAGAAGATTCTCCTTCTTGGATCGAGGTTGCTTCCCTCAACGGTTCTTCTAGTGCTCCACCGGAAGCCGTGGACTGCGCAAGCGCGACGCGTGGGTGGACTGTTCTGGGAGGCAACATCGGTCCAGGAGAATTTTCTCGGTTGCGTCTGTTCAGTGATAAGAAGGAACAGGTGACACACGGGTTCAAGTTTACAAAATGAACAAGAAAAAGGGACCCATCTATTCTATCCACTGAACCCTTTGTCGTGCGGTGGTCGTGCCACGGACCCACCTTATTTCAGCGCAGTCGTCATGAAGTAGGGTTCAAGGGTTCCGACGCTGAAAGCGTGCCGCCGTCGCCATCGATCCGTTTCACTACCCACACTGGGGCGGTCGTGCACAGCTGTCTGCGCGATGCCAGACAACTTCTTTCGTTCCGCGGCGCCCGATGGGTTCTTGGATCGACGGCAGCACTTTTTCAGCGTCGGGCAGTCGGCTTTGTATGGGGATGTGAAAATGCCTCCGCTTCGCAGGGTTAAGAGACCTCCCTTCGTTTCGCCGAAGTAAAACTGCGCTAGCGATGTGGAATGGATAGATCGACTCACGAGAGAAGTGTCCTGTTCTGAAAAATAAATGAATTGCCAATTTCGGGAAAGCCTCAAGTCTGAAAATTGAAATTTTACAGGAGTCACACAAAAAACGGACTTTCTGTTGAACCCTTCGATGGATCCGTTTCTTTTTGGGTGACGGGATCGATCCTCGAAGGAGAATTTTGGGGGAGAAAAGGATCATGACCAGGGCCCGTTTATCGGCTGGGCAACCGGGGCATTGGCCCCGGGCCCACCCATTTCAAGGGCCCAAAAATGTTGTATTTTTCAACAAATTTATGTTCGATAAAAAATTTTCATTTGTTAAAAAATTTATATTTAAAAGATTTTGTATCGAAAAATAGGTCATTCATGACTTCCATCGGGACCCAAGCTTCTGGGTACGTTATAACCGAGAGTACGTTCTATCCCAGGTCCGTTATAACCGGTGCGCACTGTATTTATATTGAGTATTTAAACAAACAGTCTATTTAAGTAGCTCCATGTATCTAAAATAACTTAGATGCATAATACTGTTTTCGTGCCATTTCCCGTAAAATATGGAGGGTCCGGTGCAAAGGCCCCAAAATGTGTGTTTGCCCTGGGCCCAATAGTGTGATGATCGGGCTCTGATCATGACAGTTTTAGGATAGAAGTCCTTTCCGAAATTCATTGATAGGATTGGATGGTAAACCGGTTTTATTCGACAGCGCATGATTTTTTATAAGTACGAAAGTTCCCTTCCACATTTGACTCTAGTCTTCTGCCTCGCGATGATCCCGTTGTCCTATAAAATGACAAAAATATCCCTCCCATGGTGTTATGGTGGAATCTCCCATGGTGGAATCTTGGGTGGACGTCTCTTGAACTCGCTTGGGTGTGTTTTTCACCGGAATGGAGAACGGATTTCAGTCTGCCCCGCTCAAAAAAATATATATATTGTTACGAATTTTCGGGGCGACCCGCTGCTCTGGGGCTTAAAATAGTTTAAAATTCGTATTCTACGCTCCAAATAGATACATTTTGCTTTTGGTTGCATCCAAATCGGCCCATTAGAACCGGAGATAGGGTGGTTTCGGTTTGCCATTGTTTTTCAATGGAGGTTCTAGAAAACTCGAGAAATATCGGTCCTAGAGCTTAGATCTCTTCACTTTTGAGGACTTATTTTGGGCGCCAAATTCGGCGATATTTCGCCAAAAGTCGCCAAGCTTAGCGACTTTTCGGTCATTGGGCGCGATTTTCCCAATGGGGCCTGGAAGTTGTTTTTCCTGCATTAAAAACGCTTAATAACCTAACATTTCTCTTCTATGACGTAATCAAAATTCACGCTTTATGTAGAATCCTCGAGAAATTGACTTCTGGAAGCTGCTCGCAGCTTCTGCCTCGGATATATATAGAACCGCGCATTGCCCCGAAAGTTCAGTGCGAGTTGAACGTTCAATGTAGGAAGAGCTGTCAGTGAGAGTGCGCTAGCTTTGTGAATGGATAGTGCTATAGAAGCCGTGTTTTAGCTTGCTTTACGAAGCTGTTTTCAAAGTGCTGTGTGTCAATTCTTCATGGCTGTGTCTTAGGAGATTGTGTACGATATCTCTTGAATATTTCCACGAAATTTTTGCCTGTGAAAGCGACTTATTTTGTGTGAGAAATACAGCCTTTGTGAGAGCTTCTGATCTAAGAGAACTGTTAAAAGCACATGACCGTTTCATTGTGCTTGTGAATTTTGTACAGCTGATGGTTCCATGGAGTTCTAGAAGCAATAAAGCTTGTGTTCCATCCTGACAAGTGACTTTTTACTTGAACTTTTTACACCCACTGGACTTTAGAACGACGAACCCCAGGAGTAGCAGAGTCATTCCGCAACAATATAAATCTACACGTGCACACGGAGAAAAAATGCGAAAAAGGCAATTTTGAAAAAAAAACGCCAAGATAGACCCTTCTCGAAATTGGCCGTTCCAATACTTACCGGAAGCAACCTTTTCCTATCTGCAGCCACAGAGATACAACGACAGTGATCTCCTTTTCTCTGTCCGTCGTTGCTTCCGGACACTCCTCGTCGATTCCGGTCGTTGAAGAGGAAGACGCTCGGTTGCGTAGCGACGGATGAACACAAACGGACTACAACACAAATAAAACACAAATAAAACCGGTCGCGTCAGAAAGCGTTTTACAATCGATGGGTGCGCTTATTTGGATCATTTTCTTTAATGGACACTGCCCACTTATTTCTAGTAGATGAAGAATGAAAGGCGGTTACCCCCTTTTTTGGGACACCCTGTTGATAGACAGGGTGTCCCTAAAAGGTAGTCACGGAGACGACCGGAAACACTGGCACAGGCTTTAATTCCTTTAACTATTCATCCTAAAAATATGTACAATAAATTACAAAGTTGTGTAAAAAAAAGAAGTAGTCTATAACTTTAAGATATCTATTAGTTTTCCGCAGATTAAGTCTAAATAAATGCAAAATTGAAATTTTTATACGGCCCCGTACGAAAAATTCCCTGTGGGTAAAGTGTGCCCCGTCCGTTTAATGACAGGTAATGTACAAAATTTCAGCCTTTCATCACGAAATAGTTCACGGATCCGAGAGTTCATATACGTTGATTCGAACCCCATTTCAACGGCTCCGTCGAAGGAAATAAAATCACATTGGGAACATCCTGTTCCAGGGACTGTACACAAAATTACGAAAAAGAGAATAGGGGCCGCATAAGTATAGGACACTTTTGCTTTAATGCTATTGTATAACCCTTTAGCAACTTTCCTGAAACATAGCCTTGAGCCTATTTCTGATGAAAGGCTGAAATTGTGTGTATCACCTAATGAACGTATAGGATACATTTTATTTACTAACCATTTTTTTTTGTTTGTTTGTAAGGGGGCTGCATAAAAATTTAAATAGTGTATTCATTTAAATTGTAACGTCTGAAAGTTTGAATCGATTCCATAGAACTCTGTATCTTCATGACGTAACATCGTAATTTATTATAGATGTCTATGATCATCATTTAAGGAATGAAAGCTTAAGTCATTCATTTTGGTACAGCCTGTATATACAGGGTGTCCAACAAGACCGCATACACTTTGCACAGCCAGATTCCTCACTGGGAGTGAAAAATGTCCAAAGAACTACAACCCATAGTTTACGAAAACGATAAAAAATTAAAAACACACAATCCGGCGTACAAAAATGCAAGCATGAACTGAGCGAACGTAGTTTTTTACATGGGTGTATACTAATGCTACCAAAATATTATATGTAATACTACCAAAATGATTTTTAAAATGTCTACCCTGCCTACGCCTACCCATGGCTATGTCTCATGCATGCGCGTTGCATGAGACCGTCCATGCTGACGGTTCGGGTTGCATCCACCCAGTGTCCACAAAAGCAGGAAGGGGAGAAAATGAACCGATTTTTCATAGTCAATAGGTCTCTATAGACGAACTCTTTCGGACGTCCCCGTGGCCCAGTGGATAAGTCAAAAGCGTAGACGGCCGAACTGCGAAGGTCCCGGGTTCGGGCACCGTAAATCGGCTGTCCATCGAACGGTCTATGGAATTTTGGTCGCTTTTCTCCAGACGGAAGGTGAATACGCGTTGGAATCCCTCGGAAAGTCCTGCGACTCAGTCATCCCCCCATCCTGGGCAGATATCCCTCGTTCGGGTTTGCCTTCATACAAACAATACTTTCAAAAAGGAGAAATTCAAAAGCGTCCGATCGCGTGCGCCGTAAAAGCGTGTCTTGTTCGGCAGCCGATGTCCGCCCGATCCGTTTCCGATCATGGCCCGATCCGTCTTCGACCATGGCCCGATCCGTTTTCGATCATGGCCCGATCGATGTTCATGTCTCCAATAGCATTTTTTCTTTCACCGGATCGGACATCATGACTCCCGAAAGCTGCGAGTGGTCGAGGTGCAGTTCGCTGGACATGCGCTTCCAGAGAAGAATCTGGCTGACCCTCCAGTCCTGTTGGGAGACAGTGTATAGTTGTACTAGTGTATTTCGGGGAGAAAAGGATTGAAAAGAATTTTGTGCTTATTTTAGGGTGAGGAGTGCCTCGGAGCCGGACGAAAGTTGAGAAGACTGCACCCGGTAAGTCCGACCCTCTCGTACTCCAGGAGGAAGGAGGAGGAAGGAAGAGGTATAAGGAGGAAGGCTCTCGTGACTGCTGTCCTTTATAAATCACGTGCACAGTACAAGTCACGATAGCCTTCCTTCGGGATAAGGAGTTCACGTGGCCTAGAAGGCAAGAGGGGTTTACGTTATTTTGTTCAATTATTGTAGTCATATTTATATATATATATATATTTCATTTTTAAACTGTTAGATTTTTAGTTCCATTCTTTTTTATGTTAATACTTTTTTTAATTTTTAATTGCCTCCATAATTGCAGGGGAAATAATTAAAACTTTGTAACATAACGCGCAAGAATATATAAAACGTAAAATAGCACGCCACGATAAAGATGCGCTTAACATCGGTATGCTCGTTTCGAGTGAAAAGCGTTCAGTAATAGCCCAGGTTCTCTGAACGTCTATTAACGTTCAGAAGACGTTTTCTGAACGTTAATAGACGTTCAGAGAACCTGTATGCGTTTGCTGGGAGTGTTGACGTTTTGGTTGCATGTTAGATTTATTATCGACGTCTCACCGAGGTCCCTGGCTGATTTTTAAAAATGACAATGAAAAACGGTCGATTCTATTGGATTTGAATCGTTTTTTTTACGAGCGGAATCATTTCCCCTACTGCAGAGATAGATAGGTTTACGGAGAAGAAATAGTCTGATTTCCGATTGGGTGAAGCCGATTTTCCAAGCATGGAAATCTGTATGTGACTTTTGATTGAGTTAGGTTCAACTTTTTCTGACGGTTTTGACTTTCTGGACGTCTGTTGTTGGAGGCCTTATCCTCTGGGGTAATATCGCTTCACTAACTCACCGTGCTTCTAACTAAAGGCCGGTTACCAATTTTTAGTCGATGATCGGCTACTCTGAGTTTGGATTGAGTCTAAAATTCACGTTCACCACGTCATTTATTTATTTATTTTCCCGGTTCGCTAGTGTGCGTATTGTGGATCTTTAAATTGCCCATAGGGCAACATTTTGGTGGACAGTTTTCTCGCCCATACCTGGATGATATCGTTAAGCTCAGCTTGATTTGGGGGACATCTTTCGCTCCAAAGTGAGCGATATTTTGCCAAAAGTGTGTGTCTATAAAGCATGTATGCATGAGTGATTGTGTTTGGAGTGTACATGAGTAAGTTTATGCGCAGGTATGCAGGTGTGCATATCTGCCAGCCGTTCCGTTTTATCGGAACATTTTCCACCACTATTTTGAACAGTTTTAATTTTATATTAAAAATATAGAGTTATTTTAAGCTTAAATTGCTAAAGAAAAATGAGTGGTGGAAATGTTCCGATAAAAACGGAACGGTTGGCAGATATGAAGTGCATATACGACGTGTTTATGCGTGAGCAGTGTGTCCATATTTGTTTTGTTATGGGGTTTGTAAGTATGTATGCGTGTTTGCATGAGCGATGACGTTGGGTGTGCACTGAATTGCCTTTATGTGTACGTATACAGGAGTGTTTATGAGTGTATAAGTAGGTATGCACATTGATGTTTGTGCATGTGAGTGTCCCTATGGGTTTGCGATAAGTGCATGCTTGTTTTTTTAAATGAAGTCTATACGTACATATGTTTGTGCTTGAATATCTGTTTGTGCGTGTGTGTTTGCGCGTGAGTGTGTCTATGTGTGTGCGTGCATGAATGTGTCGATGTGTGTTCGTGCATGAATGGGTTAGTGTGTGTGTTTGTTTGTACGTGAATGTGTCCAGTGTGTGTTTGTACGTGAATGTGTCCAGTGTGTGTGTGTTTGTTTTTGCATGAATGGGTTAGTGTGTATGTGAATGTGTGTGTGTACGAGTGAATGAACCACCGTCGAAGTGCGTGTGGGCGTGTGACCCATCTCGGTGCGGGTGCCTGGGATACCACGTGACCGTGGAGGTCCTGCACTCGAAGGAGGTGAGTGAATCCGCGCGGCCGCTTCATGTGACATCGTACGGGCTGGCTCACTGGACTGCGTCATGCCGAGCGCAAGGGAAGGTTTAGGGGCAGACAGCCAGATTTTGTGAGTATCCATGACTTCTGTTTAGACAAATAGAGCTCCCCCCTCAATAAAAATGAATGCGAATGCATACCAAGCTAAACATGTCCGGGTTCTGGAATCACCGACTCGGTTTACACCAGGGACGTAGCCAGGGGAAGGGCCACGGGCGGTCGCCCCCCCCCCCAAATTTTGAGTTTCGTTAGTTAGATTTCAATAAATCGAGCATTTTTTGAGGAATTCTACCTTTTTCATCTTTCGGAGAACCTTCGAAATTTTTTTCTCGCTACGTCCCTGGTTGACACTCGAATGCATTTTCGTGACTGTGTTGATCGGGGCTTGATTTTTGACAAAAAAAAAGTGTTATACGCGCTTAAACCAAACGAGCGAAATTCGATCCGTCGGAGCGATTTTTGAGCCAGTTTTCAAAAGTGAGCTTCTCCTATAGGAGCGTTTTTCGATCACAAGAGCGAGGCGGAATATAACAATGAGCGAGGAGGGAATTTCTCGGGAAAAAAGAGGAAGCGGGGAGAGGAGTTCTCGGAAAAAAAGACCGCTTAAAGAGCACTTTCGCGGAAATACCGGTAGGTTTCCATGGAAACGGATCGCTCCGCAATATATCGTTTTTTTTTCGCTCTTTTGAGTTTAGGCGTCTAGCTGAATTGGGTGTACTGTAAAGTACAACAAAAATGACCTCATTTACTTACAAAAACAACCGACCGAGTTGTAGGGTGGGTCGAGCACTGTACTACGGTTTCGGGTTCGACTCCCGGCGGCCGGGGGGTTCGATCCCCGACTGGGCGTGGTTGTCACTGTGTCCGTCCCTTCATAGGGAGTAACGCTGACCGAACAGTGATTGCCCCTACAATAAAATGGTCACGCCTTCGGGCCGTTGTAAGGGACAATGCGTAATCGGCAAGTTCCCGCCCGTTATAAAAATATATATATATAAGGACATTTTTGCTTATCACTCTGATTGTATCCAGTATCATAAACATTAACATCCACAAAGGCAGTTATGAAGTATACTAAAATTTTAAATTCAAGGAAAATAATTAACCGAGCAAAATGAAGTGCAGGAGTTGGGCTCCTCTACAAATCCAGTTCTATAATGTTCTTAAAATGGACGCCGTTCCTACACGAATACTGGAAACAGACTGGCAGAACATTCCCTGTAATATTTCGCGGGATTTTATAATTTGGAATCATTTCTACCTATCTTTATAAAACAGTGTTCTGTCCCAGATAGTTAAATCGAGCTTTTGCAACGGCTGCATTTTATTTTCCAGCATCGGGAAAGGGTTGCTCTCCTCTCCAAAAGTTAATTCTTGAGATCCGTTTTCGAGACTTTTATAATAATAGAAAGGATAATAAGTAATCGTGTCTGTACTTGTTTCGTCTTGCTTTATTCGTGAAAATCTAGACAAATCTCTCTTTTCTAAAAAGATAACAGAAACTATACGTTGCTCCTTCCCCATTTCCATTGGTTGATGTAACTAATTCCCGTGAGTCACACGCTGTAGAAAATGGCCAGTGAAATCGAAAAGGTCCGCCGTGTCAGATTCGATGGCAGTCGGGTTCGAAATGAACGACCGGTCCGATACCTCTAAAATAGAGAGCGGACCAGTACAATACAAAATGGGTTGGTACGTTGTACCAGTAACGTTTTATTGGCATTTTTCTTTTGCAAAATTTTCTCATTCGATTCCACAATACTTGTCATCTCATTTTACCAATTGATGCATTATTATTCGATGCGTTTAATATTGTTGTAATGGGCTTTCGCATTTTTTTAATTCAGCTGTTTTTTAATTCGGCGATATGTATTCCTTAGACAATCACTTTTGCAAGCACTCGAGTGCTATTAAAATCAATCAGATTTTTTTAGAGTCGATGTAACATGTCCACACGATGTGTCACGGCGAGGCACATTTCAAACAGAACAGTGCATTGCGTGTGGAGGGAGGAGGAATAACATATTGAAAGTCGCCGAGGTTCGCAAATTTTGCTGATGGATCGCCAAGTTTGGCACACACACAAAAAAAAAAAATAATAATAATAATAATAAAAAGATGTAGTTAAAATAGGCTTGCCAAAAATTGTAAAACAGTTTTAGTGGGTGATTTTAATACGGATTTCAATTCCAAAGAAGTGTATTGTGGAACAGGGAAGAAAAATACGGCACATTCGTGTATTAGGATACACTTTCGAAACAGTATTTATAAAGGTGAAGTATAGTTAGAATAGGACTGAGGGAAACTGTTAAGCAGTTTTGGTAGGAGATTTTAATAGGATTTCAGTTGTGAAGAAGTGTTTTGTGGAACAAGAAAGACAAACGCGGCACAGTCATGGATTAGGATTCCAAAGAGTATTTATTAGGGTGAAGTGTAGTTAGAATAGGCTTAGCGAAGATTGCAAAACAGTTTTAGTGGGCAATTTTAATATAGATTTTGATCCCAAACATGGGTTTTATGGAACTAGGAAGATAAATACGACCCGCTCATGAATAATGATGCACTTTCCAACTGAATGGAATAAGGAAGAAAAATGGGCACGACGCATCGATTACTATACACTTTTAATATAGCACTTTAGTGCGTATTTAAAATATGAAAGTGTTTCAGATTTTTTTATCCTTTTTTTAAATGTTTTTTATAACCGTGTGTACGGACCCATGAAATCAGAGAGTCACTGGTCCTTCGAACCACTGACTAAGCATTCTAATTTCTACACCTGGATAACAGGAGTATTGTGCTTTCTTTTAGCGTCTTTGAAATTCTTGCAGGTGGTTGATTTGACAGATGGCCGCGGCCTCATTTGAGGTTTAAGCAACATCATGACACAGGGCTTTCTCAGAAGAATGACGCTTGAAGACCACGCTTTCATGTTATGTCTTCCCGATGCATTTATCAAATAGTATGCGATATTTTGTGGGCAACAATTAACCTTAAAATAGATCAATTTATGGAATTTAAAAGAATTTTGATATTTTAGGTTTAATCGCGAAAAATATAAGCTGAAAATGAACAAAGAGTGCGTATTTAATGGTTAAAAATTACTTTTTATTTAGAAATCAATTCTAAATTTTCAAAATCAAATTTATTTATTTATTCATTTATTTATTTTATCTGCACCGGGAACAAGAGTTGTACGGTAATCGAAAGTTCGATTGGCGAGGATCTGATTTTCTCCGAACACCCCTCATATCTAATTGGCTTAGAAGCTTTTGTTAAGAATACCATCTTGATACCAATAAATCACAATTAAAATTTTTTTAAAGTAAAAATCAGTAAGTGCATTTACCATTTCGTTTCATTTCAAATTTAAAAAAAGAAAAGGAAAAAAAAAATATTTAAGAGAATAATAAAATAAAGTTCCAATTTTAAGAAGTTGTTCGCAACTTTGAATTTTTATTCAAAAATGTAATGTACAAGTTTTCTAAAAACTAATTTTTCTAAATTTTTGAGTCGAAATTTTAGGAAATAAAGACTACAATTTTTAAATTATTAAATTTCACAGATGTGTAATATTTGCGGATTGTTTTTCTGTACAGACTTGCAAATATAAAACATAGGCATTTTTGCTTTCTATATAGGTATTGTAGTCAATTTACTTTCAATTTAATGACTGTAATATAAAACTGCAATAAGTCTTCCGAGATAATACTTTTTTCCAAATTCTGTATTTAAAAAAGAATAGATAATAAAAATTGGGTTTATTTTATTGTGTAGGATTTTTCATACATGCAGAGTTGATAAGATATCACGTGCTTAAGTAGCAAAAACATTGCTTTTTCATGTAAGACTATGTTAGTTAAAAATGATTTTCTGTTCTGTAAAATTTGGCTGGATTCAATTTTAAATTGATTCATTGAGGTATTTTGTTGTTTCTTTAACATGTATATTAACACTGAAAAAAAAATACTAGAAATGTAAGCGTTGTTACTTTTTGTAATTGTGTTGGAGAACATTCAGATGTACGTTTTGTTTTCAAGTTAGTACAGTTTTGCTTCAAACCAAGCTTTCTACTTGTATTTTAGATAACTTTGAAACTATTGTTGTGAATTTTTGTTGAAAATCAATGAAAACTTGTCCTTTTACTTTTTTCTTCCTGCTAATTTTATTTCAAGTGTAACGTGACCACTATTAAACTTCAGCAGTTAAATGTGTTCTTCAATATAAAATTTAGCAAACATTTATGATCATTGTAAAAAATATCTTTATTGCTTTTGTTTTGAATTTATGTATTATTTTGGGTCTTGTTTATATATACTGTCACCCCGAAAGAAAAATAAAAGTGTTTCTTTTTATTATTGCATGGAAAAACTGTAGATCTATGGCAATATTTTTTATGCTTGCTGTTTTATGCAAAATTTTAAGGACATTGACAAAGTTTGTCTAAATATTTTTTATATGAGTTTGTAATTTTAAATACTAAACGCCACTGAATATTTAATGGAAATCAGTAAACGTTTATTTTGAGGTTTTGTCTCTCTTTTGTTTCTCGAAAAATTCATTTAAAATGCGAGAGGGTCGCCCCTAAACTTCAGCCATTCTGGTTTTAGTTGTAAATATGTCACTTAATGTAAATTGTACTATGTTCAATACTTAGGAATATTTATTGATTAAAAAGATTCAGGAATTATTTTGAAACTTGTCAAGTACACTGTAATCCCCCCCCCAAAAAAAAAAGTTAAAAAAGTTTTAATAGAAAAACCGTAGATCTAAGGTATTGTTTTTTATTGTGGTTTGTTTGTTTGCTG
>JAWZYV010020090.1:0-22744 GCA_038373885.1 Cheiracanthium punctorium | reverse complement strand
GGTACGCGTCTAGCAAAAAAAATTAAACGAAACGATGGGGTGTTTCTAAAATGCAGTGGTGGGTGGTTTATGGATATGTAAACTATGAAATGCTTGGTGAAGAAAAAAGGGGGGGGGGGGAAAGAAATGAGATAAACAGAATAAAGGTTTTTATTGAAGTGAAAAATCTTTGAATCTGTACAAAATTTCTACTGAGAGACAAACTGCATGATTTACAATTTTATGAAGAAGGTAATTTGCAAACGGATAAAAATTTCGTGGAATAAACATAAAATTCTCCTTTCCATTTGATTTATTTCAAAAGAGAACAAACAGTTCGACGAAGAACTTCATGCTTTGAAGAAGTTTAACATCTGAAAGAGACAAAAAGAGTAATAATGAAACTCACAACAAGTAATAAAGATCCATAATAAAGTCAAAAAAACATATAGGATGGGATCGAGTCAGAGTTCCCATTGATGATGACTCTCTGTCACTTCACGAATCAAGCATTGCTTATGGTTAGAGAACCCAATGTAATGACAGCAGCGCTCCAATCCTGAATACTCCTATTCTCGAAATACGGTTTATAAAGAGTACCTTGCGAAATACGGTTTATAAAGAGTACCCCTGCTTGTTTTGCAGCTATTTGAGCACTTTCAAAGCCTGGGGTTCTGTAACTTTTCAGAAAAGAGCTTGTTTTTTCTAAGAGTGCCAGCGATTCCTTCAGTTCGATAAGTTCTGATTGCATGATTTTACTTGTCAAATTTACTTGCGATAAAACATCGTACCACACACACAACATAATAAGGAATGGGAACATAATAAGGAATAACTAATAAGGTATAACCTGTAACAATAACCTGCAACAACATAATAAGGAATAACCTAAATGACGGGTCTAGTTCTGCACAGCCGCCACAAGGCTTAGGCTAATAAATAGTAATCGTGGATGCTCAATTGCTGATCAGTACACAGGCAGCGGAAGGGGTTGTCTACCCACATACCATCACCGCTTTCAAAAGGTCAGAAAACTTTCTTTAGATGACCATTAGCGTATCATTAACAACTTTTTGAACAGGTGTTATCTATTTTGAGTAGCTGCATTGCAGATGTACCGACAAAAGAAACCCCGATTAGAAAGATTGTGAAGGATGCAAATTATTTCGAGATGGTTAAAGAAGTTTCTTTCAAGAATCAGTCATTAGCGGCCCTAGTCAAAAACTCTGAACGGTTTAAAAAAAAACAAAAAAAAAAAAAACATGCATTTAGATTTTTATTGAAAATTATTTGATCGGCGGCCCTAGGTGGTCGCCTAGGTTCGCCTAATGGTAAAGCCGGCCCTGGTTCAATGGAATTCTCGGGCTCAACTGTCGAACAAGCACAAGAAGCAAGGATGTTTTTTTTTTTTTTTTTTTTTTTCAACCTGCTTACTGTCTCGATAAAATGATTAGTATCTTGAAATCTCCACAAACCATCCAACAATGTTTTGATAATTGATTTTCTCAAGAATCAGAGGCAGGTGATCATAGTTTTCATCCAAATGCACCGAGTGTCCCAAAGGAAGTGATGCTAAAGCACTACTATTATGTAGCAAGACTGCTTTGAGGCATATTTCAGAAGAGTCTATGAATAGGCGCCGCTCAAATGGTTTGGTTTGGTTTGTGGGATTACGGCCGATTAGCTACGCGAGGGCTCTAGGTCGAGGGGTGGGAATGCCCTCCGTGGGGGACTTTCTATAAAATGGATCCGCTCAAATGGATCCTATTCTATATTAAGGTCATTTGTGCAACAGAATGGGCACAACTCGTGAGGATCCCTCTGTCTTGATCCCCACAAGTTTCAACTTGAGATGAGCTAAATAAATTTTCTTCACAAAATTACTTATCTTGCGCCAAAGAAAGTTTTGATCTCGTCTATAGTATTCTCATAACGATTTAAGAGGAAAATATTATTCATAATGTAGTTGAATGTGAATACTCTGGATATGAATTTATTTTGTAAAATGTGTTGTTCTATTTTAGAAAAGACTTATTATCGCATTTATTTCCTTATAAATTTATTTTGATTGATTCTACTTTATAATCTAATCCTCGAATTTTCGAATGTAAATAAAGCAACAGTATATAGTAAACGTAAATAAAATACGGGACTGTAGAAAGCAAAAGTCTGAGAATTATTTTTTAAATGTTTATATTTCCTCTAGATATTGCATTCAAAAGAAGCAAAAATATGTTTTCAAGATTGCACATCACACTAGCTTAAAATCAATTCATTGGTTGGAGATCTCAGTCGTCAAGTTAACGATAGAAACTCGCTCTAATTGTTAATCGGCAAGAAAGTTGTTCGAATTTTAAGCTAGTGTGATAACTCCTTTAGGTGTAATTTATTTCTTGTAAAACCAAAGACAGAAGGTCGACTGACATTAAAAATCGAATCCTACTTACTTATTAATTTTTCCAAAATATTTCACTCTATAAATAATACTCTATAATACAATTTAGTAATACTCAGGTAGGTTTGTGACTCAATGGGAAAGCATACAGCCATTTAACCGCCTCCAAGCGGCTGTGACGTGAAACTCCGTTCACTTAATTCTAGTTTTCTTTGCATTTTTCCATACAGTTTATATAATTTAAAACACTCTGGTATCACAAAATGTATTTTAATTCTAAAGCTTGTTGTAATATAATAACATAATAGCTTGTTTTTTCTAATTACAAATCTTCCTACTAGTTTTATTTCATTTTTATAATTTTAAAGCTGCATGAAAATTGGGACTGTGAAAGCAACTTTACATTTTTTTTCTCATTTTCAAGACGCTCAGAAAGTGAATGAAAGAAGAGGATAAGTTTTATTTTATTTGGAGAAAATTGTATTTAAGTAAAAATACTTGCTTTTTAAACAAGCATTCTCAAACATTTCCTCTACTATTTTCGGAAATAAAAACAAGCATTTTAACTTTGCGGGCACGAAACCCAAGCTATCCCTGAATGATGAGGCACGAGACTCGTGGCACCATGTCTATGGAATTGACTGCATATGACACATCAGGGGTGAACTCAATAGTATGCCCCCAGAGAGTGTAATCACCGAAACGAAAATTGGATTTCCGAAATACACAAAAAAGGATTTAGAAAGTTCTGATATCACGTCGGGTAGAAGTTCTCTTTTTCAGAAGTTGCAGTGGAACTGGAAAATTCCCAGACGTCCTTTGTTTTAGTGGCCTCTGTTTTTAGTTTCGGAATGTATGAAGGCCGTTTCTCTTTTTTAGAAAATGGACAGGAACTTAAAATGAAATCTTTTTTTAAAGTTAATTTATTTATAAAATATTTCCGATGAACCCATTGATACTACGCTACAATCCTTTGGTAGCGTAGGGCGAAAAATACACATGTTTGTATGTATATATGAGACGTCAGATATTTCAAGTAAGCTTCAGAGTTAAGGCAGGTAATATGGTTTATTGAACATTACAATTAAGTTACAATTTAGAATGAGAAGAGGGGAGTGGAGACGGGTACAAGAATCAGCGTGGACTCATGAAGCAGTTCCAGTGGCAGAAGTCCCCCGATTTTCGATGTGCGGGAGTATTTACGCTTACCACACCACGTGGTCTGCGAAGACACAACTCCTCCTCTCTCTTATCTCTGATCGAACCACACACATTTACCAACATGACCCGCATCCGGGGACACAAGGGCGTGGGGACACGTGTACATCTAAAGAACTCAGAATCGACGGCCTGATGTTTGACAAATAACAAAATAAATAAAACATAGCTCCAGAGCGCGCGTGGCAAGTATGACAGGAAAGTAAAACTTACAGTGAAAGTACCCGCTTGAACAATACCCAAACTAGTAAAACCCAAATTACCTTTTTATACATTACATATATACATACATGCATACTCCTGTACAAATACATACATACCGGTGGCGATTACTATATTTAAAATTAACTATGTTTGTACCGATTCTTTAGCAACAAATTTTGCGCCCAAAATAAGTCCCCAAAAGTGAAGTTACCGAAGTTCCACGACCAATGTTTCTCGAGATTTCTAGAACCGCCATAGGAAAACAATGGGGAAACCGAAACCTCCGATTTTGATGCAACAAAAAGCAAAATTTAACTATTTGAAGCACAGAATACAAATTTTGAACTATTTCAAGCCCCAGAACAGCGGGTTGCCCCGAAAATTCGTAACAATATTGAATTTGTGATTATTGCATAGGAAAATGTTTTGCTATCCCATAGTTAAATTGAAAAAAAATACCAATCAAAAATTAAAATTAATAAATAAGGGATTTTTCATCGTTGCATAGAAAATTCACCTTTTTTCAATAATTTTAAAAGTTATATAATTTTTATTTAAATTACTCAATTCATTTATTGGTAGATTTAAATCGAATCATTAAAAATAAAACTCGTTAAATCTGTCGCGCAGATTCAACTTACAAAAGCTTTGAGAAATTCTCATTTAAGTATTTTAAGGGTGTGTTAATGGCATAATTTACGTTTAATTGGATAACAGATTAAACTACAAGAACTATTAGGTTGTAACGAAAGTTTTCCGCCACTGCAAGTATTGCCTGCACAAGCAGTTCGCGTTGGTGTCTTTGCCAATATTTTGCGAAACGATCTTTGTTATTTGAAAGAAAAAGACTTGTTTTAGAGCACTGCGTTGTGAAATCTGTAAAACAATATCGTTATGATTAAGTATAAGGTGTCTGAACTGGAACTATCACGCTACCAGATTGAACCATCATTGACTCTCAGTTCTGTTGCAAAACGTCAACTACAGAATGACACCGAATCATGTGTACAGCTTAAGGTACTACTGTTGTATCATATGACACTGTGAAGATCTGGTACCGAAAGTTCAAAAACGAGGACTAGGGCTTTAAAGAAGCAGAGCGCTCTGGCCGGCCTACTGATGCTGATGAGGCCCGCCTACGAGGATTTGTTGAAAAAGATAAAATATTCATCCACTCGAGAGCTAGCTAAAAGAGTTAGACTTTAGTGCCCTGTCCATTAGTCGCGCTAAGCATCGCATAAACTTGACATATAAGGTCAATAGCTGGGTACCGCGTGAGCTGACTCAAGCAAATCTGGCGGAAAACTTTCGTTACAACCTGATAGAAATTTATAAACATTTAGATTAGGAACTGAAGGTTAGGAAGGTTAGGTTAGGTTAGGAACTTTAGGTTAGGAACTGAAATTTCCGACAAGCAACAAATAAATATTTACGTAATTTAGCTTATACGATATAGGTTGTCAACCCTCATTTGGGTAATTTACTTTTTAAAAAAAGAATTAATAATTTTTTAAGGATGTTGTCATATAAATAAATATATCACTAATAAAAACTAATTTATTATAACTTATTAGAAATAGATTACACTTGTTTTTAAATTATTGATATTTCGAGATTTTGGAATGAAATTTTTCGAGTAATAACGGTTTATATTTAAACTTTTAAAAAATTTCGTCGCATAATCCCGAAACTTTTCGAATGATGCTTTTTAAGTGTAGGGAAAGGCTTTGAGCCTCTGAAAAGAGCCTTTTTTTTACACCAAACTGTGTGAAAAAGTTTTAAGCGAATTTATCGTTAAGCATAATATTAGTATACGAAGAAAAAATTTTGGAAGGAGAAAAGTGCGAGACCAGGATACCTCGAAATGAATGCGGAAAACTCCCTCCAAGTGACATATTATTTTCAAGGAATTCGATTTTGAGCATCGTGAAAGGATTTGGCCCCGGCAGGATCGGCGGAAGTCGACGTCGGTACCGCTCGCAGTGTTCATCACGAGGCTTCACTTTCGCCTTATATGTGGAGCAGGGAGTGTTTTCGAGTTTTTTTGCCGTGTGCTGTGTTCACGTGTTTAAGGCTGTTCGAAGAAGAAAAAAAAAACTGTTTTTAGTCCTGGTACACAAATTGAAATAAACTATAGCACCACTAGCTGCTACCCGCGAGAGTTAGGTCCCAAAAGAAGTGAAGTATGTGTGAATAACATATATGTTTGCGACAAAAGAAACTGCATTTAAATATTATTTGCTTTTTACTTATTTTATATGAAGTATAATGCGTGGTAGTATACTTCATTTAAAATAAGAGAGTAAGCAGAGTTACTAAATTAAGATTTTTTTCAGGCATTTGGCGAATACATTTACGACAGTATTTGCTAACTGTTTTTGTTGTTCTTGTGAAAGAAATATTTATGCTCTAGCATGAATTTTAGCCTACGCTAAACAGGAATAGTGCAGCTTTTTCTTAAGCCCGGCGTTCAGTTGCGTTTTTTTCCGGACGCAGCGGGGTTTTTTTTTAATGGTCAAGGCATTGTACTAGGGGGGGATACAGTGCAGGGTCGAAGAATTTATTGAATTTAATGACCACCGCCAAAGGATAACGCGTGAAATCACAAAAGCACGCCCACCGCTCAGTGGGGGCACTTTTCTCCGCAGTTCGTCGTCAAGATTCTGAAAAATACATTGGGTTCCCATTATAGCGTACTGAAACGCACTAACAGAACGCCGGCCTTTAGCGAAAAAGTTTTAGAATCGGTTCTTTAGTTACAGAGATACCCAGAGAGCATAATGTATTAGAATTATTTTGAGTGTTCCTGTAAAGGAACTATTTGCACTACATGCATGAATTTTAGCCTATAATACTCAAGAATAGTGTAGATTACTAACAGTGAAAAAAGTTTTAGTATCGGTTCAGTACTTACAGAGATACACATAGAGTGTAATGTAATTCTTAGGAGTATCCCTGTAAAAGAACTATTTGTGATATATGCATAAAAGGTAGCCTCTCAGGGACCCTGAGTAGTCAAGTCACCAGTGTCTAAGAAGTTCTACTCTCAAAACTGGAAGGCTGGAATTGCCAGGTTCAACCCCTGGTCGAGCCTGTCGACCTAGCCGCTCGCAGATTTTCGCGGTTTTCTCCAAAACCTCGCATAAATACGGGCTAGGATCCCTTAGAAAGTTCCCCACAGAGGAATAACCCATATAGGCCTAGGACCCTAGTGCAGTCAATCGGTCTTAATCCACAAACAAACAAACAATAATACTCAGGAATAGTGTAACTAAGTTTTAAATTCGGTTTAGTAGCTATAATTCCGTAGAGCGCAATACATTAAAATTATTTTGAATGTTTTTGTAAAAGAATTATTTATGCTATATGCTTGAAAGGTTGCCTGTGTGTTAATCCAGGGCATAAGCTATCTTCTTTACGAATTTTTTCATATCCATTCAGCAATTTGTGTGTGATTCAGTCAAAAACATCTAAACACACTAACGTACACATTTTTTAATGACTATGTCATTTTATCTCTCAATACCCTTATTGAAAAATGTGTCAAAAAAATGCGACATAATAAAGCAACATAAAAAAGCGACATAATTTTACATGTATTTAAATACTATTAGTTCACAACAGCTTTAATATCCAGATTAAAGCAGTCTCGATATTGTTACACTATTTCGTAAGCTGTAGAATAAGCTCCACATGTATTTTTTAGATATATTCAAATATTATTAGTTCACAACAGCTTTAATCAAACGTTACAATATTTCGTAAGCTGTAGAATATCCCCCACATGTATTTTTCTATAAATAGGTTACACTCATAAAAATTTCAACGTAGGGTTACCAGGCGAAATAAGCGAAAGATGAGCGATAATATGCCAAGTTAATTAATATAGTTTTAATATGTCAATAATAAAACTAAAAATTTAGGAGGGTTCAGGGGGATCTCCCCCTGACGAGGCTGGAACAGCCGAGTTTTTATATTATTGGTAGGATTTGGAAATTTATGAAGAAACACATTTGGACTTATCTTTCTAATGCTTTTTAATTTGGCGTAAAATCAACATAATTTCCATACCATTTCATGTTTTTCAAATGCATGTTTATCTGAAAATTGAATTTCAGCTTTATTTCAAAAGCATAAATCCTTTTGTGCGGGCGATAAAACGGTTTTTAATTAATAATTAGAAAAGTATTTAAAATTTCAACATTCTGAGCCTCAAGTGCACAGTCATGGGCTTCTATGCTCACATTTTCAAAGCTCTGCTTTCAGTAGATTTGTCTGGAGAACATTCATTTTTATTATTATTGATAGATAGATTTGGCATAAAACTGGCATAATTTCCGTGGAATTGAATGTTTTTCAGATGCACGCACGCGCTTCTTTATTGAAGCAATAGCATTCTTGTTAGCTCAAAACATGAATCATTGGATTGATACGGGCGAAACTCGCCAAGCATGGCAACGTAAAAACGGTTTTTAATTAATAATTAAAAAAGTAATTAAAAATCTAAAATTCTAATTAGCCTATAACCAACTCCAGGGTCCCCTCTATATCTAAACCAAAATGCATCCTAATCGAATCAGCGGTTTAGGCGTGAAAGCGTCATAAATAAATAAACAAACAAACAAACAAACAAACTCACTTTCGCATTTATAATATTAGTTAGGATGATCTCCAAAAAATTCCAGAGGGTTCTTCATAAGCTGCCTTACACAACTACAATAAGCGAAAAATATGTGCCTTTTGTGACATTTTCAGAAAAAAAAAGGCTTAAGCATGGATCTGGCCTGCGGGATTTTTCGAAAAGTGACACGTTTTGTGAAAATTTCCGATTTTTGAGAATTTTTTTCTAAAAGTTTTGAAACGGATACAGATGGATCGTTTATTTCAGTATGTAGTACAGCTTGTAAAGAGACAAGCGGATAGGGGCAGGAAAATAGCTTAATGCTAACGGAATTAGAGGAAAATCGCATAGGGAAATTTTGACGCGATGGGAAAGAAAGACAGATAGTTGTCCTTTCCGAAAACCGACTTACTTGGCACACTAATTGATTGTAGATCTTGAAGGGTTTTTTTTTTTCCTTTAAAGGAACATTCCTTCTTTTTGTTAAAAGTCTAGGCATGAAGTATTTGAGAATATGAATTTTCTCTGGTGCTTACCAGATCGATGTTCACCCGATTTAGGATTTTAACTAACTAGGTAGAATAAATACAATTTCAAATGTCATTTATTTCTTGTAGGAAAGAAGGACTTTTCTATAGGAGATTCAATCTTAAAAATATGCAATATTCAAGAGTCGATCCCCCAAATCCTACGCCCTTTTAAATACTGAAAGACAGTGTAGACATTTAAATTAAAATAAAATATGATTAAGCAGCTTATAGTCCAGTCAAATTAGGAAAATTGGAGGAAAAAATTTATACATTTTTGAAACTTGGGGGAAAAAACTAATTGGGTATGTAGTTGTATGAAACAGAAAAGTTCCCCCCTCTCGGGGGGGCCACATCCCCCCTTTACCCCCCCCCCACTAAAAGCCCCCACCACCACCAAATTGTCAGTTACAAAATGAAAGATAATAATAGAAGATAATAATGAAAGATAATAAACTAATAATAAAGATATCGAATAATAAATAATTCGATACATAAAAAAATAAAAATTATAATCTTCTAGGAAATTTTATCAGCTTTCATTTTGTAATTGGCATGCTTTTGCTAAGAAGCACCAATTTTGAGATAAAAATGAAAATCTAAAAAGGAAACTTTGAGGGGTAGGGGGTTAAGAGGGGGACGCGGCACCCCTATTTCATACAACTACATACCCAACCAGTGTTTTCCCAAAGTTTCAAATGTTTATAAGCCTTTTCCTAGGTTTTTTGTTGCATTCTGACGCACAATGCATTTTTCATTGGAATTCCCTAAAATGTATTGAATATTTCAAATTGCTGTAACTTTTGATCATTTAAAAATACAATTACATATAAAAATTAAATTTAAAGGTAATTGAATACTTTAAAACTTTGCTTTAAACCCATTCCTGTCAAACTCATGGTTGAAGAGCTATAAGGCAAAGTTAGTGGGAAATAGTGATAAAACGAAAGAAGTGTTTTCAAAAATTTGCGAATTTTTCCAAGACGTACATTTTGAAAGCTTTTGCCCATAACAATCTTGTAGGAAATTTCATGAAATTTCATTTTGTATTTGGCATTTTTTTGCTAGCATGCACGGTTTTTGAGATAAAGGGGAAACTCCAAAAAAAAAGGTCCTTTTTTGGGGGGGAGCTAAAGGGAGAAAGCGGCACCCCGAGAGGTGGGAACTTTTCTGTTTCATACAACTACAACCCCAATCAATGTTTTCCTCAACTTTCAAATCTGTATAATTTTTTTCCTACATTTTGTCGTACTTTGATGCGCAATGTAGTTTTCATTCGAATTTGCTAAATTTATTGAAAATTTCAAATTGCAATAACTTTTGATCATTTAAAGATAAAGTTACAAATAATAACTCACTTTAAAGGTAATTGAATACTCTACAACTTTGTAACGAAAACAATTGCTGTAAAACTGGGGGTTGAAGTGTTAAAAGACAAAATTGGTTAAAAATCGGGATAAAAAGAAGCGTTTTCCAAAAATTTGCGATTTTGTCTAAAACATATCTGGAAAGCTATTGCATATAGAAAAAAATAACCAATTACAATCTTGTAGGAAATTTTATCAGCTTTCATTTTGTATTTGACATTTTTTTGCTAAGACGATCGGTTTTTGAGATAGAAGTGAAAATCTAAAAAAGTGACCTTTTGGGGGGGCCAAAAGGGGGGACGCGGCACCCCGAGACTTTTCTGTTTCATACAACTACATGCCCAATTAGTGTTTTTCCCAAGTTTCAAAAATATATAAATTTTTTCCCCCATTTGCTGTTTTTTGGTCAAATTTGCCTAGACTATTAATGCCTTCTTTATTGACATTAATAAACAACAATGACCGTTCAAATTATTTTTATTGTTTTCTTTTGTTAATTTTCTGAACCTAAATTAAGTCGTTGGCTACCTCAACGTACACTGTAAAGTTCTTTTCGGGTGAAACACGATCCTTTATCGCTAACTGAATTTTAGCTTTTATGGAACTACATTTAAAGTTAATTAGAAGTAATTGTTAAATTTCATTCTTTAGTTCGGTGTTTTCAAGTTTGTTGCTCATAATGAAAATTTTATATGGTATGATTACTGCACGTTTTTATGGGCGCCTGGGGCAATTGACTCTCATACTAAATCCTAATTTGCTGTAATTACATTTTTGTATTAAAAAAATCTAGAAGCAAAAAAATCTATTAGCAAAAAAAAAAGCTTTTTTTTTAAAGATATACTAAAAATTACTTATGTTTTACACTAGAATGCGATCATACTTAAATGGGGCCCTGAGGTAAGAGTTTTACTTCGGGGCCCCGTTGGAACACAAAAACTTTATTGTCTTTAGACCTTCGTAGAATAATCAGCTGTACAAAATTCGCAGGCACTAACGGCCAGTAGCTTGTTTATAACAGTCCCCCCAGTACCGAAGCTTTCAGAAATGCTGTCATTCTCACACAAAATAAAACACTCTTACAGGTAAAATTCAGTAGAAATATACGAGGGATAACACTAACACTCCCTCGAGACTCAACAATGAAGAATTTACACACTGCACTTAAGAACAAAGCTTCCAAAACGCACGCGGAAACACCGTTTCTATCACAGACAGTAGGGGAGACCATGATGCTAATTGGGGATTTACTCGAGCGTCGTGGGGACCTATTAGATTTTGTAGTTTAGATAATAAGAATAAAAGGTTATGTAATGTTTCTCCTTTCAGTGGTGGGGGGAAGCGTCTACAGACCTTAAAAGATGTAAAAAAAAACAGTTACATGGAGATACTCGAGCGCGTCAAATATTGATAGTTTAGATGCCCCAACGTGTCTTTGATACCAAAGATAGGTTCATCTGCCGACTTGCGTGGTGGGGGTAGCCATCCGGAAGGGTAGAAAATAGAAATCAGGTCAATCAATCAGGAAAAAATTCGTAAAAATTCTCCTAATTTATATTTTTCCTCCGTTCTTCTCTTAAAAGTGGGCGAATTGTGTGCCGAAAGTAAGGTGGGCGAATTGTGTGCCGAATTTAAAGTGGGCGAATTGTGTCAGTCTTCGTCTTTTGCCGAAATATAAAAAAAGTTATGAAAGATAGAATTGAAGATGCCGCAGTTTTAAAAATATTTTACGAAAGTGAGCGTCAGATTTAATTTTATTCGAAAAATTCCCAAAAATCTGCAAATTATGTTACACAGTCCGAACAAACAGTTTTTAAAAGAAAATTTTCTCCTCTACACGATGATGTAAATATCATTTTCTTGCGAGTGCAATTATTGGCGTTATTATGTATTACGTAAGAAAAATCGCTAAAAATCGGACAAAACATAAAATAAAACATTTTCTAATTGGAATTTCGAAAGCATCGCTTCGAGGTGTGTCGAGACCCGTCTTGGAGAATTTCCGTACAAAATTTGGTAGGTCTACGATCACCCGTTTCGGAGCTACGCGAGACACAGACAGACAGACAAACGGACAGTTTGCACATTGCTTTATTTATATAGATTTAGACTATTTTTTTTAGAAAATAACATAAAAATAAAATACATCTATTGAAAAAATTTGTTTCAATCTTCGTCGTCATCCGAAGAATTATCATACTCCAAATCTAATGATTCAATTGGACCTCCAATATTGTCTGCAATTTTCGTATCTGTAACAGGAAATTGTTATAACCGTTAACACAATTTTATTGATTTCATGTTATCAAATTATTAAAAAGAAATATACCTAAATCTGAAGTTTCGTCACTATGACAACATCTTCGTATGCATCAAGTAACTGATTGCCAACAAACCAAGTGATTTCAAATTTTCCATGGACATTTGTCCACCCGTAATCTGTTGGAGACATGTCAATCATAGTTTTATTATGTGCATTCCTAAACAAGCACGCAGTATGCTTCGTTCGCAGTAAGTGCTGCCGAAGCTCAGATTGGCAAGGAGGCAAGCAACAAGCATCGTAATTACGGCCGTTCAATGAGAAGTGCTGCGACGTATCTGACACTTTGTGGGTCTTATGAAAGATTTCTATTCTTGCTAGGTTGACATCAGCTAATTTTTTCAAGCCATTCAAGTGACACATAGAAGATTGTAAAATGGCAAAAGAATCTTCTGTATTATGATGCTCTGAGCCTACATCTGCAAATGTCTTCCGAAAAGCATTCGAACCCATAAAAATTTGCAGAGGTTTTTTTTTGCCTAGTCTGTAAAGTGCCGGATTGTAATCGCATCCTATTAGCGCGTATAGAGCTGGTACCGCTAGCGAAATTATTGGGCCGAGCTTAGAATAGAGAGCAGATACATCCCTATTTTAACCGATGCTTGGAGATGTTCCATATGTCATGGTGACAACAATATCTGTGTATGAAGTTCTGATTGTGACTGTGGAATCTTCTTTTATTTGACTTGCCAAAAATACAATTTTTGTATCTGCTTCTTCATGATCAGGACATGAGAGTTGATGGTCGATTGTTCAGGTAACTTCATTATCGGTAACTGAATAGAATATACATGACACATATCATGATTAAGATATATTGCTTAGTTACTAATAATAGTAGCTGTCTCCTGATCAGCTCAATGATGAATTAAAAACTTGACAAAAGCTTCTTTGAATTTGATATTTTTGAAGTAAAACTTCTTTAATGGCGAATAGGGAGTGACTCAGATTTTTTTTTCTGACGGGAGTAACGCTCAGTAAAGGAAGTAACGTATATGTCATACTCCACGTCAAGCGCGCTCGAAAAAGAACCCCTGAAAAACCTACCTTTTTGACCTGCTTTCAACAGACAGAACCTGCAGTTTAAAAACACGGATACAGAATAATTATTCGAAATCTACCAGCAGACGAAATCAACGCTTAAGAATACTGTGAAAGAAAAACACACAAAAAAAAATTACACTACCTGCATTCGAACCCAACAAACAGAGGAAAACGTCAGTTAAAGAACACAGTTAAAGTATAATACTAGACTATGGACATTCATGGGCGTCGGGAGGGGGGGTCAAACGGGTCACTTGACCCCCCTGGAAAATGTGACCGTTTAAAAAAAAATTAGGCATCATATACAAAAAATGTGACCTGCCTCTTTTCCGGAAGTAAAGTAATTTATGTATTTTAACATACTGTAACAACTGGCTGTAAAATTTCTGTGAAAAAAAGATTATTTTCCTAATTGCTGGTATGTTTCAACCAAGGACGAATTAAAGGGAAGGGACGTACACCCTTTCGTTAAAAAAAATCAATTTAAAAACCCTATTTTACTTCCATAAAATGGTTGTGTTTGTGTATGTGAATCTTCCAACTAACCTTCGTCCACCCCCACTCCCTTCTCTCTCACACACACATAAACAAAATTGCATTAATCCGTCGCAGATTTCAACACATGCGCAGCATCTTTATAGAAAATCAGAACATTTTCATATTTTATCTTGTAATCTTAATTGTTCTAACATTAATATTTAAGATACATTCTTCGTCTGAATTGTACTTTTACCATTTCAAGTTTCTTATCAGTTTATTTGCCCCACATAGTTCTAGTTTTATTTTTACATTCCATAATTTGCTTGTCAAGCGTATTTCCCAGACAGCACATAAGCTTAAATCAAGCTTGACATGTCTTTGAATTTGACTTATTAATACAAGCTTGACAGTTCAATTCATTTTAAGCTTGCAGCAAGCTTGGAGATTGCAAAAAAAATATGAGTCAGCAAATATTTTCCCGCCGAACTTAAGTCATTTGAACTGTCAAGCTTGAATACAGCTTGATTACTGCTTGATTTGGAAAGCCACATTCACATAACAAATAATTTATCATCAGTCATAACTGTACTTGACCATAGAATTTTTTTTAAAAAAAGATTCTATATTTGCAAATATTGAAATTCTTCAAAATAAAATAAATATATAGTACAAAATTGATTTCAAAATCAGTCGTTTGTCTCGATTTTGGCCAATATTGCCCAACATGAGTGTTGCGATACTGAAAGTTTTAAAACGTGTGCTGCTTTTAAGTTTATATTATGCTTATTTCTCTATTAGTAGAGTCTATAAATCACACGTAACATTATTTTAATTTTAATTCATCCCATAGAAAAATAAAAGAAACAGATCGGCATCGGCCAATACTGATCAATCTTGCCAAAAAAAACGGCGTGACAACCATAACAGTCACTTCAAACTTTAGTCTTGTCACTGCGAGTGAGATTGGCATGGTGGTTAGGACGCTGGCTTCCCACACCTTAGGTCCCGAGATCGATCCCAGCAGCGGCAGCTAGATGGAAACAGATTAAAATAACTTGAAGTTTCAGCGGAGAGGGCGCCCCAGGTATTAAGACTTGTTGGGGGGAAATTTTTTAAAGATTCAATTAAGCTTGCTATGTCAAGCTTGATATGTCAAGCTTAATGCAAGTTGGGCAAGTGTAAACTCGAACACTTGATTCAAGCTTGCATTAAGCTTACACGCTTGAAATTTTCAAGCTTAATTCAAGTTCATTGACTTGATAAATCAAGCTTACGGCAAGTTTGACGCAAATTTGCTGTGCTGTCTGGGTTAAAGAACTAAGTTTTTATTTTCTTTCTATTGTGTGTGTGTGTGTGTGTGTGTGTGTGTGTGTGTGTGTGTGTGTGTGAGATTATCAACAAACTAGATTCTACCCACGACTTCGTCCGCGTCGTTTTGAATTGGGTCCAGAGAGAAATGAAGCATGTGTGAATAACAGAAAAGAAATAGTTTGATGACACTAGACCAAAATAACCATAAAAAATCTTTAAACTCGTTTCTGTAGTTACAGAGATATCCCTATAGCGTAATGTATAAGAATTTTTTTTTTTTTGAGTGTCCTTGTAAAAGAACTATTTATGCTATATGCATGAAAGGTATCCTATAATACTGAGGAGTAGTGCAGCTTACTATTAGTGAAAAAAAGTTTAGAATCGGTTCAGTAGTTAAAGAAGTGTCCATAGAGCGTAATGTATTGGAATCATTTTGAGTGTTTCTGTAAAAGAACGATTTATGCTATATCCGTGAAAGGTAGCCTATATGCCGTGAAAGGTAGCACGCTATTCTGCAAATAGCATTTATGCTTTATTTCAAAAGCATTAGTCATTGTAAATTAACGACATTAACAATTCTACTGCATACAACATTCTCCATTCTAACAGATGAGACTGCCGATATTGTAGTGAAAGAACAATTATTCCTTTGTGTATATTTTGGCAAATCAGCACTACTGATAATTAAAGAATTTCTAGGCTTCTCAATCCTACAAAAATTTTATGGAAAAGCTCTGCTCATTCCATTACAGAAAAATGTTCCCATATCGGCCGAACATGGAAAAACTAATAGAACAACACTCTCACAAATAACCGTACCATTACTGGAAACTTTTCGTAAAATTTTACGGAAATTCCTCGTTTATATTTGAATACAGAATAATTTCTGTGTATCAAGGGCCAGCGTTTCACTGGTACAAAATTTCTAGTGGAATTTACAGGAATAGAATTCCGTAAATATACGGAAATAGTAATGGCGTCCCAGTGGCCAGTACATTTTCAGCGTTTTCACGAAATTATTATTATTATTTTTTTTTACAGTGAAGGTTATGACACATGTTCTGTGATGGTAGAAAAAGAGGATGGCGTGCAAGCAATCATCAAACGTATCTGCTTAACAACTGCATATTTTCATTGTGCATCACGCAAATTAAACTTTCAAACTACAGCCTTTAAATTATGTAAAATTCCTTACATCATTTGACTGATTTTTTTTTAATAACCTTTTTTTGTACAATTGTAAATCTTATTTGCTTTAAAATTAACTTTCTACATTTTTCACTTTAACATAACAGTTTTATCCTTCGCATGAATCATCATTTTATCATTTCACGTTTCAATTAGTTTATTTAACTAGTATACAATGAACGCTCTCTGATGTGAACACCCCTGTATTATGAACACATTACGACGCTCCCAGCGAAACTCCGTAGACTTAACATAAGATGAACTCTTTGCATTCTGAACACCTTCTAATTTGAACATCCCAGTATTATGAACGCTACTTTTGATCCTCATTGTCCCGTACTTCTCTATAAATGAAATTTTGTTTTATTTTTAATCGAAATACGGGGAATTCCCCTAGTGTGCAAATTCGGAGAGAGGTACGCTGCACGAGCATACACAATGCAAGTACTGTATTGTACCGTTTATTAAGGCAAAGGTGCTCAAGGGCTATTTGACTAAGGAGCGGTGCTTTGGATGGAGGACTTTTTAATGGGTTTTTCCGCTTATTCAACCTCTGGAGAAAACTACTTAAAACGCAACCGTTAGACATATGGCCGCGCAATTGGCCCGAACCCTGGACCTTCACACTTCAGCTACCTACCATGCTCAGTGTCTATATCCACTCGGCCATACTGGGGCCCATGCACAACGTAAGAACAGACAAAAATTACTTTTCTTTCGTATAATGTACCGATTACCGAATATGTAACTTTTTTTTTTTGGGGGGGGGGGGAGGTGTTGTCTTGTTACTTGTCATAAAAAATGGATTAAAATTTTTCAAGAAATGTAGTGTAATTATATAATTTTGCTGTTTTCTTTTGTAAAAAAATTTTTAACACGCTTTTATTAGCTTCACCTGTATGTATGTTTGTATGCTTGTATGTTTGTAACCGACTCCTTTGAACTCGATTTTGACCCACTTTAAACGGTCAGATTTAATTTAAACTTCGTAGATATATCAAGGATCGATGACAATACAATAATTTGATAAGTTTATCCCATTATCCTGATTTTAACACGCTTTTATTTATTAGCTTCACCTGTATGTATGTTTGTAACCGACTCTTTTGAACTCAAATTTGGCACACTTTAAACGGTCGGATTTAATTTAAACATTGTACATTTATGAAGAACCGGTGACAATACAATAATTTTATAAGTTTATCTCATTATCCTGATCAGGATCGCCAGGATTAAATAATTTCCTCATTTCTTATCCTGATTGAAAGTAGAACACTTCCAAAGATTACAATCTTCAGAAAACCTTTTTTACTGTGGCCGTGATCGTATAGTAGTTAGTACGTTGCGCTATGGCCGAGATAACACAGGTTCGAATCCTGGGCACGACAATATTTTTATTTTTACAAAATATCGTGAAAGAACATGTTAAGGCCATTCTTTTTAACACGCTTTTATTTGTTGTTTAGAGACCTATTTTTCCTTTTTAGTGAGGAAGGTAGCATTTAACTGCAGGTTGATTAATACTTTGGTGCACAACAGGGGCGTAGCAAGAGGGGGGGCTCAGGGTGCAGCTCCCCCCCCCCGAAATGGGACCCTTAACTTAGCTTACAATTTGATTTTAGCTTACAATTGAACTTTAGCTATAAATTTGATACCCAGACCACCCCGAAATAAAATCTTGGCTACGCCACTGGTGCACAGTGAAAATAAATTATCTCACAGTTTGTACTTTCCAACTTAGTGTTATTTAGTGTGTTATGAGATATATCGAAAATTAAAAATAAATTTTAAATACATACGCTTTAACAAAAACTAAAAAACACGCTTTTATAGCAAATCGAATTAAAAAGTGAAAAATAAAAATATAGTTTAAAAAACAAAAAAACACGCTTTAGTGATAAATTGAACTAACTGAAAAGCGAAAAATAATTCTTAATATAGAACTAAATTAATGAACGAAAAATAGTATAATGTGAAAAAAGCGTGGGGTGCTCCATACATCAGTTTTTGAGAATATTCGATCGGTACGATTAGTTCAAAAATGATACAAAAAATATAGCACAAAGCGCCCAAAAGGCGAAAACTTGCATTCAGATAACGAAGAGTAGAATTTGGATGGGTGTTTTATTGCGTGTATTATGGTGTGTTAAGCACTCCCACAAAAGAAACCCTTTCCCTGGCAAGGTTGACTCATCCTCCCTGTTAAAAAATACACGCCTTCCTTGATCGATTTCTCTCTATCCCTCGGAAATTCTGAAGACAATGCATTTGTTTAAGAAAAAGGAGAGAAATCCGTGGTCGATCGGTCCCAGTGTCGAGATTGACCTAGTAGGTACAAAAATACTCACTTCTTTTATTCGACATTCATCGTGCTAACACTAAATGGAAGGTCGCGGCTATTTTTCAGAAGAATTGGACTATCCGGAATTGAGAACTATCCGTCACTGTTATTCTCCGATAACATCGTGGTAGAGTCCCTGAGTTCTGGCCTACCGCATGGCTGTCGATCTAACGGTGAGGAATTTTGAGCAGTTTTCTCCGCGTGAATACACATTAGAACCGATTAGTATGTCCTCTGCTCTAGGCATTCCTACCTGTGGCAGAGAGTCCTAATGTGCTTTGCCTTAAAAAGAGAAAAAAAAAAAAAAAAACGGGAAAAAAGTACATTATATATTTGACTGAATTTAGTTTGATTTAATTGACAATAGCCTCCAAATCTTAAGTCAAGTCCTTCATCTGGGTAATCAGCATGGCTTATTAGGCAGTCTACCGTTGTTATTACTAATGCCCTCTGGCAACTGCAGAAAGGAGCCAGATCCTCCATATAGAACGGCGATGATCGAAAGAGAGTGGCTTGCAATTTAATGAGCCCCAGTGGGTGGAAGACCGATTTAGCTCGGGGTCTTCAATCTACGGTCTCGGGGACCGATTTAGGTCGAGTTGAACAAAAACCAGATAAGAGACCTAGCACCTGGATCGGCTGAGAGGTATTGTTTGAACATGGAGGACGTTGGAGTCACGAACAGATTTTACGTGTACGACCTCTCAATTGCGTACACAATAGGACTTTAGAAACTAGGCCGCATTTTGTCGGGGAGGACAAAAGCAGTTTTGCCAATTTTTCTTTTATTGGCCATCCAAATTTTCACGACGAATTTATATCCCCACCACGAAATGTATATAACCCAATAATTTTGTTTCAGATCGATTTTATCACTTCTTTCCCCCTCCCCCCGCCCAGTGACTGCAAGTATTTCCACATTTTGACCCACCCTGGAAAATTTTCTGGCGACGCCCATGTGGACATTCCCCCCCATTCAAACCCAACCTCCCTACGGAACAATGGTATAAGAAAACAGTTAAAGAATAATAATACAACATGAACACTTCCTGGATTGTAAGTAATCATGAATGACCGATGATTCTTACTGGAGATTTTAATGTTCATTTTCGCTCTCAGGGATCTCAGTCGTCAGTTGATTTTTTTAAAAGAAAAATTGGATCTAACTATGAATACTTCTCGACTTCCATCAACAACGCGTTTCGGAACAACGATAGATGCTGTATTTTCAAGAAAATTAGCAAATTTAGAGAGTAAAATTTGTTTCGCATTATAGTTACCACAAACCTATAATTTCATACATAAAAAAATATGATGACACTCAAGTACCTATTTCCAATGAATAATATGAATATAACACTTATATAATCTTCGTAAAGTACATGAATAATAAATATAATTAAATTATAATAGGATATTTATTTTAAGTTAAAGGTTAATCATTTCAGTGATATGTGTCGTAAACGTCAAAGAAGTTTTACTTCAACCGCGCGTAAAGATTACACGCACACACTTTTTTTAATTCTTTCTGAAAATTTGCTGTTCTTGCTTATTGAGGACCAGAGATGTAGAACTCCTTGTCATCTACATTAACCCATTTATGCCTAGTGTCCTTTTTTTGGGACGGCATTATCGCTATTAGTCGGAAACGTTATTTATTTTTCCTGGCCTTTATTCACGAGTATTGAACCTCAACTCCACAAAATATTTTAACATTACGAAGTAGAATGTAGACATTTAAATTTTTATGCATACTGATTTTAAAAGAAATCACCCCTTGTTCAAGAAGTTGACATCAGAAATTTATCTATTATTCCAGGTATTAGCAAAAATCGAAGATAGTCGAAAAAATATCTGGGCACAAATGGAAGAGCGTGCTCGTTATGTTTGATCGAGCTATCTTTGCACGCTCTAATTTTCATTGACGATTTTTATTACTTCGGCTCGTATTTATATAACTTCGGCTCGTATTTATATTGCTTCGGCTCGTATTTTTATTACTTCGGCTCGTGGAAATCGGCAGATTATATTTTTTTCGTGATTCTTGCATTGTTTCCTTCAAAATAAAAAAAAAATTCAACCGCGCTCGAGAATGTCAAGACAACGTTATGTTTTTGCAACTTTGTAACCCTCCCACTCCCTTACGTTACACTCAAATCGTCAGATTTTCTGAATGTACACCTTTTTGCTAGCAATTAACCCACCTTATCTTAATCTGACGCGCTTCAATATCTCTGATTATTAATTTTTTTTTCTTTTTTACTAACCTGATGAGCTGCCCTAGACGCACGGCCCTACATAAAGGGCTTATATATGGTGGAGGTACTCAACATGATGCAAGGTACCCCCCTTATGTTCATCTGCCGCGCTCGAGTAAATCCCCCAAAACACATTGGGCTCCCCTACTAATAAGCTCTGACTGGCTACGGGCTTGAGTCCAATTTTCAAAAAACAAAAGTATCCTGGTTGTCATTCGACAGTATTTAGTGTCGGTGGTCGTGTAAATTATAGCTCTAGCTGTTAAAATAAGTAGTCTGTATTTTTTTTTTTTCTTCTTCAGAGTCCTGTTGGACGATTTGACATTCGGCGAATGACTATTATCCAATTTCTCTGAATCTAAGAAGTATTTTTATGGTCCACCTCCTCCATGTAAATTTTGATTCTTGCCATGCCAATATTACGGACCTATATTTCGCGATGAAAAAGCTTAGCGATGTGTAATAATTTTCTTTAGGATTTTTTCCCTAGGGTGAGTTTGTTACTCAAAGCCTTTTAAAATGAAATTTTTATTCCTTCTTACTTGGTTTCTGGTATCCGCATGTTATTTATAGACGGTGTATTACATGAAAGTCAGGTGAGCTTCAGAAATATTTTAACATCTGTGAAAATTTTCTAATACTTTGTAGACATTTCTTTCTGGATTTTTCAAAGTAACTTTTATAACGGTTGTTACGGTCTCTTCGTGATTATGTCTTTAGGTTGTATTGGACTATCATTGACAAAACCATAATGTTTTATGGGTTTTTTGTACTTTAGCAGGGGTCTGTTTAGGAGGAATTTGGGTCCGTTAACGGCCTCTTCACAAAATATTTTATCATAAACACGGAACTTTCACAAGATATTTTATCTTAAAAAACGGATCCTTTACAATAGTTTTCGTTTGAAAAACGGACCTTTCACAAAATTCTTCCTATGGTGAACAGCGGCCCTTTCACAAATATGTGTTTATATAATTTAATATTTTAAAACAAAACGAATTTTCCCAACATAAACTGATGCGTGAACAATTCTTCTCCAGTTTACAGTTTTTTTTTTTTTTTTTTTTTTTAAATAGAACTTTCAATAAAATTTCTTAAAATGGAACTTATAATTTAATACTAAATTTAAATTTGTGTAATATATATTTTAGAATAATTCGCGAAAACAAGACTCTTTTATTCACAAATTCACGAACACGGGACAATGGCTACAAAATCATAAGTAAATTTTGCACAATTTCAGAAAAACAAGACCCTGTCTGAAAAGTCTGGACAGACTCCCGTTTAGCTATAGAATTCCTGTTTTTCGGAAAGGAATTTCTTGAGTGTCACTTCTCAAAAGTCGATATTGCCTTAAGAGTGCTTGCACCTCAGTCAAGGATTTGAGGGACTGTCTAATTGCAAGTTAGAATTTACTACCAGGTTTGATCAGATTTATTTATGTCTCATAGGTATAGGGATTGGGCTTTTGAAGCATGCAAGTAGGTTTCT
>JAWZYV010020089.1:0-397406 GCA_038373885.1 Cheiracanthium punctorium | reverse complement strand
CTGTGTTCCTTATTTCTGATTTTATGAGCAAGTGCTGTGTTCCTTATTTTTTTCTTGGAAGGTTGGCAGCTATGCGATTGAGGAAAAGAAACCAAGCAGTCGAAAGTATGTGAAGAATTACTGGGCTATACACCGCTTGAAAAGTCAAATGCTTCGTTCATTTCAGGAACAGTCATTCAATTTCTGAGCAACGGCCATTTAGATTTGTTGCGAATTGTATGTCAAGGGTATAACGGCTGTTCTGTGATGACTGGTCATGATGGCAATGTTCGAAAATTGATTGTACAAGACAAGTATCGTATGGCTTTATTTTTTCACTGTGCCAGCCATACATTGAATATTGACATTAACTACCTAAATCAAGTCTGGGAAGTGCGGAATACTTCTGTAACAACGATGGTGATAGTTAAAAATTTCAAAGAAAGTACACTGCGACAGAATTTAATTCCTAATATCCCTCTACTCTGTGAAACACGTTGAGTAAAGTATAGGAGTATGAGCAAGTTAAAGAGATAAGCAATCACGTAATCAAAAATCAACAGAGGGGCTTCAATCTCATGGAAAAGATGCTCCTGTAAAGTTCTCTGTTATTTTCGGAAAAGCACAACAGGTCAGCAAACAACTATACGTCAAAATACAATAAACACGACTTACTGGAAGACAGATTGATAGATCGAATCATCAAATTGAAAATACAGAGGAATTTTCAAAAGATCTATTTTACTCCTTTGTTTGGACTCCATTATATCATCTTTGACAGATCGTTTTTCGCCCACGAAAGTGAAAACATTTTCACATCTGCAACTTCACCCACATGCGATGAACGAATTGGACAAAGCTTCATTTCTGTCAGTTGTGGAATATATAAACACTATATATGGAGCTCTTTTAGTAAACTTGAAATGTGGTGAAGTAAAATGGCAACTGAATCACTCAGTTGCATGGATTTAATTATTGAGGCAACATCATTCTACCCAGCTGTAGCAGAGCCAGTCAAGATTGGTTTGACTCTTCCTGTAACAACGCGTAGCATTAAACAATGTTTTAGCATCTTACGAGAAGTAAAGACATGGAATAAATCGACAAATAAAACTGAAAGGCTTAGTGCACTATGAATGCTAAGCGTTCATAGAGAAAGAGTTAAAGGCGAATTATAACTGCAAGACGAATTATTACGACAAGGCGAATTATAAATTTGGGAAGCAACCAAGACGACTTCAATTTTTATTCAATAAATAAATGTCTATGACTGCCTATAATTATATTTTAAGACAGTAATAGGAAAAAAAATGTTTAGGGCATTTTTTTAATGTAATTTTAATTAATATAAAGTAAATATGTAAAAATATCTCCTTCCTCTTCCCAGAGAGATATTTTAACACATATACTTTATATTAGTTGAAATATTAAAAATTATTTTTATTTAAGTTTTAAAATTTATTTAAGAAACAGAGTGTTTTAATATCGATAATATAATATTTAACTTATTGGTTCATGTGGATCATATTACATAATATATTACACCAACTATATTAATAGTTATACTATGTCTATAGTTAGCAATTTGTATTATATTGGTCACTATATTATTTACTGCTGTTAGTAATTTTAAACTATTTATTTACTTTTTTATATTACTTTTTTATCGATTCTCCCCCCCCCCCCGCACGGGTCTTGGTAATACTCAGAATTTTTTATAGAGGACATACACTAAACGTTTAGTTGGACAGACCGTGAGATTTCAGACAACTCTCGTGTAAGGATGTCGTCATTAAACTCTGACCTGCGGTTAAAAAAAGGCGGATTTGTACCATTTTCACACTTTTGCCTATCGTTTAGTACTACGATTTTCGATTTAATAGTTCGTGCACTGAAATATGTCCTTTTCTAACCACAAATCAGTGATTTATTGCATATCCCATCTTTCCCCAGGGTAATAAAATCTCCCTTCTTCTTATGGGCTACAATCGCTTGTAAGTGATTGGTTTCCTTTACTTTGCGTTACCATCATTTGGAAATTTTTACTCTCTGAATCATATCAGTTAATGCACTCACTAGCCGTCGTGATTCCATATCAGCAATTATGCGAAGTGGAGATATTAGCTTTTTTTTTGTTTGCAGGTGGTGCCTGACGAGCGTTCCAGAGTTTACAAATTTCCAATCCGCATTTTTTAATTTGGCTTTTCTAAGTCAGTCCGTTGAAAGAAACATGGGCATCAAGCATGTTGATTGTGTTTGCCTTTGGTATTATAAATTCAGAGTATAAAGTTTTCCCGCAAAAATTGCGTCAAAAGTCGCTAAGCTTGTTGACTTTTGGTGATAAATCATCAGATGTGGCGCCAGAAATAAATCTCTAAAATTGAGGAAGGCAGGCGATATTTTCAATTTTTGGTAACAAATCGAAAAACCGTAATGTAACGACATGAAGGTTTGACGATTTCAATGAAAATTTTATAGATTCTGATTAGTCTATTTAAATGCAACAAAATTGCAAATTTTGATTTAACAGAGAGCGCAACATTAATTTTAGGCTGTTAAACATTAGAAGCGAAAATCTCTCGCTCTCTGTGTCCGCATGATACGGGTACGTCGTATACAGGGTGAATCTAAACTCTTGGGCAAAACTTTAAGGGGTGATAGGGCACATAATAAGGAATCAGAATCCCATAGCAATGTGGGGTCAAAAATGCAGTTCTTATTTACCCTGTAATAATCACTTTGTGAAAAGTATTGAAGAGTTCGTCTAATTTCTTCAGCAAGTTTCATAAACAATAGGCTCGTCTCCAAAAATTCCATCCGTGAAATAAAATATAATTTTTAAACTATGAATTTTCGCCTTCTGTTTTCGGGGAAAAATACATTAGTTTCTGACGAACAATGGTCGAAAAGTGCACTGTTGTTTCAGCACTTTTTCCAAAGTGATTATTAACAGCTACATGAAGATGATGTTGTCGACCCCACATTGCTGCGTGATTCTGATTCCTTATTATGTGCCCTATCACCTCTTAAATTTTGTCCAAGAGTTTAGATTTACCTTGCATAAGGAATATTTATACTCTTATTAATTGTTTGGATAGTACACCTATTATTATTCAATATTTTCTGAACACAAACATTATTCTAAGGTACTGAGATTATTATAAATTAAAAACGAAAGCTCATGCGCTTATGGAATACTTTTGTCAAATTTATTATGTTTTTTTCAGAAAGTTTTTATTTATTTTATCAAACTGTATTTAGTCGTTAAACCTTTTACAGACCGCATTGAGATCCAGGCATATTTTTAATTAAATTTTTTTCAACATATTTTGCCTTTTAATGCGTTAGTTAAAGGCTGTTAGTCATTTAAACGGGAAAAAAAACTTTTACTATTTTCGTGCTTTCACTTGGTTTCAAACACTGAATATACTTACGGGTTGTTTAAATAATAAGTGAAATATTAAGAATTAATAAAATATTTACTTTTAAATTTAACTAAAGATATGAATTAAGTTTGAAAGGAGGGTGTGTGATGAAAATCACATATCCAATTTTAATAATAATTTAATTTGCCTTTCTTTAATGAAATCTATCCAAAATCATGTATTCTAAATTATTTCTGTTCCCATTTTTTCTATCACTTCGGCGTTAGATCTGCATGTTCGCTTTTCCCCGTATGCATTATTCTTAACTGTTTATTTGCTTCATCAGACCTGTAGAGTCGTTGTGCTAAAAATATATTACATTACATCCGTTTGCTATAGCAACGTTTTTCGCTTCCCCTCCTTGGCATCCTGCTGGCGTAAGTTATTTTTTTTTTGTTGCCCTGCTTCATCTTTAATATAATTTGCTCGCGATTCCCTCATTTTAGTTTTATTGTACTTAAATTTTAGGGTTTCTCTGGGATCGGCGTTATTTATCTCAGCCAAGTGTTTGTTCTCGCCAATGTGCATTTCTCTGCTAGTGTAATTTTTAATTCATTCCATCTTATTGTCACTGTCCTTATAGGACTTATTTTTATTTCTCTGAGCCACCGCCACCCGTTGTAATAACTTAATGTTTCAATAGCCTCTTTTAAATAAAACAGTTTTAAATATTCAATGTCTTTTTATTATATTGCAACTAAGTGTATCGAACTTGTATTATCGCAAAACGTCTTTTAATCTTAATTTAAGTCTGCAACTAATTTACTTCGTCATAGGGGGAGGGGAGGGTGTATGAAGACAGCTCTGTAAAAAATTATGAAAAGAGCAATTTTCAGGATTTTTTCCGAGTTTCCCAATAATGATAAAAATACGACTTCTATTTCAAAAAATCATGTCATCTTTCACCTTTATCTGCTAATTTTTTCAAGACAATATTGATAAAATTTCATTTTCGAATTTTTTTAATTTGATGTTCCTAAGTGGGAACATTGGCCTTTAAAAGGTTTTAATCAAACGCACACACACACACACAATGAACTTTTAACTTCTGCTTCAGTCGCATCAATTTTTATTATTATCCAAAGTCGTTTTTCCAATAAATTCCAATAAGAGCAAAAATGCTCCTGCAGATAAAGCAAAATGAACAAAAATTCTTAAGTTTTACACGAGATTTCGGAAATGCATTCAAGGTTTTTATGAGATTCGGAAATTGAAAAACATTTTCGAATACAGCGCTTACGTATATATCAACTTGTATAAAAATGTCTTGTAAAAACATTTCATGCCTAGTTCCAGAAGAATATTTTTTGGAATATTGAAGAGCATAAAGAAACATGCATATACACATAAAAAAGTGAGGTATTTCATTTAAATATATTCTTGGTAGCGGAAATTCGGCGGTGACTTTCAATTTTAACTCAAAATACAAAATAAAGCATCATAAATTGATTTCCAAACTGCAGAACTACCCCCGCTTTCTGATATCTGAGCCTTAAGGAACAATATATATTTCGTTTCGCCAATATTCTGTCATGAATGGGGCAACGAAAGAAATAAAACTGTGCTGCACAAGCGGCAGATGTTTTGAAAATTACTTCTTTAAAAGAGTTTTTACTTACGGATACCAAATATGGGAGTTTTCAGGTATTTCATGATAACATCCGTGAATTTTTTTTTTTTTTTTACATCTCTAAGTGACAATAAGAATTATTTACGATTTTTTTTTATTGTTAAGCACTTTGTATTGAAGTTTAAAATTGTTTGCAATTTCGGTTTGTCTGTCTGTTCGTCGGTACTCTAAAGGTTGGAACTCGTAGTTCCAAACTTTTTTTTCCACTTAAAAGCGCAGAACGTTTACATACTTCTAAATAAACTTTAAAAAGTCAGAACACCCCCTGATCTTGAAGGCCATTTCCTAGCCGGAAGCATATCTATGGAAGAGTTGCCATTAAAGCCCAATGAACACAACCTATTTTCTTTTGTAGCTAACTTTTATGGAACGAATTATTACTTTGAACCTTTTCTAAACCATGTATCTGAGCCTTTAAGCACATACTTGAATTTTTTTTTCTTAGAACTGTTGCAACACCTAGTTGTGCACTTGCGTTTTTGAATGCAATCGACTGGGTAGTTTGTGTTAAGACTTTCAGTACATTAAGGCATATGGACATTTTCAATACATATTTAATGTCTATGGTCATTCATTGTTTGACCATTCCCAAAATGGCACAAAAAACAAGTTTCCGATACTGAGCGCAGCTTCATCACCAGATTCATTCATCGTCTTGTAACTTTTCAGCATGAGTCTTTGTATGCCCTACTGTGGCCCTGCGTGTGCGCGAAGAATGTGCGCATTTAAACCTTCTTTCTTCTTTCAGTGTTTCTATTGGTACTAATAATATTATAAATGAGAAATTAAACCCAAAGAAAAGTACTCTTCAAAAATGGTCTTTATGCCAATATTTCTTTTAGAACTACACAGGGTAAAAACCTTAGTAATAAATACCATGCACGCCAAAACAGACGAAAGAAATCGGTTTAGTTCAAACATAATAAAATACTCTTTATGTCAACATTTCCTTTATAACCACACTGAGAAAAAATTAAAATAAAATATTTAAAAGCAGTGTTTGATTAAAAATAATCAGTTTAGTTTAAATTTTAAAAATTCTTTTTATGCCAAAATTCTATTGCAACGAAACAAAGTAAATAATAAATGAATGAAATAAAAGAAAATCTCATAATAACAATTTTATAAAAGATGAGATGAAACATTTATGACTTTGAAAAATTACAGTGTGTTATTAAATGCACTTAAACTGAGAGTCAAAGTTTCTAAAGGGATCTCAGCACTGAATTAAGGTGTCGCGTTACAAAGCCTCTGTTATTGTAAATTTTGAGGATTCTAAAAGAATAGCAGTTTTATTAATAATATTCTCCGCAAAATCTCCTCATTTTTCAGTACGAAAACTTTTAAATATTTTACGGTATTCAGAAAATGAGAACTTAGACCCTGCGATATGGAAAATGCATAAATAGTAATTGGAAATATTTAGAAAAAAATTCAGTTAAATATAACACATGAAATAACATTATTCATCGCGAGAGGATAGGAAATAAAACTCGAATTAGTTTAATATTATTGTTACAGTTCGAGACAACTCAAATCTAAGTTTGTTTGTTTGTTCGTCCGAGAACTCCTTCCACACCGTTCGACCGAGCGGCTTGAAATTTTGCACATACATGTAAAACGACATAGAATAGAAGCGACATAAGTCAACTTTAAAATTCTGAAAACTCAATCGTTCCACGATGTTTTTTCGATACTTTTCACTTTCAGAAAGCGTTTCCAGTTTCCGATTGCTTAAAATATAGATCCTGTGATATACCATCTATATGCTGGCGATGCACATAACTGAAAAAGAGCAGCATATTATAAATGAAATGACGCCATTTTGATGTCACAAGTTTAAAAATGCATTAGAAAATTTAATATTGTGTGAAACAGTGATCATGTGGCATACTATCTATACGCTGAAGATAGACATAACTGTAAAGAAAGTGGTATATTATAAATTAAATCAACGTCATTTTGCTGTTACGAGTTTAAAAATGCATTAGAAATCCTAATTAGGTTACCAAGCTTTGACAAAATATCACACTACGAGTGAAATAATAAACGTCTAGATTTTCAGATGCTGTAGAAAGTAAAATATATGAAATTTTTTCCCTTCATTGATTAATTCATGTTAGGTATCGCATCTAAGAATGACGCAATTTTGACGTCATGAGTTAGAAATCTACGTAAAAATTTACTATTATAGAAACTCAAAAGTATTTTGTTTAATGTATGAGCTAAGCTTGGCGAGTATTGAGCAGAATGATTTTTCAGCAACCATAATAACGAAAGGAAATTTGCAATTTTTAAAATCGTGGGAAATTCAGAAGGTGCCACAATGAGGAAAATACTGATTAACATAATTCATAGTACTCCTTATCGGCTTGACGACGGCCGTCGTATGCATGCCCAAAATTCGTGCAAAATGTTGCTAAGTTTTGACGACTTTTGGCGTTATATATACTATATTAATTATACAGTTTTTTTTAATGAATTCTCGCAATTTATCAAGTTCTTGCACAAAAGTTACGTCATTAGCGAAATAGCTATAAAATATGTTTGAAATACTGATTAGCTGGGCTTAACCCCAACATCTCAAAATTAACTTTAATAAGCTCTGCTGCAAGTGAGTGTTTCAATGTCGTAAGTTTCAATATTACTCCGTTTGAAAATTACTGTGAGAAATAAGAAGACTCAACTACCCTGGTCAGAACGTGACGTCATAAATTAAAAAAAATGGTGAAACTCGTAAATTCTGCTACACAATTTAACATCCTCTTCGCAATTTGAGCAATTTTAAATAGCTCCTCGAGATTACACTGTTTGATGTTTTCATGAGCCTGAATCATGGAGGATTTAAATATTTAGATTGGTACAGCTTCGATATTTTTCCCTTAGGGCGAGATGAAATATTTTGTAGTGCTAAATACGCCAACCAGACAAGAATTATACTTAAAAATATATAGAGTGGAGAGGTGTTTTAAAGGCAACCATTATAAATAATGTTTATCGTTTATGCTAATTCATAAATTGCAAAGAATCATCAAAGACTAGAAGAGGTACCATTGGTTTCAAATATCTAAGCTGATTCTTTAAACTGAGCATTAAAGAGGGGAAACGGAGATCGATAATATTTAATAAGTAATAGATAGCATAAGTAATAGGTAGTATTAGTAGATTTGTTAGGTTAGCATGAATTAAAGCACAGTACTTCCTCGTTAATAAATATTTCGTGAAATTAAAAGTGATCTATTTATCATTTTTGAACGGTCGTATTACAACTAACTAAACTATAATCCTACGTTGCGTCAATGTATATCATGATAGTTTCAACAAAAGAGACTGTAGCCGAATTTCAATTTTTTTTTTTTCACAGGCAATTATTTTAGGAAAGTATTCCTTTCCTACCGTGCGAAGAACGGGCATGCAGCTAGCTTTTAAATAGAGATAGTAACATTCATATTCTACAGTTCAAATAAGAAATTTTAATTAGTGTATATACCCACTCCACGGACTTCGATGTAAGTTGGTCTTGTACGAACTTGGATGCACTAACAGCAAACGGGTGGAGAAGCATCAGCCTCTCAAAGGAAAATATTCAACCTCCCTTTTAATAATTATTATTAGCTACATAAGCGCCCTCTAGTGATGCATAACGACGAATCATGATGCAATCTACTACCAACGTACGCATGCGCACTACATGAACTTAAGGATTAAGATTTACAGCGCCAACTTGCAGGCAAATTTCATTTAGCTCTTTTAGAATACGTCGATGATCGTCCAATATCCAAGTCCGTGAAGAACTCATACTGAAATATTCAAATAGGCTGTATCGAAAACGCGAGTACGCGAAATGTCTTATGTGAACTGCAGAGTCTTCGATAGCTGCAAAAGTACGATCCGCGAAAGTGTACGAGCATAAGAACTATGGAACTAATCTAGAAATCTCAATATCGAAGAGACAGCTGCCCCTTTGTCTGTAACATCTTAATGACCTCTATAAGGTGGGACGGAGAACTTTATTTGAAATGGCTTCAGTTATATATTCTATTTATATGCATAGAAATAAAAGTGGTATTGAAGCCACTGTTTCAATAGTTGCAGAAATTAAAACCCCAACAAACTATCATTTTTAAAGAGTAGTTGGTTTGGGGGGGGCGTAGCAGGAAATAAAACTTCCATACTAAGAAAGATAATACATTTTGCAATTCTATAATAGAGTTAAATTTACTATCCTGTAAATTTTTTATGCTATCATAAGATATCATCCAGTATTTCTTTACTTGTATTTCGTCTTACACATACATAAAAGCTTTATATTCATACTTGGCAAGTAAACGAAGTTAAATGCAAAACAAGACGGCACGTACACTATCACTATCAGTAAGAATATTACATTCATAACTATATTAAACAAATAATGAAAAAACATTATTAGCATCGGCATTTCAATAGTCACATTGAAACCGCATGGAAAAACTGAGACTATAAGGAGGCACCCAGATATGGACCGCGATCTTCTACACTTGTAACTGAACGCTTTACTCATGGTGGCCATCAAAAGCTTCAAGGCTGCTGCGCAGCCAAGCCAGCCACCATTGGTTTTCAATTGAACGCTTTATTTCAGAGATACAGCTCTGACAAAAGAAAAAAGCTGATTTTAGTTTAATATCCAATGCTATGATACTTTAAAACAAATACAATTTCTGAAATATTTAATATAGAACAACTAATCTGTATTTCAAGACATCCAGAGCAATAATTGGCATCGCACTGCTATGCAATATAAAGTCTAATCCGGTGCTTCCACTTGTAATTTATTTTGAAAATCTCAAGTAAAGTAATCTTACTATCTTAATTTATAAATAAATAAATAAATCTACACACACACACAAAATCTTTTCCAGTGGTATTTGAGATAAATATTGGAAAAGCCATATGAATACGCACAAATGTAAAAGTAGAGGTACTTTAGTTTGGGATACACCGTGGTTCTGGAATTACCAAGTGTTCGCTAGAATTTAGCGAAAGATGTGTCGTCAAAATTTACATGAAACCTAAAATTAGTCTTTGAACGAGTGGAAATTCGAGATAAGCGTAGATGTAAAAAAAATCTATGTATAAAAATAGGATGTATAAAAATAGGATTGTATGTATAAAAATAGGATTAATGTTACAAAAGGGGCAACAAATGAGTTACCTCACACACAAGCTGATAAAAATAACTTAATTTTTACTTCAATATATTGGTAATTATGCATTACTCTATACTATAGAGCAATAATAATTTAAAACTATATTAAAAATGTGAGTTGTAGCTTTATCTTGAATTTCCAAAGTTACAATTCAAAAACTGACAATAAAGAAAATTTAATTTTAAGAAGATTAAACTCTGTTTTTTGCTAAAATAATTTACGTGGAATAGAGTTCATAATAGTATTTTAATGATGATTTAATAAAAAATTATACTAGTTTATATGATAAACGAAAAATGGCATTTGAAAAGTATTTTTTTGTTTGTTGTAAAATTTTACTGATATGTGGAAAATTGTGTTTTCTTGATATTAGTGCGTTTTGAAATGTATAATGTGAAATTTGAAGCAAAAGAAAAAAATATCTAAAATGAAAAGTTTTACAATAACGTTCGATCTTAGTGTATTTTCAGGATTTTCGCTATCTGGCAGAAACAAAAAGATAAATATATCTGCAACCCACAATCAACATCCTAATTTACGGGAAGTTATATCCTGCTAGTTCGACGGAAAAAAAAAAAAAAACCAGTAAGAGACAGACGGCCATAAATTACTCTGGGTTAAAGTGAAAACGACTTCAGTTTTATTTTTCAATCTCTCGCCGTAAATTCTCGGGAAACAGCTTTTTATGCCAACGCTACCGTTACGAGAGGTGATTCGCAAAATAAACTGACTGTCACAGAGTTTTCCGGATATGTGATGATCTGCTGAATCCGCAATACCAAAAGCCGCTTTAGAGGCATCTGGAGAGACATAGGGATCATCCGGCTATATATTTTTAAAACTTCCCTCTTTTCTTTGCTTAGCGCCGTAGAGAGAAATAACAGCCACTTTATTGGAATTGAAAACATTAGGTAACATTACATGCATTATTTGTCCAAACGTGGGTTTTTCGACATTTTTAAACTTCAGGAAAGCATAGGATAGGAACGCTGATTTTTAACATGCTTCCAGAAAGAATTGCTTGTATTTACACATAAAAGAGGTATATAAGTATGCGAAACAGAACTGCTATGTGGCAGTCAAGTAATAATAGTGGTGATTTTTTTTTGAGGGGGGGGGCGGGGTGCTGCGTGATGGTTTGTTTGTTTCATAGTAATCGAGAAAAGAGGATGTAAGAATAGCAATTATTTTAGAGTAAACTGTTTCATAAAAATGTTTCATTGCACATTTACAACTTTTAAAGTTTACATGTTTATCAAGAAAACAAACTTCAGATGGTTTGAAATTAATAAAACTGGGAGAGCATTAGAAAAAAACTGAAAAGTAACTTATTTTCTATTATTATTTTTATACTCTTTCAATGCAAATTTGTTTTGATTTAATGAAGTTCATTTCATAACTTTTACGTTTGCAAAAAGTATCGGTTTTACGACGCACACTTTATGAATAAAATGGTAAAATATCACCCAGCCAAGGGGGGGTTAGGGGGGACATAACCCCCATGAGAAATTTTTGCCATACAAAATGTATATTCTTCACTACATTATCACACACTCATCTACATATATATGAGTTGTAGTAGTCGCAACCCCCCCTCCCCCTAAAAAATTTCTGGCAACGCCCCTGCCATACACAAATAGTTATTGTTTTTCAAACTTTTATTTTTTCAAGTACATAGATTAAGTTATCAATTCAATTGTTTATTATAAGTTTCAGACATCTAAAATAAATTTTACAGTCTACCTCTACCGTTTTAAATTCAAGTCGTAGTTTTAGTTTCAAATCAGAAATATCATAATATTTGGGTAAGTTTTAAAACTAATTCAAATGTTACATGCACGTTCTAACTCACGATTTATATAAGGAAGTTAGAGAAATCATTTCAAACTACAAAGATATGAGTTTTACAGAAGAATGAACAAATGTAAACTATACCTAGACAAAGCCGTGGTTTTTGACGTAAACAGAGGTTAAAATTTTGAACTGTAATCAAAGTCGTCATTCTTGACTATTCTGTGCAAGCGTACTGTGTAATGAAGTGAGCATATATTTTGGATAATCGTGCTATGCATAAAATGTCATCTTATGCAGAGTAATTTTTAAGATTTAATTTTACACTCTGGTTTACTCTGGTAATCTCTATAGTCATGATTAGTAACTAAACAAGCGTAACTCTGAACTCAAGTTGGAAAGTAACACTAAGCACCTAATGTATTTTTCTCAGTTGCTTTAAATATGGGAGCTAATACTAAAATAAACCTTAAACTTACCTGTGTTTACTTTTTTTATTTAACTGCTTATTTGTACTTGACTTAAATGCTTGAAGTAATTTTTTTCGATTTATCATTGATTTTATTTAAAAATATTTTGTTTTTTAATTAGTTAATAGCAATATACTCATACAATTATAGATTTATGCAGACTATATGACTGCATATTTTAATTTTAAGTAATAACTTACTTAAAATGATATCTTAATTGATTTGATATCCTAATTTCAAGCGAAAATGATTCTTCTTTTACAGAAGCACTCAACTGGCGAAAAATTAGATCATAATTTTGTATGGTTTAATATATATGCATATTAGAATAAACTATCATATGTGAAATCACTATAGTAGATTTGATTTACATTCGAGCACTTTTTAGGGTGAGGATACATAACAAAAAATAAAGTTTTGTGCACTTTAAAAAATTGTTTCAATAAGTTTAGCGAATAAAATATTTGAAATTACTAAAAATGTACAATGAGAAATTTTAATTCCAGTTCACTGTAACTCATATAATGAATTCTTTCATTTTTTATTTTTTCAGATATTGACTAAACTGTTTTACAGCACTTTTTTCAACATTTTTATCAATTTTATTTTATCTTGTTTTATTGCGTACCATTTCGAATTGCTTTCACTTTACGCCTGCTCATCTCTGTTCGTGTTTGAGAACACACCATTCAATAGCTTAAACTACGTAGTGGAGAAAATATATCTTTTGTATTGCTATTATCGTTTCCAGGATTTTGTTTTCACGGGTATTTTGTCAAGTTTTTATCTTGTCTTTCATTTTATCACAAACACTCAGATGAGAATTTCTTTCATTAAACACATTACTAGTCAAAGGTGGAGTTAAGAGTTTCTTTGTGTCACAATTATGTTTAAACCTTTTATTTTTATCGTACTTATTTAATGGAAGACAGAAAGATAAACAAAATAACATTTAAGGGAAGCTTTTATAGATTCACTGAAGTTTACAATTTCGAAGATATTTTCTGATTACTATATAAAATATCATTGATATTTTTTAATACTAGATTTACTAAAGGAACGAAACAACAATTTACTTCAATTGCTGAGAAATATTGTGACGTTCTCAGAGTTTTAGAAAAAAGTAAGGATGTGTTGTTTTATCTCCTCATCAAGTTCATGTATTTGTGTACATAGGATGGGTGTTGATATTTTTATATTGTTTAACCAACCTTGAACCTAGGTTTAATGTTTACTCCAACTTTCAAACGATGTAACGATTAGGATTTTCTTTTGACTGACATTGCTCGTTAGTGTTGTTGCCTGAAAGATTAATAATTCAGAAAGTGTATACTATCTAGTTATTAGCTTAAAATTATGTGGTTTTGAAAATCTGAAGCCAAGTGCTATTTGAAACGGTAAAAATGTGATATTACTTCGTTACACGAAACGATTCGTTGTTTTCAGTACATAAAGCTGTACCCGTACATTCACAACCTTTTTTAAGTTCAGTAAAAAACTTTAAAGGTACAGTTTATCGTGCAATAGCGAACTCCAATCTAGCACGAGTTCTCCAATGTCACTGGATTTTAATTTCTTAAAATTAAATGTGCATCATAAGTATTCTGTAAATGCTTCAAAACCAAAAGCATTTTATTAGTGCAAGTCTTAATTATAACTGGACTTTTACACCAACTAAAAAATATTTGATGCCAGATTTCCTATTTTGGTTTCAGAAATAAAAGCATGAAAGGAAAACCAATAATATGACTTTTGTTCCAATTGTATTTTAAGTAATTGCTATTTTATTGGACTATAGTTCCTTTATACGTAGAGGAGAGGAGATTATTATGGAAAACCAATTACATTTCTGAATCTTTGCAGGTTTTTAAATTAAAATTCTCCAAAATCATCATGAGTACATATTTTAACTATATGAAATGTCACTTGTACAGTAAAACAATAATTTTGTTGTATTAGAAAAGACTATCAAAAAAGAGTTACAAATGGAGGCTAATATGAAAAGTCGGTTAATATGGAATAGGTGGTTTAAACAGCTGAAAAACTGATTGTACTTCATAAACATGGTTATTTTTAACTCTAAAACCATATTTTAAAGATTGTGTTCAAATCATTTCTGTTTCGAGTTTATTTACAAAGTCGCAGACATAATCTTCTTTCTCTGCTTCGGTACAATCAAAGTGAGCCCACAGGGAACAGATGAAGCATTGAATCCAAATACAAATAAAATTAAATTTTTTTTGCACTTTGGGACACGTTTAAAGGCAACACCCTACTAAATTAAAGTATATCCATGAAAAAAGAATCGTAAGAAATTTCGTTTTCCGTGAACGCGGAAAATATTCTTCGTGTCTTGTATTTTAATTTTAGAATCTCGTAGAGTCATCATGCATAACAATATTCGGCTTTTCTCGGTATAAAATACTTATGAATATAAATCTGAGCTATACCGACAGCAAATATCCAGGATAATAACTTGTTTTCTTTTTACGAATTTGACTAGTTTGTGACTTCACTACAGCTTCATCCTGAGGGATCGTCTGTATCGCTGTGCTTGTAGTGTCACCAAAAAGTCAAAACACTATTTTCGAGAGTTCAAATTTTCAATTCAAGGCAGCCCCTTGAAGGCAATTATGATGTGATGGTAGGGTATCGACCGTCAAGACATGGTGACATCACGGTGATTCACTTGTACCCTGACATTTAGTTGTCGTCTTCAGTGGATTCACGTCTCGTCGCTGTTAAGGAACTGAATATATGGGAGAAAAAATTGATATAAAATGTATCAAGCAATTTAATAGTTTTATACAATAAAAATAAAAGATCAAGGTCATATTAGCCTTAGAAACTACGAAGATATAGGTCTAAAACCAGAATTAATATACCGAAGTTTTTTAAATTAAGAACACTGATACAGTTACTCCTTATCAACAAATGTGGCAAAATTTTTCATTCAAGACATTTTTATTTCGGTTGTAAAAAAAGGAAGCCCTGATTTCTTAAAATCAAACTTCTGTTTGAGTAAATAATATATGTTTCTGAATTTTTGCAAAATAAAACTAAATTAGTTATGTGTATTGATAGAATGCACTACTTTTTCTTATAATTGAAGTGATTCTATTTGTGTGATGAGTGATACTAAATCTTACGCAGAACCAACCAGGTGGTATAGTGGTTAACATTCTTCTATATCTTGGGCCCGGATTGGTTTCCACACTACAAAAAAGGCAGGAAAATTTACAGAAAAAAACCATCATCCAGGATGCCAGTTTATTTCCGTTTTTTTACAGAAGGCTTCCGTAAATTTTACAGAATTTCAGTTTATTTTACCAAAATCTTCCGTATACGGAAAAAAATAGGGAAAATGTCTGTAAAATATATGGAAATAAACTGGTGTTGCGGCTGACAGTTTTCATCTGTCAGCTTAACAGACTTTTTTTGCAGTGCAGACATGGAAATGTGGGCCAGTGATCTCCTCGTTTAAGAGTTAATGATATCCGCCTATTTCTGCCCTTTGACAAACGACCATCACGTTTTGTGACCCCTCGAGCATAGATTATTGTGACAATACCTTGCCGTTGAAAAAAAAACTTTTTTTGATCTACTAAAAAAATAATGCTGCTCTTTAAATATTACTAAAAAATATTGCATCTTCTTTACTGTTAGCTAAAGTAACAACAACAACAGAAAATTCCCGTGTAAAAATTAAGAACATTAGAAAAAGGAGCATCGAATCATCATGAAGCAAGTCTAGTTGCAACGTTCATAATTTAATAGAAACAGAATCATTTGATGATTATTCTGATGAAAGAGATGAAGATGCGCAAAAGTCTTCGATTGATGTAAATAATTCTGTCATCATACATTAAAAAAAAAAACTAACTCATTTTGTAGTAAAAATTGAAAATACTCCAGATTTGAATTTAAAAGGAAACGAGAAAATAATCCGAATGAATTTATTTATCTTGAAAGTGTGGATTTAAATGTTGCTGGCATTGAAGAAAACATTACCACAAAACTACCAAATTCAACAATTTTTCGTAGAAACTGCAGTTTTAACATTTTTGTCGCCTTTCCAAACTGTAAAAACACTATTTCCATTAACTATTCACAAGAAAAAACAAACAAACAAAACCCCCCAGTAATTTTAGTAAATATAGGACTTTCTTTATGTGTTTTTCTCTTTGCATTCATCTTTTACATTTTCCACAATAAGTTTTATGTCTAGAATTTAATTTAAAAAATTTAAATGCATGTGTGTTTCAACGATTAGGTCTCCTAAGCAAGGTTTCAAGGGTTCCTGAAATTAGAGAAATTTGATGTTTTCACCTTTTATTAAACAATTTATACTTATTTACAAAAAATTCTCGAATTAAAAATATATACCACTATAAATAAGAGATTTTAATAAAAACTGACAAAATAAATCGAACTTCTGCTTTTCCAAAAAAAAAAAAAAAAATTAAAAACTGCAAACGGGATCAAGTCTCCTAAATCTCACCTACTTACTAAAACGTTGGAAGCGAAGATGTGTTACGACAATTTCGGTGAAAATGGCGACATTAGTCAAGGATAGTACAAGTTTGTGTGATCCCCCACTATCACCGGATCTCGTAATAGTGAATTTCTGGTAGTGGGATCTTGTTACAATGTCAGAACAAGCTAACCAGAATGTCATTTTTCGTCGTCTCCTTTTTGGCATTAATCTGCGATGCATTGTCTGTGTTGTAATCTTGTTTTACGTCAAATAACTGTTCTTATTAGCCCTTTCTGTCCCACTCGACATCACACCCTTCTCTACTATTTTCGTGATTTTCTCAGACTAAACAAGGTTTGAGACCCCATGCCATACGGCAACTTCTCATTATTTTGATACTTACTATCCAGACCTTCAACAACATCCTGTATACAGGATTTCCCCCAAAAGTTGTAACACGCTTTATTTTTTCATCTATTGAAAAAAAAAATTAAAATAAGATAGGAAAAAAAGACTACATAAAAAAAAATCTCCGTACATTTTCAAAATATTACACTTTTTATATTTGTCTATGACCCCCAAATAAAAATTTGACAATTAGTAAAACTTGCCCTTTACACTAACGAAGTGATGTGCAAAATTTCAGCTTTTTCACCATAAAACGTCTCAGAGATAATAAACTGACTTAAATCACTTTTCAATGGCTCTCGAAAGAAAAAAGTCACGGCGGACGATCGCGTTCCAGCGATCGTACAGAAATTGCGAAAGAAAATCATTTCTAGCACTGCAGGATTAGCCATTCACATTCACATCCATGTATAGCCTTTGATCCCCTTTTTTCAAAGATATACCTGAGACGTTTTATGATGAAAGGCTGAAGTTTTGTAGATCGCCTCATTAGTGTATGGTGCCCTTCTTTTCTAACTGGGAACTATTTTGCGTGGGGGCTATATAGAAATTTAAACGTATAACTTTGAAAATTAACGACAGAATTTTTTAAAAAGTAGAATTGTTTACTTATTTTGAACATTTCTTTCAATTTAAAACGATCACTTATCAATTAGATAAAGAATTAAAGTGCAGTGGCGGCTCCTCCATTTGAGCACATGAGCACGTTAATCCTCAAAGGAAAAACTGAAGAATAAACACATTAAGAAATTAAATTTAAAGCTAATATTATGCACACTTCTAGATATATGTAAATTTAAAACGTGAGTTCTACTCTTTCCCCCCCTACTCCCACTATTATTAAATACGCTTATTATAGCTAACGCACTGAAGTGTAGGTTACTACAACACAGTCTAATCAGTGGCACGTGCGAACGGAAATTTTTCCCTCTGAACCGCTCTCTGGGATAAGAAGCCCAGACAGCTGGAAAGAATCACGGCACTCATGAAATCTGTCCGTTCGCACAATTTCATTGTGCACCCATGGCCACTTTTTTGCGGTATCGCTTTCGGATATTGCCTTGGTTTGTTACGTTCGGTTAGTTAATTCATTTTTATTTCATATTTTTTTTTTCTACAATTATTCACTACATTATTTTTTTTACAAACTAGTGTAAATAATTAAGATACGTGTTTCAGAGCTAAAGCAATGGCATTTTTCAATATTATCCTTTGAAAAAAATTGAAATAAAATGAGTCAAGACAGCACCTTTGCTAAAACTTTTCTTGGTGAAGAAATGTAAGACCCGAGATGGCATTTTTTTTTTTTCAGTTGCGTGCATTGTTTTCCTTTAACTGCTGGAAACGCAAATATATTTTAATTTGTAAGGTGCGTCGTATCTGCATATTTAATTTTCGAAATTTGTTTTGTGAACCTCCTTTTAAATCACCCACGAGCCGCCACTGTTAAAGTGTGTTATCACCTTTTTGGGACATCCCGTATCTGTATTAAGTGATAATAAACAGCTATTTGGGTTTCCTTCGCTTAAAATTGTGATATCCTTATTGTATTATTTCCTTTCCAGTCACACACGAATTTTCATGCCCACCTTCTTGGAGTGAGGGTATTTGTTTTCGAGTCTTTTGAGAGACGCTAAGTCGTCAGTACTAAGCCTCATTTTCCAGACAAACGTCATCCTATAAACTGCATACGATTGGGCACACACACACAAAACAAAGGCGAAGCTATTTCTGAATGTCCCAAGCTACAATCAGGAGCTCTCTGCCACTTGCACAGCCCAAGCAAAATCGCGAAATGTACCCCGTGATTCCAACATCACATATTGTTTTTCGGCACTCGTATATAACCTCTGTCCTGTATTTTGTGCAGTGCATGTTATATACAGCCCCTATATCCGCTCAATGCATTTCCGTGCTTGTGGTTTTCCACCGCAGCTTTGCTTATTTTATTCAGTACGTTAAAAGGAATATCATTTTTGCAGCTGCTAACTTTAGGATAGGCTGTTATTTTTGTGCTTTGTTCAGCAGTCTCTCAGAGATGTCCCTTGGCGATTTTCTTCATCGACACGTTTTGGTAACCTTTTTTAATTTCTGCGCCTAATTGTTTGGGTTCATTTAATTAATGCACTGATTTATTCCTAACCGTTCCGGATGTGTGCTCCTATTTTCTTGCTTGTTGACGTATTTTTTATTAGCGCTGCATCGCTGCGTTTGTTGGCTAAGTCTAACTACTTCGATCCTGAAGGACTTCACTTTAGCTCCAGTTGAACAACGAATTGGTAGTAAAATTTGCAGCCGTGTCTTTGCCTTCCAAGAACTTTGTACGATTTTGACTTTCTTTAATAAAATTTCAAGATTACTTAGAGGAATGGTATCTGAGATGTTGCTGTGAGCAGGAAGCAAAATGGAATATTGCATCTTACGAACCTTTTGCCCATCTCCTAAATGGCCCGAGTAATTGAGCTCAACCTGCAGCACATACCCGTATCCTATAACCTTTCTTGCCTTTCATTTATACTGTAATTATAGTGAAATGTAGTGCAGAAATTTTAAAAATGGTGAAACTTCCTTGAAACTTCAATTATTTTATCGTGTTATTTATATCAAAATAATATTATGTATCACAAAATGCTACAAAAAATATTAAAACAGAATAATTCCATTTAAAATAAGTTAATTCAAATATATCTTCATTAGAAATTGAATGAATGCATTAGTAAGAAAGCTCTTTTCATTATTACTTTTTTAGAGATTTTTTTTTCGTAATTTCTAATTGGGTACATTTGAGAACATTTCTTTGAATAAAACTACCCATTTAAAGCTAATGATGCTTTATATCAAATTACATTTTTCATGGATTTTTATAGTTACACTGTACAATCGGGTAAGAGTGCTTAACATAACATATTTTATTACAGCTTTTAAACTGTTGAGTGATTACAGTTTTCATATACGTGTCATATGACCGGAAAATAAATATTTAAATAATTAACATTGATTTAATGAAGGATGCATTGTATTTTAAATGTAATAGCATGCTTTTATTAAAAACAAAAAAGGTAATTTAAATTGCAATTTGAAGCATAACGGTATAAATTAGAAACTCTAGAAATGAACGATTCATCATGCAAGTGATCAAGTCCCATTCTTATGAAATGAATGAGGCATCATTATTAATTTTTAATGGAATAAAAAATCTTCAAAACAATATTTCTTGAATTTAATTTACTCTTTTTTGCCATTACTGAAATTGCAAGAGAGAGTATAAAAAAAAATTCTTTGAAAAGTCACAAAAAAGCGAGAGTTATAAAACAGCCTACCATATGAAGAAAAAAAGAAGAAAGACATATATATTTTTTCCTTTTAATTTCAACGCTACTTATTCCCGTGACTGCTAATATTCCATCTTGTGCAATGAAAAAGGAATCAATAAAACCCATGCCAGTCTTGTGTTTCAAATATTTGAAGATTGTAAGAAAAAAAAAATAAAAAAATAATAAAAATAAAACATCACTTCTTTTTCTTTTAGGGTAGAGATAATCGATATTCAACATCCTTTTTATATCGGACATGACAAGTATATTTCCCTTTCGATAATTGTACCCCAAATTTTTTTTTTTAAAAATGTGAAATCTTTCTTAGTTTTCAGCAGTGCGTTCGATTTATGGCAGCGAGAGTACAATGCAAAAAAAAAAAAAAAAAAAAAAAACCTGTAAGTACGCTGTGGCATGGATAATCAATAATTTCAGTCTTCATTTAGTATTCATTAACGTCAGCTTTCTTGTTTTCAAACATAATCATCTTTTACACTTTCGAACAAAGCTGAAAAGTGTTTTTAGTTTCTGTCTGGCTGTCTGTCTTTTTTTCCACCTGCCCCTGCTCTATCTGCCGCAGACATCTGCAATCGGAATTTGCTTGCGTCACTGCTGTGTCCTGTACTATGTATTCTACTGAAAGTGCTGTAAATGACTTCGTAGTTTACAGCACATAAACGAATTCTAATATATTACAGTATGCAGGGAGTCATTGTTTAAAATGTATTTGAGACTTTAATCTATCTCGAACAAAAGAAAATTAATATATGTTACTTAAGTTTATAGAATAATGGTCTTCATTGGGAACAGTGCATGTATCCTTTACAGTTCCTTTACAGGAGCAGTCGAAAAATTCCCGGTACGTTACGAACTGAGGTTGTTTAAAGACATAATCCTTTTCAAAGTGGAGTGAAGAATAGGAGAGGATTCGTATCACAGTATTTTTGTTAGATTCATTTATATTTAGCTTATATATCCAGAATTTTCCTGAGTCTAATGTACAGCTCGTACAGCATGTTGAGATGGTTCCGGTAGACAGTGTTTTCCAATATGCTCCACAGAAAATAGTCAGAAGGTGCCAGACCTGGAAAACATGGGGGCCAATCCGTTATAGAGGCCAGCGATTACAGCGACATCTGTTAAACATTTTTGGAACTACTCTTTCGAAGCGTTTGAATAAAATTTTTACAGCTTCCTAATAAATGTACAGTTTAACTCATCTCTCCTTTGTTTCAGAGATATGTACTTTTGAAATCAGGGTACCCATTGCTGGAACTTTGTACTCGTAAATGTCATAGAACGCACAGAACTAGTACCTCATATGAATCAAAATATGCATGTTTTGAACTTAATAAGTGAAAAGGAATGAGGTACTGCACATCCAAAAAATGAAAAAAAAAAGACGCAAATCTTTTACTTGTAACTTCATGAAGCACTTTCTAATCTACTACTTTAATTCAGTCATACCCTCGGCAGTTTACAAAGTTGTGTCTAGCTGGACGAAAAATGAATCAATAAAACACATTTGAGCCATTTGTTTCCAGAATTTGAAAAGGAAGGCAAGAAAGATTACTCTTCGATAAAAATTCAGTCCCTAATATTTCTGCACACGATGTGAACGGTTTTGTTTTCCCTTATAAATCACTTATTAATGGTGACTCTACATCATTCTGAGATCAAGCCTTTTGCGTTTGTTCCGAACGAAATGGTTTAAATTTACGGTAGGTGTAATGCGATGGCTACAGAAAGAAATGAAATTTGATGCATATTTGTGTGCCGTGTATGTGACAGAAAGAAAAGAAAGTTGAAAATGTATTTTCATGGTTGAAATGTGCTGGAAAAAGAAATGACAGAAGAAAAAATGTAAAATAGAGTCGGGATGCTTTTTTAGAATCTGAAAGTCATGACCTTTTTCTTAGTTGTTTTTTAAACTGAAATAAATTGGATAGAAAAAATACATGTTGACAATTTATTTGTCTGAATTTCATGTCAAAAAAGGACGTTACTTTCGGGTACAGTTAATAATTACGTTACATGGAAGAAGGTCAAATTCAAACTTAGATAGAGAATTCTAAAAAGTCCAACAAAGATTTTTACTTTTAAATAAAAATAATTTTTATGGAGACTTGGATATGGAAAACATGGAAAATCATTAAAAATCATTATAATAAATGTAATTATAATAATGTAATCATTATTATTGTAATTATAATAAATGCAATTATAATATTTTCAATAAATTGTAGTGAATTATTAAAAAAATGGATAACATGGATGTTTATTCTATATTTGAATTCTGAATCAAATCCCCTTAAAAGTGCTCCGCAAAAGGCACCCATCTGTTTCAGGCAGATAGCCTTCCAGTAACTTTCTTTTAATACATCTTGTACAAATCGAATTACTTTAAATAACGGAATTAGTAATACAATATTAACGACTTGTGATAACCTAACATGATTTGACTAGGTCGAACTGTTTGTAGCTTAATTATTCTCATTAATGGAGGTGGCGTTTTGTTTAAAGCGAACATCTCGATTGAATTTAGATCTCGGTTAACGTGGAATATTGGCTCATCCAGGCTCTACTCTATATTGTGTGACTATTCTGCAATGGAATGATAAAGGAAACTGGTTCAGTAGCATAGTATACAGCACTTTAATAAACAATTGTTCAAATGCTACATAAACAGTCATTAAATGTGCTTACATATCAAACTTACAGACAATGAGCTTACCTGTCACGAATTAGACATTAAACCCTGCAGTAGGTTTTCTGTCTCATAATTAGGTCTTCATCAGAAGGTTGGGGTGGGGTTAATATTGTTATATTTAGAAAACTGCTGGCTTGAACTAGAGAGGATTTTCAAGACTACGGATTTAGTATTCATGTACGCCGTTGTTTCAGTGACAGTATGGGAATCGAACTCGCAACCGTTCGGTAACTAGTGTATTGCCTTAACAACTGCGCTACCAAAGGTCTCCATATTACACTTACAATACTTCAGGCCAAGTTTAATTAACAATGGATATCAAGGCCACGAAAGTCGCTTAGAAAATGGCGTTCTTCTTTTTATGGGATTCAATCGCGTGAATACGAGTTAACGAGGTTTATGTGCATTACTAGCTTTATTCGTAACACAAATTGTAAAAAAAATAATGTAAATTGTGTTAGCACATTTACTTAAAAAACGCTGTTTTGCCATGGACATTATTTTACTGTTCAAAGCAAATGTTCTTTTGCACGCCAAAAGCTCTCAAAATAGAACGGTTTGTAACAGCATGAATTTTACAAATGTTCTGACTCAATGAAAATGTTAATATTTTTATATTAACGTTCGATATATGTATGAAATATCAAACCTACATTACCCGAATATAAATGTTGTGAAATATTCAATAAAAATTTAAATATTTTTTCGAGTAGAACATATGCACAAAAAAAAATAGTCTCGAAACGGAACAGAAGTGTTTAAAAACAAATCTTGCTGATGCAGGGTAGAAAGTGATGAATAGTATAGCATATAAATATCATACATATATATTTTTAACCCCGAATTCGTGGCACCTTTGCGTATTAACGATAAACTGTTTTGTGCAGTTAAAAATGGAGCTAAGAAAAAAATTCAAAGTAGAAGGTGAAAATGTGAAAGCGAATTGTTAAAAGATTTTTTCATACTATTAGGTGTACCGACAAGTAAAAAAAAATCCTCGGTTGTTCGAGCCTCGTCAGGGGGAGACCCCCCCTGAACCCCCTAATTTTTTAGTTTCATTATTGCTATATTAAAACGATATTAACTGACTATGTCATTTTATCTCCCGCTCTTTTTTCTTTTTCTTTTATTATTCTTTTACATTCATTTCATCGACTGGAAGTAGGAGGATTTCCTGATCTTTCTTTGCAATTGCAAACGTGGGTCGATGATAACTGAAGTAATTTATATAATTTTTAGTATCTGTCTTAACACGCCAAAAATTTTGCTTTTCGTTATTTGATATTGTTGAGAGAGCTTTAGGCGAGAAGGGTTGTTCTATTTCGGTAACCCTATTGGCGAGCCATCCAGAGTGGATAAGAATCCTAGGCTGTTAGGCTTACGTTTAAAATTATTCTTTTTCCCACTTTCACATTCGCTAACCCAGTGCCCGATGCATTTACAACTTTTACAAGTTCTTCTTGATGCATCCTTAATTTTATGATATTCAGCGTTTTAATTCGCCCAGTTCCAGTCGCCATTTTGAGGACGAATGATGCAACCTTGAAACGGATGTTAAAAATCAGCAAATAAATAAATTAATACATCTGGTGTCCATAACCTTCTAGAAATGTTAGCAGAGTTATGGCACACACATAGTAAGCGTGGGATTTTAACATAACATTTACTTTATTAAATTATAACGGAAAAAAGAGGCACATTACATAATAAGGCAACATCAAGAAAGAAAAAAGTATGAAGAAGAATGCGTGCGCGAGCACAATTACAGTTAAGTAGATAAATGTTTATTGAGGGATACAGAATTCAGGAGGATAAGACATTGCACAGTAAAAAAATAAACAATTCAATACTCAATAATTTATTCTTACTTTTATGTCGCATTTTTGGGACACATTTTTCAGACAATATTCAATAAAGTGGATGAGAGATAAAATGACATAGTCATTACATTTTTTTAACATTGAATTTAAAAAAAAATTTCATCTAGTTTCTAACTATAAGCAAGCTGAATATAAATATATGTTTCATATTTGTAACCCTTTAAACCAGGTAATGGCCACCTTCAGAAAATTGCTAGCTAAACTTTCGGATTGTATTGAAACTGCAGACCGTAGATAATATGTAGTGAAAAAAAAATAATAATTACACGGTTTATTTTATATGTTAAACTACAATGATAGTGTTATGTGAATCACAATATCATCTTGATTATTGCGTGGATCGAATAGTACTGATGGTACTGGAGAATATTTACTATTTTTTGAGAAAGATTTTAAAATGTTCTACGGCCTGGATCAAAAGCCGGGACGGTCCACATACGGCCCGTCGTCGGTTGGGCGTTGCTCATTTGCACTTTTTAAAGCAAGAATTCAATCAAAATTTTTCTTTGTTCCATGAAAGATGTGAAAAAATAGGAGGGTAGACGTCTACCCTTCCTCGAGGGCGAATTTCAAAATATCCTGAAACTGACTTGTAATTGTGAGTGATGTATTTCACCGCAAAAAATTATGGATAGCTTTTATTTACTGCTTTGAGATATAAAGAGCCTCCTACCTTTGTCTATGCTACGCATTTTGAAAAATACTGTCTAATCCAACACCTATATTAAAAAAGGGGTGTGGCTGTGTAGTGGACACGGCCGTGTTATTTATTTGAATACGTGTACGTAACGAGTAATATTTTCTTTGAGTTTCATCGTATACAGGAAAGTTGCATAGGATCGGGCGCCCCAGCTGCAGATATACTACCTCGTTTACCCAGTTTATTCGCTCGGACGCCTTAACTCTTTTATGTTCCTGGCACTGCTTCACTCGTCATGTGGTGTTTTACGAGTTATTGATCACTGGATTGTTCTTGAAAAGTCCTTTCCAACTGTAACCGTTCTCCGTATTTTGACTTGGCTTTTCGACGAGTATAGGCCCACACTGCATTATTTACACTCATGTCCATAAATTAAGGATAATTCAGAATCACACAGAAATTGATCTCTAAAATAAAAATTTCACCTGTGGAATGATCACACACATCTTGAAGAAGAATATGCAAATTACAGGAAACCACCAGATGGCGTGGATGGTACGTCACAATGACGAGAGTGTAAGAGAGGGGTATATAAGGAATGGTGGCAAAGAAGTAAAATTGTTCACAAGCGCTGTGAAAGCCTTTCAGTGCAAAAACCGCATAGTTATGGCACAAAGGAGGCATTTGGATGATGTTTTTACGTGGCAGAAATTATCGGACGACTGGAATGTGGACGTACCCAGCTGGAAGTATCCGAGGAACTTGGAATCGCCCAGAGTGTCATCTCCAGGCTTTGGCAACGATTCCAAGATGATGGTAATGTGAGTAGACGTTACAGCACAGGTCGCCCCGAGTTACAACGCCGAATGAGGACCGCTATTTGGCAGTTACTGCCAAAAGAAACAGACGGAGTACAGCATCAGACCTGTCTCGTCAGCTCTCTTCAGCTACCGGTACGACAGTTTCAAGGCAGACCGTGTACAGACGCTTAGGGCACATTGGTCTATATGCTCGTAGGCCTGTCAGATGTGTTCCACTTACCGCAACTCACTGTCACCTGCGATTAACCTGGAATAGAGAGCATGCATTGTGGACACCGCAACAGTGGTCTTGTGTGATGTTTTCCGACGAGTCCAGGTTTAGTTTGGAGTCTGATTCTCGCCGGACATTCATCTGGAGAGCGCCAGGTACCCGTTACCACCAAGAGAACACCATTGAAAGACACCGTTACGGTGGTGCAGGATGGCTCGTTTGGGGAGGAATTATTCTTGGTTCCAGAACTGACCTGCATGTTCAGAGTGTAACGATGACAGGCCACATCTATCGGGATGTGATTCTGGAACAACATGTACGTTTGTTTCGGGGCGCCATGGGTGCTGAATTTGTGTTTATGAATGCCAACGCCCGTCCTCACCGTGCAAACATTGTAGACGAATGCCTTCAATCGGAGGATATCACCCGTATGCATTGGCCAGCATACTCACCGGACTTGAATCCAATAGAGCATGTGTGGGATATGCTTGGCCGACGAATTGCAGCCCGTCAACCCCCTCCCACCTATCTACCGGAACTTCGGAGTGCATTGCTTGATGTGTGGTGTAATATTCCCCAAGATCAGATTGATCATTTGATACTCAGCATGCCTAGGCGTTGTCAGGCCTGTATTGCATCATCCGGGAGACATACTCCGTATTAACCATCCTACTAACCATGTTATACTTTTTTTTGTAAATAGGTTCTTTTTTGAAATTTGGTCAAGGGAGTAAAACTTGCAATTTTTATTAATTATGTCAAACATATAGCATCTTTTTTGCTCTTTACTTTTTGTTTAATAAATAGACTTTACAAATAAGTCAAATTTGTTTTGCTTCTTTCTCTTTCTTTGCCTGAACTTCATTATCCTTAATTTATGGACATGAGTGTATTTTAAGTTTTTACTTCACAACTCTATGTATATTCACTATAACTTTTTCACACTCATATTTTACAAATGCAATCGATAGATCTTGATGAGAGGTGATGATGGAAATGCAAACGAACGTTCTAGATTCTCCGATTCAAAGGACATTACATGACGCAGCGAAACGACCTCAAAATGGCGACTCTTTCCTCTTCACCGCAAGCGACAAGTCCCACTCCTGGCTCAACGTAACAAATATTTTGATCCTTTAGCTGTCGAGTGGTGTGATTAAAGTTTGGATGTAGAGGATAGCTGCAACATCAAAATGTATCTCCCGATTTTGTTATCATCAGTTTTCTGAATTGCCTCTCACTATGGAAGCAAATTTAAAGACGTATTCACGTCAAAATTTCGCATACATTACAAATTTCGAATTATTTACTTCAGTAGTTCTGGTTAGGGGGAATACTGACATATTAAAAAATCGATATTACTTTCCCGTTCTCCTAATATCATGCTTTGGAGATAGCAGAAATTCGATTTGCTTTTTTGTGTGAAATGCATTTAAAGTAATGAATGTGTTTGATGGATATTTCTTTGTTCTGATGAGTAACTTAGCAGTTATACACAACGTTTCATGAAAAAAGTACCTTGGTTTGCTGGTTTGCAAATTCTAAACACATACTTACGTAGGTGGTTCGAAAGATAAGGTAACAAGGTGCACGTATTCCTCGAGCGAATGAAATTGCATGTTTAAGTGCACAGGACGATCACAGGTTTCGGCAGGCACTAAATGGAGCAAGAAATGCCGTAATGATCCGAAATTTGAATTTCAAAGTATGGAGGCGTAAACGCACTCGTCAACAGTACTGAAGTGCGAAGAATAATACCATTGTTGTGGTTAAAGGCAACCTTCCGAGCAGAAATTGATCATCACCTATTCGAAGGATCATCTTGTGTGCATGACAGTGCTCGCCCGCATTCTGGCTCAGTTACACGTAATTGGCTGCAGGGCTATCGATGGAACGTATTGGAACATTTTCTATACAGCTTGGATCTTGGACCGTTTGGATCGTTGGGACATCGAAGGAGCACCTGGCAGCACGGTATATAAAAACCAATTACGCAGTTCAGGACTTGTTAAGTGGCTCAGCGACCGATGCCCTAATTTCTTCAACAGCGGTTTCCATACATTGGTATACAGATAAAGCAAAGGATTTGATGCCCACGAAGGCTATGTTGAAAAATAGTCTGTACCAAATTCCTTGCTATGTCTGTCTATCTCGTGGCTTTCGAGAATAAACTTTTTAGTTAAAAGATTTTTAGCTTGCCTGCAAAGATTGTGGGACAAGCAGTTGTGCTACTAGGATAGAATCAATAAATTTTGCGTTTCGTCCTAATAACTTGGCTGCTCCTAGTACTTCCTTTATTGTTTCCGTTAGCTTTTAGGTGCAGAAGAAAAACATTTAGTGGAATTTTTACTACAGTAAATTCATAAGCTGCAAAAGATATCATGGAATCATTAAAGTATTGACTGAGGAATGGAGAGAAAATCTACAATAGCCGTAATTGGAATATTCTGACATTTCACGTAAAAATTCATTTCAGTTTTCAGAAATCACATTAAGCTCAGTGAAAATGTCACAGTTAAATTTTATTCATACTCACAGAATAGAAAAACTAAACATAATTTATCAGAAGGGACGAGCAGAATATAGTAATTAAGTGACAATTTATGATCAAAGCATTTTAGGGAAGCTTTACTCTTAAAAAAAGTGAAAACTTTAAGTTCTTCACATGATTGTGAGACTTCTAACGCATTGAAATGCTAAATTACCTCAAAATGAAATGTTTGTAAAATTACCATATTTTCATTGCACGATAGTTTTAGCAGAAATGGATATTTTTCAGGCGAACTCATTACTGAATATATGGGTTTCTGTTCAAATAGTAACAGAAATTGCCGTAATTTGTAACCTTTTTCAAAAATTTGTATTACTTGCCATGTTCTGGGAATTTAATAAAAATGTTAATTCTTTTCACATTAACATTTATATTGAATCTAATTTACAAATGCACGCTTCCGTTTGAATAACGCGCAGTTTTCGTTATTTTTATTTTGAATTTCATGTAAACCTCTGTCTTTTTTCTTCTTTTATGCACTGTTGAGTACAAAATTTTTACTGTTCTGCATTTCAATGTACTGTGTGATCAATAAGGAAGAAAATTTTTTACGGATTTTAGAAGCGGTTGTTTTGCGCACGTGTTGATGCTATTTCCAAAATTATTTCATAGAAAGCCCACGAGTGGTTCTTAGTAATCCAGAACTCTAAGAGTAAACAAGAATGAAGTAAGTCCCACTGGAACAAAAAAATAACATTTTATTTCTTATTTTTAATCGTATAATCTTAAAGACAAATATTTTTTCAGTGACTGTTCACATTTGACAGTGCACCAGAAAACTTTACTTTGCTATGTGTTTTAGAAATATTACAGACTTGAAACTCTTTAACATACATTTATTAATGGCTCTTAAAATATTACATTTAAAATAAAATCGAAGGTTGTTTAAAAATGTTCATGATTTCGATTTGTTTGTCTGTCCGGGGCTCGAAGTATCATAAACATATACCGATTGCTAAAATTTACATGCGTTAATAATATGTCTCTATTAAGTTCCACATTTAACTCTCATCTGCCGCATTATAAAGCCAAGATCATCAGTTTAGAACTCTTTGTTTCCCCTTGTTTTACTTTGACAGTGAATGATCAATACTGATTAATATGATATACAAGAAAATTAAGAAAAAATGAATAAAATGTAGCTATACATTTGGTGACAATTTGATAAACAATGATAAGTCTTTTTTAAAAGAATGTAGCACAAACAAAGTTGAAGAAGTCAAGCAATCCTTTGATTGACACACTTTTAGGAAATCTAATCCTTTAATCATAAAACTGATGTCTGAAAAATCACTAATGCATATTTTTCTTTTTCTGGCTCGACATATTTAGAAAGTGAGCTGAAAACTGTCTATTTGAAATAATCTTAGTGTAATGGAACATGCAGTCATGAAATAAGCTGATTAAATGAAGTATCGGGTGACTAAAAAGTCCGTATAAACTTTAAAAATTCTTTAAAAAAGAACAAATAATGATAGAAAACTGTGGTTTGCACAAATATATTTAAAAGGTGATCGTATTTCTTTTAAAGACAAGAAAGTTTATAGTTCCAAATGTTGTCAATAGGTGGCGCTGACATGCAAAATGCGAAGCAAGCTTCCAATTAAAAAAAAATCTGAAACCTCTCTAATCTTATCCATGCAAACCGAAATTTTGTATCGTTATTTGTTCTTTTCTAATGAATTTTTAAACTTTGATGCACCCAGGATGCGTCAAAAGCTGGTGAAAACTCCAAAAATTCAAGAAGAACAAATCATGATGCAAAATTACAGTTTGCATGGAAAGGATTAGAGAGATTTTTTATTTTGTTATTTTAAAGTTGCCTCCCATTGTGCATGTCAGCGCCAACTATCGCAACATTTGGAAGTACAAACTTTCTTGTCATTAAACAAAATCCTATCACCTTCTAAACCTATTTGTGCAAACCGCAATTGTCTATCATTATTTGTTCTTTTCTAATGAATTTTTACAGTTTGCTCGGACTTTTTGATAACACGGTATTTAGTAATGATTTTTCAAAAAAATGGTTATAATGAATCAATAATTATTTTAATCACAGTTTTTTTTATGGTACTTTTAAGTACTGTCAGTAGATAAAGAATTGAAATGTTTCACAAAATTTTTATGACTTTTTAATTTCCCTACAGTAAAATATGTCGATAAAGAATTGAAATGTTTCACAAAATTTTTATGACTTTTTAATTTCCCTACAGTAAAATATGTCGGCCTGTCATTATGTTTAGAATGCAATTAATATGCTGCATCGTCTTTGAAACAAAGGAAGCTAACATACGTAAAATAGTTATACAAAAATTTATTTATTGAAAATAACAGAGTATGCAGCATTTGTAGAACTTTATTGGTATCTGTTCTTAGATTTATGACGGCAATCTATCTACTGAAAATGATGGATTTGCAGTTTTTTTCGAAGGGATTTTGAAGAACATTCAACGCCCAGCGTCGGGAATCTGTATGGGCACAGAAGGGGAAAAACTTCCGTTATGTCTTCTGCTATGAAGTGAACCGGCGTATGAACGTTCGCTACGCAGTAAGTAATATTGTATGCGCTAATATATCGGAACAAGAAGTGTCTTATAATCCATGTATCTGCCGGATTCATATGTCCTTTTCATTTTTGCGTGAAAGAATTCGGAACAAACTAAATGGAGTGAGAGGCAAAGGCATCGCAATGTTATGGCAACAATGTGAACAGGTAAGTGAAGCACAGGGTCTCTATTCAATTTCGGAACACAGGATTATATGACTTTTTTAGGTTTTCCAGAAATATTTTTACAAGACTTCATTTAGACTATGTTGTAACAATGTACATTATAACATACAACTCTTATATCAGAACAGATGATCATTAACCCTTTAACGCGCAGTGTGCCCGCTCTGGAAACACCAAACTCTGACGTTTTGACTGTTGCCAGTCACGAAGAATAGATTGGATTTCTATAAAAATAGTTGCAGGTGACATAGCTCCGCGAGAATCCTTTACTTTTTAGCACGTCATTTTCCGTAAAAAAAGTTGTCACGATTATTTTTAACAGCACTGACATCTGCTGAAAAATGGAAGAATGCGAGAACAACTGGATAGATTGTCCAATGCTGAAAAGGCCCACAGATCTAGAGACCCTTTTTTGAAAAAGGGTCTCTAGATCTGTGGCACGCGACGAACGTTTCGATCGTCCACCATCTTGCTGGTAGTTAAGTCAAGCGTTGGCAACGGTTGTCCTTTTTTCAGCATTGGGAAAGGGTTGCGCCTCAAAGGGTTAACCCTTTGTACATCTACCTGTCATATTTGCAGCACACTAGGATAAACTTCTAAAAACAGAACTATTTATAAATTCAGACTTTTGAACATTTGCTCGGTCATATATCAAGATTATGCAGGTTTCGAGTCAAAATTTTCAATTTTTCCTATTTTTATTTCTGTCAGAACAAAATTCATAGACTGTTCCAGGTTCTCCAGGACGGGAAGGGTCCATATAAAATTTAAGATTTAAAATGTTCTTTTGAATTTCTAAACACATATTTGCAAACGCAAAAGATTTTAAAACAAAGATGGGAGGGCACATCCCCCTATGTTCACTGAGTTTTTTGAGAACTGAATTTAACTGTCAACATCTTCATTACCAAGAAAATGCTATTTTTTTTTAAACTGCGCATCGAGTGAATCAAATAATATTTCCGAGAGACGTTCACAAAAGATCACGCAGGATAGTTTCCATCAAATATACCCGATTCAGGTACAGCATTACGTGAGCTTTGTTACGGAGCGAATTTCCAGAAAGTGGCAAACTCTTTCATACGTGCTTTTAAAATCCAATTTCTTTGAAATTCTCAACACTTAATCGGACAATAAAGTTTCAATTTCCCTAACGGCTCCTGATTTAGCAGTTCGCTCATTCCGGGCTCACTCATGAGGATATATCTCTATTCTATTGTGCCCGAAGAGAGACTAAAAAAAAGTGCGGGGTATAAATTCTTTTTTATTTGAATATATATTTTCTATGAGAACAAAATTGTCTACCATTATAGGCAAGGATTCGAAGAAATGATGCTATAAAGTACATTTCCGGCAGAAAAAAAGGAACTATTTTCTAGAATTAGGTACAAAGCGGGTAGAAAGGAAGATATATATTTAGATGTGTGTGTGTGTGTGTGTGCATAGTAAACCCGATTATACGCTCCCTATGGATTTCAATATAATAATGGCTCTATAATTAGTTTGAGGAATTACTAAGCATATAATTTTTTAAGCATATACGTGCATATAAGTGCTCACTATGATACTATTATAGCTATTAAAACATTATTTTTTATCTCTTGTGAATTTTAAATACTAATAGCATGTGCGTATCCCTAGATGTTTTAGAATATGAGAATAGGTAATTATTGTCCTTTTCAATAATTTTTCCCATAATGAAATTCAAATATTGATGTTCAGGACGTTATATAGGTAACGTCATGATTCGTGAACGTGATTCATAAACGAGCCATTCTTTATGTATAGTACTCTGAATAAATATTCGAATATAAACGATATCTTTGATTTTACGCAGAATGAAAATAAACTTTTAAATTACCACTTTGCATTAAAAGTGAAAATACAAGTTTTGTTTTATTTTCAAAGCATTGAAAAATTGTTCCTGTAGCATTAAAAAAGAAATTTAAATATTTCTAGCTAGTACTTTTAAAACAATGCGTGCTCTTCTTTATTGAAAGAAAATGAACCAATACTGCTTACGAATTGAGACCGACCCCCCCCCCAATATTAAGTTAATCATAAACTAAATTGCCGTACTTCAGTACTTTATGAATAGAAATATAAGCGTTCCATTAATATATATATCATTTAAATACCCAGAAAGTAATTTTGTTAAAACGATCTTATGAAGAAAAGGGAAACATATGTGTTTAAATATGAAGCTATTGTAAATATTAAATGAAAAATGTTGGTTTAAATATGATGTTTTAATGTAATACTTCATGACAGTTAGAATTTAAGAAATAGCTTATGTAAGAATTCTTACTTTGAACAGTGCACATTAAAAGGCAACGAAAAAATATCTGTTGAAAAAAGTTTATGTGCTGATATTTATAATAATTTAGCATTCTGTAGAATCCACTGGTATTCAAGGCATAAAAACTGTACGACAAATTAAAACTACGGAAAAATTAATTCTTTTTAGCTTGATAAGAAATATTGAGCTAAATTGCAAGAAATAATGGCTTCACGTATGTATTGCAAACCATTTCTAGAGAGGACAACTTATTCAATAGTCGTAAAACCATCAAAAATATTGTTTTATTTATAATTGAAGAATGATGTTGCATTGCTTCAGTAAGATAATTAACATTTTTATAGTGCATTTGAATGCTATTTACTGCAGAGTAAAATATTTAAAAAATAAGGAAGTCAAGTTTAACGCAGCTTTTTGCGCGTTTAAACAACTGAAAGATAAAAAATATTATTTTAAGAATTTGAAAACTGTATTTTGCGTATCATTGGTTAAATTTGAAGATTGAAAAAGAATTAATTACCTTTAGTAATTTTTTATATATGGTATTATATTTTACCTACACAGTTTTATTAAAGTGCTTGATTTCAGCTAAATATGAAGCACGTCATCTTTATGCGAAATAAAGTTTTATATTATCTAAATCGTTTACCAATATTTATAAACATTGTAAGAACATAATTTGATAAAAACTAAATCAAATACAAAGTATCCAGAAAACTTTTCAATTTCTTTTAAAATCGCTTGATTTCACTCATTTGTGTTCACTCTCGAGGAAATGTTCGATTCTCTGGCACTCGTATTGACTAAAATGTGTAGGATATAAATTCTTTTATTTGAATATATACTTTTGGAAGGAAAGAAAATGTCTCCCATTACAGAAAAGGTCCGAAAAAAGTTTAAAAAATCATACCATAAAGTACTATTCAAACTCAAAAAAAAGGCCCCCATTTTTGTGAATTAGAGTCAAAGAGGGTTATACATTTTTTTTTCTTAGATCAATATTATGCTGTGAGTGCAGCCTAGATTTTGAAAGATATTCGGGTTTATTTTAAAAGTTTTAGGGAGAATATCTCTCTGAAATGCCTTTCATTTTCTAAAAATAGATGAATTTTTGTAACTGACGAGTTATGTTAAGTACATATCACGTCAGAAAAGCGTTAATATTTTTCAGTCTCTTAACAAACAATAAAATATTATTACTCTCATTATTAAATAGAAACTTTACTTACTTTCATATTTTATGTGTTAGAAATAACATTTATATTGAATGTTGTGTCAAATTTTAATTAAAGGAGAAATTAATTAAATGTTAAACATTTATGTTAGTCTTCTACATCGCAATTAAAAGAAAAAAATTGGTACAACGATAAAATAAAAATGTATTTTGAATCGATTGAACAAAATATTTGTAATGTGATTTATTCCAGAATTCTGTCATATTTATAAATGAGTGTGTTATAATTTATTGTTTATGACATTTTATTCGATTTTGGGTAATATTTCTCTAGCAACATAAGCATATTTATTTGCTTACATGGAGTGTATTCGTTTCCATAGTGTTCTTTGGTATTAAGATTTTATTTACTTATATTCTTACGGCTAAAATGTTGCACATGAGTTTCTTAAAATAATTTTTTCCCTTTCTTTTCCTCAAGTTAAAGTATACTTTTTGGCATTTTCCAACCTGTTTCTGAATTGCGAATCCACCAAAAATAATATACTGATCAATCTATAAAATAGCATCTGCGATAAGGCATTTTGACCTGCGCAAGAGATGTGTTCATTTTTTTATATACTATGAGAAACTTCAGTGATTTATTCGTGCTTATTTGACAAAACTTTTTGTGTGAGATCTCGGTGATTTTCTTACGTTGTGCATTGAACGAGATTACTCCACTTAATACATTTCTTCACCCGTATATATCTTTGAATAATGAATATTACATTAATATGAATCTTGCAATTATACTTTTATAGTTTTCATTAGTTATCATAGACACCCCCCCCCCCCAAAAAAAAAAATCTATTCGTCAACGAATATGTGTAAGAAACTACTTCAAATAAAAATTTATAAACAGGCTTCAAAGTGCCGCGGCAATCTATCTAATGAAAAAAAAAAATATTTTTGTACGCATTTTCCGTTTCTATTGTGCACTTTATTCTGAACTACATTAAAATAGAATCAAAGTTAGTTTTAAACTTCTGTACTGCTATTCCTTACCTTTGCTAAACTTAGTATATGTGTATAAGACACATACACAGTTTATAAAGAATTACATTAAAGGAATTTTAAACGAATACAAGTTATAAAACATTTCCAACAAATCTTTTGTGATATGAACATGACGCTTCATTGAAATGACATGGCTATGGGTTTGTAGTTCAATTAATTCATTTTAAAAATATTAATCATATTTCCCTATTTTGATTTAAAAATTATTCACTGTTTAAGAAACTTTTAAGATTTAATAAAGCATAATTTGTTTAGTGTATATTTTAGATACAATTATCTCATTTCAAAACACAAGTTATAACTTTAAAATAAACTCTTTTGTACTACAAAGCATTTTTTTTTGGTTATCTGCTATTTGACAACAATGGAAACATGTATTACAGTAGAAGTTTTATTTTCAGTTACTGTTTCAGGATTATCTGATATACCAGAACGAAATAATTTTCCTTCCCGAAAACTGTTTACACTCTGCCTATCTCTTTGTTTACAGTGAATATTTAATAGAAATTATGAATAGTAAAGCGCAAATTTATCCATTTATCTAAAATGAACTCGGAATACTTCTGAGACAGAAGTACACCACTAGTTCCTTTTTTTAATCTAGCTACTGAAATAACGAAACGTGTTTGCACATTTGCATACCACTCGAAGGCTATTTATAACAGTTAAGACAAGCTATTAATCATGTTCTACCACTGCCCGAAGATAAATTTTCACGTGCCTGCTAGTAGAACGGGCTGTTTATAAAAGAACGTTGCAACAAAATGGCATCTTTCTATTTTCACATCTGGCCGCTATCCAACAAACACCGGATGAGTAATGTGCTAAAGGATAATCGCAAGCATCATTTGGTCCGGGCCCACTTCTCTATTCATGTAGGGATCTGATAACAAAATAGATCGCATTCATATGCATGGAATTATAGAGAGTTGAAATGTATGACTGACAATTATATCTGTCTAGATGAAAGGTTGTACGGCTTCCGCTATTCTGGGACGCACTTCAGATTATGAATATGTATCTCTGTTAGGAGTCTTTTTGAAGTTTCGTCACGCCTTTGGTTATCTGCTCTCCTTTGAAATATTAATCTATTTCTTTCGGATGCTCGAAGTGTTATTCCGCTTCCTAATTTCGTAAAAACAATTATCTTAGAGCTCATGACGTCTTGTCTGGATAACTGGTGAAATTCATATTCTCGATACATAGTAATAACGTTATAATTAAGTTTGACGTGTGCACCAAAGTACATTCTTAAACTATACAAAACTTATTTGGCGATTTCTTTCATTTTGTTATTGCTAGAGACGTACGTAGTTTGAATGTCACATTAAATAATCCCGGCATTGATTTAAATAATCAGTTTTATTGATTTTGAAGTTCAATCCAATCTTTTAACTTGCAGCATAAAGAAATTAAAAAAATAATTAAGATTTAGGTATCGTATTAGGCATAATTAAGATTAGGGTAAGTAAATAATTAAGTTGGTTCATGAAGGAGGTATTAAATCATATTCTATGAAATACCTCCGTGTAACCTACCGTGTGAGAAAAATATGCTGGTAGTTGGGAAAAATATTGTTTGTAAATTAAGAAAACAATCATGAAAAGTAAAATTTCCAAAAAATTGCATTGTTGCATTAGTTTTACTTTTATGGTTGGAAAATATGTCCAAACAGAATGAGACCAAGTCCCTGAATTTTTTAATCATTCTTTAATGATACCTAGCTGAATCATTAAAGAATGATTAAAAAATTCAGAGACAAATATATTTCAACACGAAAATGTAAAATAAAATAAATTTGTCCTATAAAGATTATAACAGCTTAAAATTTTATTTTGATAAAAAGCAGAGCTGCATGTCTAAATCTCGTAAGATATGTGCTCTGCAGAACATGTCTGTTGAGGGTGTGGCATATGAATGGAATTTTACTGACATAATTGCCGCTAAGAACCCTAAAGTCACCATGGAAACTTATCGAAATCGTGATTAAATCCGATATAAATATTTCACGATTTGTGTAGCCACTGACGCAAATTCTGTTAAGATTTCATCTGCAGAGGTTTTTTCCCACAAAATGTTCGGCTGCATGCTCGAATGACAAAAGGAAATATGAACTTATAGAATAAGAAAAAAATATATATCGATATACAGTAATCGATAGTTCAAGTTTCCCCTAAATACGAGTCAGTGAAAAGATCAATTTAGCTCCCAATGATTAACACACGCAATATACTTGAAAGAATTATTTTCCACCACAAAATTCAAATACTTGGCGCACCCGGAAGCCTCATCAGAAATCTCCTCCCAAAGAAAGTGGGTGTATTCTTCCTGTAGATGCTCTCACAGACATTCCTGTGTAGTGCTGACATGCAGCTTTGAAAATAGCGTGATATTATTGCAGAGAAACGGGCGAACGTGTTAATACAATGTGTTGTCATCAGTAATGCAACGATATGTAACTACACTTTTCATTTAAATATGCACAGTAATTACAAAAATTGCTTTATTTTAATTTAATTTGATTGTTAACCCATTAAGTACTAGGGTTACCGTATGGTAACAGCAAACAATGGTTTATAGTATGGTCACATAAAGGACTAGCGTGACCGTATGGTCACCTGTCCATATTTACGAAATCTCGCATCTGACATCTGAAAAAATAGAAAAGGACATTCTCACTCAAGTAACCCCAATGAAGTTAATTCAGTTCAGAGGAAAGATTGGGGGGGAGGAAGGATAAAATATCCGTCCTTAATGGGTTAAATTTTATGATTTCGATAATTCAAGTTTTCGATAGTTCGAGGCAAGCCCAGCCCCGTCCACCTCGAATTATAGAGACTCTACTGTAGTTCAACACAGAATATCACATTATGAAAATCACCGTTTCATCTAAACTTAATAAAATATGCTTTACGAAGAATTTTTTTTTAAAACATTTATATGCATTAATTTCTTTGCATTAAGAAATAAACTTAACTTCTGAGGAATAATTTGCAGGAAGAGTAAAACACATACGATGCCACTAATAGTACAAAATATTTATAAATATTTATATTTTTGTTTATTTACTAAAAATTTTTCCAGAATTACATTTGGGTGTTCTCTAAAAATGCATTAAAAATATTCATAATTGATTTTTAGACAAATTTTAATATTGTGTACTTGTTTTAAACGATCAATACATGGCAATGCCATTTTTTAGATCAACTATTGGTCGATGTTTACTTCGCTAGGAACTATCACATACTCAGTGTGAACGCTCTCCTAACAACATTAATGCGTTTATCGTAGTCAATAACGACAGTAGAATAAACGATTTTTGCAGCAACGCTTGAAAAAAAGCATTTAACTTATTGATTGTAGAATATTTTCCAACACCAATAATAAACAATGCCAATTGTAAGCAAATTCAAGAATTTTAAATTTAACTATTGACAACAGAGAGAAATTTATTATATCAGTAAATGTGCTGTATGAAAATATATAAATTTTGTGCACATCCATTCAATCAGAATTCATTCATAATAGTATCTGGCACAAAAAATTATTCAAACGATTAGTGTTGTTTGGAGATTGTAATACATGGATTTTATGACCCAAGTACACTAAAATACCTACTGATAAATCTAAACATTTTTAAACAGTTTTGTGTGAACGATGCACACATAAATTTCCACAGAGTGCATGCCTGAGTAAATGTCATTCTATTTCCCCATTTGGACTAAAAGAGAAACGTCATATTCTGACTCAGTTTAGAAAACTATTGTTTGCAGATTATCATCCATAAGGAAAATGTAAATTGCAAAAGATTTTGCGAGTGACCCATACGACTTAAAATATAGACTTATCGTTATATAAAATATTTTTTTAATTCTGTTGGAAAGTATTAAGAAATTTTATACTGTAGATTTTTAAATTTTGCCACTCACTCATTTATAAATGCTCGGAATTAAATGTGAAAAAGAATGTTAAACTAGAACACTTTTACAGAAAATTTAAATTTGTATGAGAAGTATAAAATTGTTCTTTAAAGTTACGAACTAGAAGTGATTTTTTTGGAGATTTTGGCATTAGATATTAAGCATTCAGTCAGACTTTTATAAGACAGATTTAGCAGTTTTGAATCGTATTAATTTTACTTTTGCGAAAGACTACTACAAAAGATCGTTTGTTTTAGCTATGAGCTTAATAGAAATACTTTGAAAACTCTGACAACTGTTTCTTTACGATTGTTATACTCTATCATAATAGATTGTCATAATCTATTTATAAATTTCTAATCATTGTCATAAGATAAGCTGGAATAATATAATCGAAAACTAAACTAAACATAAATCTGAATTTTTTTCTTATAGAATTCAGATAACAATGTCATAGCATAAAATAACTTACAAATGTCAGGTTGGAAAGTTGTAAATGTTTAATAAAAAAAAGGCAATTGAAGTAACAAACAATTTATGTGGAAATATTAAAAAGAAGGGAATGAATGTTACATAGCCCTTCCGTTAAATTACTGGAAACATCAACGTAATCAATATTGAAAGATCTTTCGAATGAACAATTAAATGATTCTAAAATAATTAAGCATGCCATAAAAATAAAAATTACATGTATGTGAATACATGTTGAATATATTTTAAATAATTAGTGCAATCTTAAAGTACTGTGATAAGATTCTAAACACTTCACACACTATACGTGTTCCAAAAGTAAAAATTATAAGCAATCGAACTTTTTCTTGACCAATAGCTGTATTGAGCGGTAAAGGAATTGGTGGGCCTAAGAAATATTTCAGTGTAAGCTGTCATTCGTTAAAGATTTTTTAAAAGATTTTATAACATGCATACTATTAATAGAGTTTAACACTGATACAGTGCCAGTTTTCCAACTTTCTCAATTTTTAATGTAAAACATATGAAATTTCATTTTTGGGTACTAAAGTATCAAGAAATCAATTGAACAAACTAAGCACGAAGCCAGAAAAAAATATCCGGAGGGGCCGAAATAGTGTAAAAGGTATAACTTATTTTCAAAAAGGCTTAATTATTGACATACAACTATCAAATATCGAAACTTCAGGCCCCGTGGACCAACTCATTGCTAAGTCTCCGGAGTAAAAAAATGTAATAGTTTATGTTGGAAAATTTAAAGTTACGTCAAAGAAAAGTATGTAGATAGCCCCTCGAAAAGTTAAACTTTACTTAAAAAATGTCAAACATTTAACCAAAAAAATAGGTCTAAACTTTCCTTTTTATACACTTGTGCATCATACTAGGAAAGTACTTATTTTCAAACGGATCTAATACCTCAGTTCTAAGGAAAAATATTTAAACTCATCTTCTTCCGATGGGATGCATCTGTTTTCAAAATGTTTATTACAAAAATTTTGAGCTAAAGTAATATAAAAATGCACAGTAACATTTCGCTCAGCACTTAATATTTTAAACGAGATAATCGAAATAAATGATGCAATTTTTTTATCCGTTCAATTAAAATTCAACTGATGATCCATATATATATATATAGTAAGATGTCATCATTTTAAGAAACGACACATTTCATACCATTAAGAAACAATGTCTTATTTCACAGCCAGGATGAGAAATTTGACAGGGAACCTAATAAATTTAATGGAATCTCGGCACAAAATCATTTTATAAATAGACATCATTCTATTGATGGATACCCCAAAAAAGTCCCTGGTTGTCATTAATTAAAATTATGTTTGATCGGAGAGGTGAAAGTGGGTTTAGCAGAACATCGATCATTCCAGTCAAAATTAATAATTAATAATGCTATGACCTCTTCTACAACTGAATAGAATGACTATGAATAATTTTTAAACACTTCATGCGTTTTTTGATTATAAACAACTGTGTAAGTCTTATTTTTATAGTTATGACATTTTTGATGATTTAATAAGCAATCCAAGTAATTAAACCTTTCAAATTTTTAGCTGGATAGTAATTAAAATTTTATCCGGTGGAAAAAATAATTCTATTTAAAAAAATTAAATGTTATGAATTTAATGCTTACATTAAAAGTAAACTTGAAATTCGTTGATCTCACATAAGTATGTGCAATGTTATGTTTCGTTTATGACTTTTTTATTATATCTAAATGCAATAAAAAAGTCATAAACGAAACATTACGATTCTATTTTGTTATTGTAAAGTATACTTATATGTTTGAAGGATACAGATTTCGGAGAATAAACAAATCTTATGATATCTAATTAAAATAAATGCGATGAGCATTTCACCTGTCAAAATCGTTTATTATCTGCCATATAAAGACAGAAATATTTATAAAGGTACTATTTAAAAAAATGTTCATTTTATTATGCTTATCACCTTTAAAATCGACGTAATCTACGTATCAGTTTCAAAAGAGATCTTTGTAAAATTTAATTTATCCTTAAGACCTACAGGACGGTGTATTTTGAAACATTTTTTGGTTAATACAAGACTTCAAGTGCTCATGTATCTTGGGATAGTACTGGACATAGAAGATTAAGACAGAATTGTTTACTGTATACAGGATGAATCTAAACTCTTGGGCAAAACTTTATGGGGTGATAGGGCACATAATAAGGAATGAGAATCACCCAGCTAAGAGGGCTCGGCAACGTTGTCTTCGTGTAGATGTTAATAATCACTTTGGAAAAAGTGTTAAAACAACAGTGCATTTTCCGACCATTGTTCATCAAAAACTAATGTATTTTTCTCCGAAAACAGGAGACTAAAATTCACAGTTTAAAAATTCTATTTTATTTCACGGATGGAATTTTTTTGGAGACGAGCCTATTGTTTATGAAACTTGGTCAAGAAATTCGACGAACACTTCAGTAGTTTTCCCAAAGTAATTATTACCGAGTAAGTGAAAACTGCTTTTTTGATCCCGCAATGCTATGTGATTTTGATCCCTATCACCCCTTAAAGTTTTGGCCAAGAGTTTAGATTCATCCTGTATAAAACAATATATATACTTTGGAATCATTATAATATTAATAAATCTAGAAGTACGGTCCGATTATGAAATTCGAGAAGCTTTATGTATTTATCTCTTTTGAGTACTTTGATTCTATTGATAAATGAATCGTATACTAATCTTTTTTGATTAGAGTTTTAACTTTTGTTACATTACAAGAACAGCAACAACAAGAAAAAAAACCTTATTTATAAGGAATGGAACACATTTTTGAATTAGTTCATTCATATGTGAGATACTGCAACATATTTGAATACGTTAACTCAAACGGTTCATTTGATACAAATTCGGAAGGATATGAATAGATTAGTTTTAAATAAAAGTAATCAATAAGAATTTCATTGGTTTTCTATAAGACTCCCATTCGTGAAAAGTGAACAAAACATCTTTTCATCACTTTTTAAAAATGTCTTTTCAGATCGAAGTACAAAGCGGAAAGGATGTTTTGAAAAGCTGAAGTATTATTAATATCATAAGTTACATGCATTGAAAATTATTAAAAGACGCATTTCAACATTTTGAAAAGAAGTTGATTAAATTTTCTTTGAATCGAAAAGTTGTTTTTGTTATAAAAATGCACGGCGGCAGTCCATTAAAGGATTGCTATCTGCAGTGAACTGTGCACAAACTGATCTATACATCGACGTTCTACTAAGGCTGAAAATAGTTTTGTGCATTTCAGTGAAAATATACATCGACTAAACTTTGATTTTATAGGATCAAAGGTGAGCTTTATTAATATGACATTTTGTCAGATGTTTACCGGCAAAATAGAAAAACATTTTGAATTAGACTAAACCATTCAAACTTAAAGTATTTTCGCATGAAGTGAACTTCAGTTGTTAAAATATATTTTGTAAGTCACACAAATCAACGTTACCAAAATTGTTCATGTTATTAAGAAGTATTTCAGTGAAAAATATTTCTTAACGACATTAATTAATTCATAAATAATGATACGATATGTGTAATACACTGGCTTATACTTGTTTTTGGATACTCTTGTTTTAAAGTTTCACAAATGCAAAAAATCAAAAAGAAATGAGTCAATAAATGATTCATTAATTGGATTTGATTACTGATCAAACCTGTAAACCTATAATAATTTTATTTATGCATTTATACTTTATATTGCATGGAAACTATACTCTCACATAATTTAAGCAAGTACTTTCAGATCGCAGAAGAGAGTGGAATTGAATGGCACAGCAGCAGAATTATTATGTTTTGCAATCACTGGGTATTCGATATTTTTTTCTGATAAATTGCAGCAGAGGACTCAATTGTCACAAATAGTTTGAGAATTGTATTCACCATAGAAGAGAGAAAAATCAAACTATTTTTTTCAGCAACCAAAATAAGTTCTTAGTGCTTAAATTAACTAATAATTAACAAATTAATCATTTGTCGATAGTTTAATACACTCTTGCATAGTGACAAGGTAGAATCTCTTTATTTATGATGTTTAAGTAAGTACGTTGACAACTGTGCAATTTTTTTGTTTCAAGTGACCAAGTGGTGTTCGGGATTAATTGGACAATTGTTACTGGGGATGAATGAGACATGTCCCATTCATTCCCATTGTATACCAGTTCAAAGCTTTGGATAAGAATAGTATAAAAAGAGTAATATTAAGACAAATCTTGCACATTTACAAAACTTTCATACCACCAGCTTAGAACTCTGGAATACACGGTCATGATAATAACTTGCAAAAAAGTATATTTTCTCCGTTTTGATTACCTTTTTCAGCACTTTCGCCCCACTACATGGCCTAGATCTTAGTACTGGCTGATGTCTGCTCCAATGGCTGGTTTCGAAGTATTTTGTGCCAATCCTTTTCAATTTGCACATGCGTGAAGTTGTTCACCGCTTTTTCCTCAGTTAAAATTTTGATTCTCTCTCTCTCTTTGACAACCATAGCTAGGATTTGAAAATATCAATTCTCCCAAAATACTTACATCACAATAGACTCTGTAAATTTCAGAAATTGGCAAGCTTCAAAATTAGGCTCTAGGGTCATCAAAGAGAAGCAGTAGAAATTTTGACTGAGGAAGGGACCACGAAAGACGTTACGCGTAAAAATTGACCATGTTTACGACGCGTGGCACAAGATACTTTACTTCAAATCCTTTACTTCAGTACGAGCGTAGAGAAGCCAGTGTCAAGAAGTATATGGATGTATTATGAGGAAGTTACTAATGCCTAGGCACTGGGAACTGAAAAAAATAAAAAGGACTTTTGAGGTTAATCAGAGTCAATACACCAGTTAATCTCATTTTGAGTTGTTTCATCAATTAATATCAATTTTAGCTAATTGATAACTGATTTCAATCGAATAGTTAATCAAAATTTTGTAAAATCAAAAGTATTTGCGGCAGTACATCGGCTAATGTCAGTTTGGGTCAATTCAATTGTGAAACAACAATATTTATCTAGTTAGACAAAATTTTGTACTTTTCTCACTAAGCCTCAATTATGTCTCATTCATCCCTAGGGGTAGAGATGAATGGCACAGTATTCATGCATGTAAAAAATTATTGCAATTTAAAATAAGCTGTTATAAAAGTTAACACATGTAACCGATTATGGAAATATACTTATTAGCGATATTGCAGATTTCAGAATTACACATGGCCTATATTCTTCATTAAAACATGATAATTGATCCAATCATTCGCATTCTCCTTTACTGTGTAATGAACATAAAAATAAGGCAAAGGAAGCATAGTTTTCCAGACAAAGTAATAATTATTAAATGTTACATTTTTAATGTTCTCTGTTCATAGTTTTCTTTTCCGAGGAATTCTTCCATTAAAGACATTACACCTGACTTTCATAGATTACACCTGACTTTCATATACAAGTGTATCAATGTTGATTTCTCACAATAATAAAGTCCAGAAAAGACTGCTATTTATAGGGTTGATTCTAGCTCCACTAACATGGTATACTACTATTAAAGTATAAGAAAACACATTCAGAATAAGACAATAACATCAATTATACCTACGCATTGCGAATTCTCTAAAAGCAGGGTGTGTATTAGGGTGTATCGAAAAAAAACCCGTTTTTTCGAATTTTGATTACCAACAGTGTTATTTTTTGTCCAAATTGGCTCGTGCTAAATTTCAGCACGATTGGTTAAGGTCTTCAGTTGCCGCTTTGGACTTAAAGTTTGAAAAAGTGAAAAAAGGCAACTTTTTGAAAATTTCCCCCAAAATTTAATTTTTTGGAAAATTTCTTATCCATAGCAATGAAGTTTACCTTCATTGACTCAGTAATAAGTGTGTAAATTTTCAGCTTGATCGATAAATTTGTTCAGTTGCCGCAATGAGCTTGAAGTTTGAGAAAAGTGAAAAAAAAAACCAGAAATTTCGCTGACACTCTTTAGAGACATTTCATTCCTGTAAAGTAATATTTTGTGAGTATATCAAGTCTCAATAACGTATATAATGTAAGAAATGTTCTTCCAATAGCTGATAACAAATGGCGCTGTAATCGCAAGCCTCCTTATTCTCCCGATCTGACTCCTTGTGACAGCTTTCTGAGGGCACACATAAGAAATATGTCCACCGGAACCATCCAAAAGAAGGATTATACGTATAAATAATGATCATCAAACGATTTTGTCTTGCAGCTCTTTTTAAAGAAACAGGTTAGTGAAACTTTTGTCGTGCTTTTAAAGAAACAAGTTAGTTAAACAGTCAGCCAATATTTATTACAATCAGCAACACTTGACTTATTTCTTTAAATTGCAGAACAAGTTCTACAATTTATAAGACATCAACATTATACTTTCAACGTTTAATTCTCCAAGCAGGCTCTATGCAACAGCTTTTTCTACGAATAAAAACAATAATCTCATTTTATTACACAATTTTTATTGAAAAATTCATTCATACATAAAAAGGTATTTTTAAAAAATTTAACTTTTTGTGGCAATCTCAATTTCAAAGCTTATCCACCGCGACATGGTGGTGCCACGTCGGATAGGAAAAAATTTCGGTTTTTAATCGTCCAGAGGCCAAAAACCGCATAAAAAGCAGATATTTGTTCGGTTTTAGATTGTCCAAAGCCGAAAACAGCATAAAAAGTCGACATATTTTCGGTTTTTAATTGTGAGCCAAAAACTGCATAAAAATCATTATTCTTTTATGTTTTTAATCTTAAAAAAAACAACAATCTAAACGCTTCCTTTTTTTTTTTTACTTTTCGCCAGCTGTGCATTACTGAATTGCATCAACGGCGCAACACTGAAAAAGCACTCATCCAAAAAAACTTTCCATCAGATCACGTGGATACTGAGGAGAGTATTTGGGTCCTGCGCACACTTAAAAAGCAGTCTTCCAAAAAACTTTCCATGTGATCACGTGGATACTGAGGAGAGTATTCGGGTACTGCCAGAGAACGCGAAGACGCCGTAGCGTAGGAACCAAGCGAGGAGTTAGCATCCATAAATTTGTCGACATCAGAGTCAGACTCACTTTGTGCGACAGCGAGACTCGGAATTGGTGCAACGAAAAACATTTTGGACAAAAACATTGAATTACTTTATTCAAAATGCTTAAAAAGTATAAAAATTACAGTTTCAAGCAGAGAAATATTGCAGTTATTCAAGATAAGGAGGGAATCCAAGCATCAATCTCAAGAGCTTAGATAGAAATGATCTATGTTGTTTATTGTTGCATATTTTTCTCACTCACAATAATACGTCCCCATTGTAGCTTTGAAACAGGAACATGATATTGTTTACAACAATGTTGTGAGGTATCAAATAAAGTTTTGTTGTGTTCATTTGTTTATACAAATTTTTGTGTTATGTTGCAATGCGTTGGTCTAACAACAAATTTATGTAAACTCATGCCTTTGGGGATACTTTTCTATTCACTGGTCATTTGCCTGACTCAGATACACAGTCAAACTACAACGTCACTGAGCTGCATTAGTCAACATTTTTCAGAGAATCGAGTCAATAGTGAATCTACTGGTCACAATTTCTACGTGCAGTGGCGTAGTTATCTGTTCCATAATGTTCATATTGCTTTCGAGTTATTAGCATGAGCTCAGCTTGGGTATTTGCCACCCTTTGGCTAGATAAACTATTTGACAGTGTTTATTATAGCACTTTCTGGCGAAGGAACAGTATGAATCAAGGGCGCCGGCAGGATTTTTCCCCAGGGGGGGCACCCAAGATACACAAACGCGCGTGCGTGAGAGAGAGAGAGAGAGAGAGAGAAAGAGAGAGAGAGAGAGAAAGAGAGAGAGAGAGAGAAAGAGAGAGAGAGAGAGAACAATACATACAGAAAGCCCAAGGAAACTTGTACGAACCTTCATACTCAGGATTATGTAACATCAAAGACAAATAACATGATCTCCAACATGCTTGATACTCATGTTGAAACGGACTGATTTAGAAAAGGCAAGTAAAGGAAAGTGGATTGTAAATTTATAAACTCTGGAGGTACCCTCATCAGGTACCACCAAAGAGGAGGAATAGGTGGAGAGAGCGTTTGTAACCCTATACTAAAAAAACAAGTAAGTCACACACCTTACGGAAATTGTGCGGCAAAAACTATTTCATTATTTCCCTTATGTGTTGTTTTGCTTTCTACCACAGTAAAATGCTTCATTTTGCGAAACAGAAGGGGATAAACAGCCAAATGTGTAAATTTTCTTTCCCCGCAACGCTGTTATTACAGCTTCAATTTTATCCGGAAAATAGAGTAGGGATCTCTCTCCATCTATTCCTTCTCTATGGGTAACACATGCAGAAGTTTAGAAACAAAACAGCAAAAAGGCTAATATCTCCACATGAGCATTATTGCTGCTATGGATTCGTGAGGAAACTGGTGGTGCAGTAAGTGAGATGATACAGTAAGTGAAGCAGTAGCGTAGCTAGGAATTTTTTTCGGTGTGGCTGAGAACTAGAGATCTAGAATACAATAATTTATTAAAATATTTATAACATATCTTTGTTTTGGGGGAGAGAAGAAGGCCCCCTTTATTTTGGCCTAGAAATGTTCGCATATAAAAATGTATTAAATAAAAGAAAGACAAAAAGTTTTTAAAGATTCATAATAGAGTTTAAAATCTTTGCAGTTTGAAACACATACATTAAAAAGCAAAGAAGCTCTTTAGGTGTATAGCTGAACCTTAAATTTCTCAAGGGGAACTTTCAAATATACCATGGGGATATCTTTTTATAGACAAAATTTCAGTACTTTCGATTCTTTATTCATGGATACGTAATTTTCTCTATATCTTACGTTTACACATTTTGGGGGGGTAGCTGCAGCCCCATCAGATATCCCCTGTCTACACCTCTGAAGTGAAGATTTCCAAATGATGGTAACACTGTGTACGGCATATTGTGTTGCCAAGACTGTGAAAATAAATCAGCAAAATTTAATATTATAAATAAAAAAGTAAATGCACTACTGCAATTGATAGAAAAGATGCATTTTATTCAATCCACGAGTTCCATGATTTTCTGAAGCGCTGAATTTGTGGCACCTTTACAATGTTATGAGAGAGAAATTGTTGTACACGTTCGAAGGCTTTTTTATAATTTTTATATTTTTTTAATTCAGAGGTACATTTTATTATTACATATGACTTAACATACATACATTAACTATTACATATGTTTATGCACTATGGCAGAAAAGATAACTATACACACAGGTCTAAAAAGCTAATTTAATTTGACAATTACCTACGAATTCAAAATATTCAGTCTTTTTTATTGTACTGGTAAAAAATGAAAAATAATGCAATTATTTTAGAAGTTAAGACTTAAAGTTTAACACTTTTCTTTAACACTAGACAGTTAATGTTTCACATTTAAACTCAAACCCTATTAGTTGAAATTTAATGAAAATTTGTGTTTTCTGTTTTTTCTTTGTTTTTGTTTCACATGGTAAATTATTTACATTTTCTCGTTTATTATTTATTTTGCAAATTCCGTGGGGGTGCAAGTGCACCTCCTTGCACCCCCTCCCGGCGCCCATGGTATGAATCACCGTTCTTTTTGTAACCTGAGAGGGTTTAGTGACTATACGGACCCGGAAATCACAAAGAAATGAAAAGTCGCCATGGGTAGCAAATACCCTGTTCTTCCTCTAGAATACACCAATGGTCCGCAGTAAATTATACAGGCCCATGACACTTGTTCCATTGGCTTGCCAACCCTGCTGCTCTATTAAAAGCGAGTATTTGCATCCTCCAATTCAACTTTGAAGAAAATCTCATGTGGACACCACGAGCTCCTTGTATAAAAAAACAAACAAACAACAACAACAAAAAAAAAACCAGGACACTTCCAGCAAATTAAAACGTTGATTTAAAATTTAAAAAGTCAAAAGCCAAGCTCATCAAAAAATTGATACAGAATTTTTGAAACAGTACTTCTAAAAGGTGCTAACAATAGCGCTGCAAATCGTAAATCTCGTATTACCTTGTATCAGTATATTCGTTTTCTTCAAGCAGCCACAGCACAAATTTTTCGAAATGTCTATCGTCCGGCATACACAGATGTCACAAACGAAACAAAAAATAAATTAGTCATCACATCCTGTGATGTCTGAGGGGGAACGGATCCATATGCCGCACTAACTGACGTCGAAATTGCAATATTTTCAAGCAAAGCGGCACCTGGTGTACATTTCTTTGAATTAAAATTGTATACGAAATTCTTTGAGTGCATCGCATGCATATTTTATGTACCACATTTGGTTAGAAAATGTTTAACCATTATAGATGTAGTGCCTTGTTTATTAGGGAAGTTTAATTATAACCACGCTGTTCAAATAAACAATGAAGGTCCTGACATAATTAGCGCTTGAAGACTATAGTTAAATACAGACTCCAGATTCACACGCATATATGCACACTTACATATGCATGTATTCAAGACTCATGAGCACCGTCGAGTCCATAATAAAACTGAATTTATCTCTGAATAAAAATAATATCAAAAACAGAAAGTCCAATGCTAAAAAATCTTCATAAAATATTTAATCATTATTTTACATGAAAGCGACACTAAAGTTTGTCGTTCATAAACAGAATTCTTGATTAGATGAAGGAGTAGCGCTTGCAAGATATACCTTGCGACACAAAACATTGTGACTACTAATGTATTTCAAAATGCATTAAATATGAGAAAGAGAGTTGTTTGATGTGTTAATAAATAATCATTTAGCATCAAGTCTATCATTCATGATTGAGCAGTGTACAAATTTAGAAAGATATTTCAAATGATTAATTACACTTGTGCAGCATCCCTTAAGTTGTATTACCGGCTCGTTTATATTTAGTTTCGTACATATCTCGTGTCACAGCTAATTTACTACACAACAAATTGGTCCTAAAATATTCTACCTAGATAACAAAATGAATGATTATGCTGTATTAAATTTAAAAAGATTTTTGATAACATATCCTTCATGACATAAATATTTAACGGTTTAGCATTAGTCTGGTTGGATTCGTTTTATCACTATACGGACTTTTATGCACAAAGAATTACAAAAAAGAGAAAATGTTAATATTAAGATTATTTTATGAGCAATAATTTAGAGGAATTTTTCATTAAAACTCAAAATGTAAAATAAAATCACATTTTAATGTTGACAGATATTATTTCATTTGGAACATGTTAGCAGTGTATTTTATAATACGGGGTGACCAAAAACTCCGTAAAAACTTTAAGAATTCCTTAAAGAAAAACAATGTTAGGAAATTGCAATTTGCACAAATAGGTTTTGAGGGTGATCGGATTTTTTAATGACAAAAAAGTTTCTAATTCGAATGTTACCGATAGGTGGCGCTGAAATGTACAATAAGAAGCAAGTTTCCAATTTAAAAAAACCGAAATCACTCTAATCTCCTCCATGCAAACTGCAAATATGTATTGTTATTTGCTCATTTTTAAGGAATTTTTACCACCTAGCATGCATCAAAAGCTCGTGAAAACTTCAAAAATCCATTAAAAGGAACAAATCATGATACAAAATTGCAATTTACATGGAAATGAAATTGACAGAGATTTTCATTTCTTTTAATTGTAAACTTGCTTCCCATTGTGCATGTCAGCGCTACCTATGGGTGACATTTGGAACTACCATCTTTGTTATCATTAAAAAAATTCGATCACCCTCTAAACCTATTTGTGCAAACCGCAATTTTCAATCATTTTTTGTTCTTTTTCAATCACTCTATATTAAATGTAACACTAAAGCCCCATATATTTACATAATTTAAGCTTTATGTCCAATTGTCCGCTTATTTGACGATATGTGCTCCAATTTTTGTTTTAAGCTGGAAAAAGCATTATTCACACAATCTTATAAAATTGAAATGTCACAAAATAAGGGCAAATTAAATTCATACTGTACCTTGTAGAAATGAAAGGAGAACATATTAGATTTCATTTCGTCTAGTTGTTTCTGTTTTGTCCCTATTGTGCAGAGGAGCCAAATAGTATCTAAACAACCCTGGTGACGTCAAATATCTTAAAAAAATAAAAAAGCTAGTAATTCAGAGGATGAAACAAACCAATATTGAAGAGTTTGTCCTGTATGGCAGAACAGTTGATGATTCGAACTGAAGAAAGTTGGATACCAGGTCAGTGAAGGTAACTATTGTTACTTCACTAACCATCAGGGAACAGTTTCATTTCAGGGAACATTTCAACACATCAGCTGCTTTCAAACTGTCAGAAGACGCTATTTTCCGCATTTTTTGACAGTGAGTAAACTAAACAGATTTTTAAACAAACTGAAAGTACAAGTACTAGTCTTAAACTTATTGTATTGATATTGCTTGTACTAAAAATGTGTTTCTTCAATTAACTATGTGTTTGTTTTGAAAATAAATTACACCGATGTTCATCGAGGTAGTGTTAAAGTACCAATATGACGAAAGGAGTAGGCTTTCCAGCAGCATACGGAGCACGTATTCCCATATGCGTCCCTCTTGAGGACGTGATTTCTTCCATCCTAAGAAGAAAACATGACGTGGGAAAAAAAAAGTGAAGTCAGCCACACTGGCTGATACCTCCATTAAAAATCATATGAAAATTATTTCTTTTAAATCAAAAAGAAATTGAGTAAGGGGTAACATAAAGGAGAGAAAAAAACAAAATCCAATCTCGGTTAGAAAGCTGTTTGGATCTTCGTCTTCAAATTCGTCTGGATTACTAGGTTTTTTATTTTTTTAAAGATGTTTGACGTCACCAGGGTTGTTCGACCAGGGTTGATCGATCGTGTTTAGATACTATTTGGCTCCTCTGCACAATAGGGACAAAACAGATACACTGGAAGAAGTGAAATCTAAAATGTTCTCTTTTCATTTCTATAAGGTACAGCATGAATTTAATTTGCGCTTATTTTGTAACATTTCAATTTTATAAGATTGTGTGAATAATGCTTTTAGCAGCTTAAAAATTGGAGCGCATATCGTCAAATAAGCGGACAATTGGACATAAAGCTTAAATTATGTAAATATATGGGGCTTTAGTGTTACATTTAATATAGGGTGATTGAAAAAGATTATCAAGTGCAGTTGTACCGCGCAAAACGAAAATGATTGAAAATTGCGGTTTGCACAAATAGGTTTAGAGGGTGATCGAATTTTTTTTTAATGATAACAAAGATGGTAGTTCCAAATGTCGCCGATAGGTGGCGTTAAGTAATTTGGTGGTCCGTTAAGTTATTTGTTCTAAATCTGGCTATGGTAGATGAAATGATTCGGCAGTTTATCTCGGGAATAGAATTTTTCTTAACTGGTATGGAGGTGTCTGTCTCTCTTTGTCTTTGTCTGCATCAGCAGCTGTAAGGGTTAGACTGTTGGAAAGTTGATTTCTTTGAGTAAAAATATGATTATATTTGTCCATTCTTTTATATAGTAAGAAAAGCAGCTTACTACTAGAAAATAGCCTAGAGCTGAGATATAAGGATAAGTGGTTTCGAGAAGGTCGATCATGAAAACTGTTTTGTCTTTGCGAATAGAACAAAAGAAACCGTGATAAAATTCAAAAGCGTTATTGGTAAACAGCGATTTACAAATTTTCAATTTGTTACTGGAATCTACTTAATCACATTACCTATGCTGCAAATAAGGATCAAACCACTATTGACCACAATGAGAGATGATCACACTAAAACGAGTCAAAGAATAGTTTTACTATTGACCTTTCCTGTATATTAATTTCATTATTTTCTTCGTTACTGAAAATACATAACAACAAACAGAAATAACACTATTTTAAAAAAATCTATGAGTCTCTGAGTTCTAGTAAGTACACTGTTTTCACCCTTTTTTCGTATGCAATTTTAGCTCCACGAGCATTTGTATATTTTGAAAGAAAAGTAGAGTCATTCATAACTTTTTTAAAACCAAGTTATTTTTTTTCTAAATCAGTTCGGCCATGTATTTGAAAACGATATTTCACTTAAAAGTACATAACTGTTTGTTTGTTTGGTTTGTATTATGGCAAGCTTACACCAGAGTCCTCTGCCTACGGGAGATGGTTGCTTTGGTATGATGACTTTTTAAGGAGGTTTAACGCGTATGTATGCTACATATGGAGAAACCCGACCAAAATTCCAGTTCGTTAGATCGACGGCCGCGCTGTAGGCCTGAACGTGGGACCTTCAAACTTCAGCCGTATACCATAATCTGTGCTTTATCCCTTAGGCCATGGAGGTGTCTTAAAAGTACATAATATATGTAACTCAAATTTAGTTATAGTTAATTGATTCCATAAATTAATTTTATATGAGGGGAGATAATTTTTTTTACAACTTAAAAGGTAGTCATGTCGTGTCCCTTCTTTTCTTTAATTTTATCCTACAACGAGCCTTGTTAATATTTGAAAACTAACTTTTAGAGAACTTGCCTAGTGTTTTGTCAGACTAATATGCAGCCAAAAAATCTATGATCTCCAAACACGTTATAGCTTACAATAACGTCCAGGCAGGAAATAACTCCTTACACGGTCGAATAAAACAAACTAACAGGAAAACTAAACGAAAAGAAAGTACTGCCTATTCCTGAGTGTTTGACATTCGCTGAAACGTGTTGTCACGTCAGTGTAAGTAGGGCAACATAAAAGTCAAATGAGCCCTTGAAATAAAGGAAACAACTCGGCACAAACTGTGTAAATTGAATGAAAACGTCTTCGGATCTTTTCGAAAGTGTTAACTACTGCCATGCACGCACGACAAAATATGGACTGGAAACAAACAATTGCAGCTACAGGATGAATGGTGGGTCTTGAACGGAAATGGCTCATTTTCACGAAAGGCGAATACATGAATATTACACTGAATAGAAAATGTCACTGGTTTAATTTAAAATTTATGAATTTGAAGAATATGGAGGCGAAATGTAACACATTTTTGTTGACTGTGTGTAAAAATGAGCTTATATTTTGTAGAGCAAAATTTGGAATTATTTTGTCAATATTATATGTTTAAGGTAAGATAGCAATTTTAATTTCATATCGAATTATATAATTCTTCGCAAGTTTCAATAGCAGAGAAAATTTAAACAGCAATGTATCATAAAAATGGATCATAAGACCATGTTTCATTACGTAGATCCTCTTCAGAGAGTAAATAAATATATTACAGAGCGTATTGTTATTCAAAATCCGTTGGGAATGTGAGGAAAAGGTAAACCATGTGGCGCTGGAATTGTGCTTTATCGCTACGCTTGGCGAGTGGTAAGTGTAAACTATAAACGAAAATTACTGCCAATATACGCATTACAAACCCTCTTAGCTTAAAACAAACATCGCCAAGGCTTAGTGAATGGGTATACAATGAAATATTATTCATTTTTAAAAGTATGTTTTAAACATGGGGCGAAAAAAGTACGCTCCTCTTGAATGTTATTCCAGAACCTTTCACAAATCATAAATTGCATCCGTATGCACAACATCTATGAACCATTTTTGCTTAAAATTTTAACGATGGAAACGGAAATGAGCACACTGGCTGCAAATTCTCTATAGAAAACTAAGGCGAGTTAGATGCGCAAGAATTATGCGCGTGAGATCTCGCCTTAGGTCACTTTATTTAACTTACACCTCAAGTCAAGTTACGCCTTACCTTGAACCTTATCAAAGTTTCGGTTACTAAAGCGTTCCCTATTCCATATATCTGCTCCATGATCCTTTTAGGTTTATGCGTGCGGTTCGAATTTTTGTTGTCCAAATATTTTTTCTCTCCATGAAAGTCTATGCAGCCGTACTTGGTTATGCGCAAATACTGATATAACATCATGATCAAGCCCTGATCTGGGTACATAGATTTTAAGAAGAGACGAAATATTGCGCAAATAAACCCCAAGTGGATGTTCCATTTGATGTGTTTTTACGGGACCTAACAGACGACTTTTTGCTGCGCAGCTTTTGTATCTAACAAGCGGAAAGACTGCGCTATAAAGAAGTTCCAGTACTTACGAAGTTTGAAGCTAGTAGCATTATAATTGCAATAAAATCCCCAAAACAACGAAATTACTATTCATTAATACTTTTTAATACAAACATCATTCATAACTATAAAATAAATAAATAATAGAAAAAATACATTGTACAATTGAAATATGGCATGCAGAATACGCTTAGAGTAGAATTTAATGTTTTACTTACCTTAAATATGTAGTTGATATTGAAAATGTGATTAAATTTGTGTAATTTTTATGTCTAAATATACAGTACACATTCTCATATTTAATAGAACAAATGGCACTGAGCTGAATTTCATTTAAAAAATATATTATCTTGTACCTTCCATTTATTTAAAAAGGGAGTTGTAAAATAGTTTTCTGAGCGCGTTCCATTTGTGGCAAAGAATTTACTAGACTGCTTTATGGTTGCTAAATTATTTTAAATCAAAAAAGCACTTACGCACTCTTCTATGCTCTTATTGAAAGTCAAAAATGAAAATCTTACACAGATTACAATCTTTGACAAAAAAGATCTTGCGTTTAGAAAAGACAAGAAAATTTATCGTTTAGTCTAGACGATTCAGAAACGAACTATGCACAGAATATAGGAAATGCCCACTTTATCCGCAGGTTATTGAACTTCAGTTGTACTAAGCTTCCGTATTACTTTATTGTGATTACTACGTGTAAAAGAAAGATGGTCGAAAATAAGCAGAATGTACTCATTTTTGAGTAAATCCCGATCTCATAATAATTCCGAGTAATGTGTTCTCAAATTTAAGTAACTCATGTACTCATTTTTTTGAGTTCATGCAAGAGCACAAACATATGAATGTACATATACTCAAAATTTTCGAGCAAATTATGTACTTATTTTTGGAAACATATGAAAAACGCATTTTTGAATACATAAAAGGATTGGTATTTAAACACTAGAAGCGCCAGAGCAGTCATTTTGACTGTTTTCGCCATTTTATCTTGAATTCCTAAAAGACCCTTTACTTTAGGAAGTCATAATTTTATGAATTCTCCTAAAAAACCTTGAAAATTATTGGCACTAAATATGCATTGAATGAAAATAAAATTAATGGAAATATTTTTATGTATACCTAGAAGCGCCACGAGCAGTCAAATTGACTGCTAGTGAAATTGAGTTTATTCATCGTACTCTATCACGCAGAAAAAATCTTATCATGAAGAAACATTTCCCTTACATATTCCTTTCATTCACTATTTCTCTAATCCATGAAATACTTGTCATTTTCCGCCCCCTTCCCCAGCCCCCCTCCATTAAAAAAAAAAAAACATTGTCCCGTAATCGTTTTCGACATACCATGGAAAATCTAAGATTTATTTTTAAGTCAAACAGGAGTCAACATTTAGAAACTGATAAGTTTGCTATGTTTTCAGATATCTGGAACAAATTTATAGAAATCTGTGCTCTTTCTTATAAGCCAGGAGAAAATCTGGTGTTGGATGAACAACTATTTCCATCAAAAGTTTGGTGCAAGTTTATTCAATGTATGCCGAAATCTTAAACCAAATAAATTCGGTATAAGATTTTGGATGCTAATTGATGTTGATTCAAAGTTTATTGCAATGCTTTTCCATACCTTGGAAAGGATAACGCAAGAAATGAAAACGAAAGCCTTCCTGAAAATATAGTAATGCGCCTTCTGAGCCCTTATGTGAACACAGGTAGAAATATGACAGTGGGCAACTATTTTTCCTCGCTTTCATTAGCTAAAAAGCTTAAAATGAAGAATACAAGTTTTGTGGGGACAGTAAGAAGACATCGAAAAGAAATTCCGCATGAGATCAGGAAATCAAAAACTCAGTTTCACGAAACAGTTTTACTGAAAAATGGAGACACTACACTGACAGTGTATCAGGGTAAAAAGAATAAAAATGTCCTGCTTCTAAGTACCTTGCATACAGATGTAAATGTAGAGTCACAAACTGTGAAAAAACTTCCAGAAACAGAATTCTACAACAAAACCAAATGTGGAGTCGACATTATTGACCAAATGACACGTAAATATTCTGTGAAGGCTGCTTCCCGTAGATGGCCCGTGCATATTTTCTATAATATGCTGGGTTTGGCAGGAACTAATGCCTGCATTATCTACCGAGAAATGAGTAGTAAATCTATAATAAGACATAACTTTCTTTTTCAATTGGCAGAAGAATTGAGAGCAAGTCACTTGAAGAAAAAGACAAGTGCACAACTGCCCTCAGAAATTTCGAACACTACTAACAAAAACTCTCAAAAAAGAGACGGCAGTGCCAAATTGGATTTTGTTAGAGCAACGAAACAAGTGATATGTGCCAGAAATGTTCAAATTTCATATGTGGTAAATCCACTTCCAGCATTGAAAAAATTCTAATATGTAAAAATAGCATTAAAATGAGTTTTATTAAAAAGTAAGTAAAAATATTTTTTGTAGCATGTATTTTAACAAGAATCAACATTTTATTCTTTAAAAAAGCTTTTAAAAATACCATAAATTTTTTTGTATTTAAATAAATGTACAAAATTGTTTGAGCAGTCAATTTGACTGCTGCTGGCGCTTCTAGGTAGAAAGAAAGTGCGGCGCTTCTAGTGTTAATATACTTTTGAGAAATGCATTTTTGTTATATTTTTACTATATTTAAAACGAATATATTAATTATAGATTTCTGTATACACTCATACAAGAATCAATATATTCTTGTTAAATATACTATTTTTGAACATTTTGAATGAAATTTAGGAATAGCTATTGTCTTACGCGTTAAGTAAAGCGTATACATTATTTGATTGTTTTGTGTAAATTACTTCGTTTTGTTAGCGTTTTTGTTAGAGTTATGGCTGCCCATGCTAGTGATACCTTTAAAAGGTGAACTTCAGTTACCCATGCAAAAATGAAAGGATCCTCCAGGGTTTCATAAAAAAAGGAAAGTCTTTTGTCAAGAGCTTTTGTATTCTCTATCAAAATTATATCAAAATTAGGAAAACGTTTTCAATACTTGAAAGACCTTTTTACTTTGTCCTTTTTACATTCTTCTTTTTTAGCAATTAAAAAATAATATCATGACCATAATTTTCATATTTATGTCAGATGTTGCATTAATTATCAAATAAGATAAGTTTTTATTATTAAACTTAAAGGTTCTTAAAATCTTTTCCTACTTTTCTGTATTTTAATTAATTTTTAGATGAATGACATGTCAATCCCGCGAGATTGCGGGATCGGCAAATCTCAATCCCGAAATCCCGTAAAACGAAAAACAGTGCGGGATTGCATTCCCTAATCTGGTCGGAGGGAGAATCACTTTTCAAGAGTTGACTTATTAAATGTGAAAAGTCGAGAAAGTTCGCCTTTTTTGTGATTTTTCGGCGAATTTGGTATGAAAAAGTAAGTTCCGAAAACTAGACTTAGCTTGGCGATATCTTCTATATTGGCGAGATATTGCCTAGCCCTACTGTTTATTTAATTGAAATATTGATGTCTGTATTCGGGTAAATAAAGGTAAAGTGTAGTTAGAATCTGTCTGGCGAGTACTTTAAAACAGTTTTAGTAGGTGATTTTAATATAGATTTCAATTTTGAAGAAGATTTTTATTGAACAAGAAAGACAAATTCAGGTCACTGGTGGTTCGTGATGCCTCTTCCAAACAGTATTAAAAAATATTAAGCATAGTTGAAACACGCCTAACGAATATTGTACAGATTTTGTAGTCGATTGTATCTATAGCCGAAGTATGTTTAATATTTATTTATTTATTTTCCTTTTGTATTTGTTGGTTTAACAATATCCATTCCGTGCGAAGAACGGGTACTTCAGCTAGTTGGTTTCTATGCCTGCAAAATTACTTTCACCTTTAATACACTGTCAATGCTGAAAAGGCATATACACTGTCTACCAATAAGTATTTGGACACTTATGACGATATCTGCGGTCCTGAGGTACGTCACGGCCTCCGCCGTTATATATCGTGTAGGAAACAGCATGGGCATTAGTCTCATGCAAGATGCCGCGCAGTTCGGAGCTCTCTGATTTGGAGAAAGGTATAATTATCGGGTATCACAAATGTGACCGATCCTTAAGGGACATATCTAGCGATCTGAAGTACCCAAAAACGACAGTGGCCTATGTGATTAAGAAGTGGAAGGTGAGCGGTGATTGTCGGAATGTGCCCCGAGTCGGCAGAGCAACGAAACTGGGAGATAGAGACCGACGAGTGCTGTCCAGAGAAATTCGGAAGAACCGCACCCAACCGATGGCCCTCATCCGCGAGGAGTTTTAACAGGCATCCGGGAGTATTGTTTCAATGAATACCATCCGTAAGGAAGCAAATCTGCTTGGTTTTCATGGTCGTGCTGCTGCCCATAAGCCTTTGATCACAAAGTCCAACAGCACTGCTCGGTTAATGTGGTGCAAAGCACATCGAAATTGGACCGTAGATCAGTGAAAACGGGTTCTTTGGAGCGACGAATCAAGGTTCACCCTTTACCGTTCGGATGGCAGGGCTTCCTACGTCTGGCGTCTGCCTGGAGAACGTCTCCTGCCAGAATGCATTGTGCCAACAGTCAAGTTCAGCGGAGGTGGAATTATGGTCTGGGGGTGTTTTTCCTGGTATAGATTGGGACCCTTGGTCCCCATTCATTGTAAGCTCAACGCCGATGCCTACTGCAGTATTTTGGATGACAATGCGCTTCCTACGTTGTGGCAGTTTTACGGGTTGGACCCCTGTTACTTTCAGAACGACAATGCCAGTTGTCATGTTTCGAGGTTAACCAAGGCTTGATAGGGTGCCAATGGAGTTCATCGAATTGACTGTCCTGCTCAGAGCCCAGACCTGAGCCCTATCGAGAACCTCTGGGACGAGTTTGATCGCCGAATTAAGGGGTGCACTACCGTCCAAAATCTTTGAAGGAACTTCTATGTCTACTCCAAGCCGAAATGAAGACAAACCACTAGTTGTACAAAGCTGCTACAAAGATTTGTGGAAAGTATGCCTGGAGGGTTCACACTGTAATTGCCTCTCGTGGAGGCTCTACCAACTATTGATTTTTAATATAGTTTTTCTTTTCTATCACAGGTGTCCAAATACTTATTGGTGGACAGTGTATGCAGTGCCGGATTAAGACAGCGCGGGGAGTGTAGGAAATTTTACCTAGGGACCCTCTGTTTCGTGACGCGCCGAGAAAGCTTATTTTTTTTTTCTGGAGAGAGAAGAGTTCTTCCTCACATTAAAGCAGTATAGATAAATTAACTGAGAAAATAGTCAGTGCTAATCTCCATATATATAGGAATATGTCCTGACTGACTGACTCACTGATCTTGCCTAGTCAAATCTACTGGAGATACAAATATGAAATTTTAGGAGCTTATAGTTTTTGTGATTAAGGCGTAATTTAAGAAGATATTTTTAAAAATTCCTATGCTGACGGGGGTGAAGACCCGAAACGTTCTTTTCATGTTTTTCATTTGTATTTGTTTGGTTTAACAATATCCATTCCGTGCGAAGAACGGGTACTTCAGCTAGTTGGTTTCTATGCCTGTAAAACTCCTTTTACCTTCAATATACTACCAATAATGAAAAGGCATACAAACCTATGCGAAAAGTTATCGGTTCCTATGCCTGTAAATCTACTTTAACCTTCAATACACTATCACTGTTGAAAAGTGATGCATGTGAAAAATAAATGTTTCTGTGCCTGTAAAACTACTTTCACCTTCAATACACTGTCAATGTTGAAAAGTGATGTATGTAAAAAATAAATGTTTTCTATGCCTGTAAAACTGCTTACACCTTCTGTACACTGTCATTGTTGAAAATGCATATATGCAGTGTGTCATATTAAGACAAAGCGGTGAGTGTGGCAAATGTTACCTAGGGGCCATATGTTCAGGGTCGCACCGAGAAGGCTTTTATTTTTTTTACTGGAGGGGACCAGTTCACCCTCACATTAAAGTCGTATAGATAAATTAACATAGAAAATAAAGAGAACTAATTTCGCTATGTAAAGGACTATGTCCTGACTGGCTGACGACCATCGTCCAACCAAATCTACTTGAGATACATACATGAAATTTTAGGAGCTTAGATTTTTTGTGCCCAAGGCGTCATTTAAGAAGCTATTTTTAAAAATTCTTACTCTGTCGGGGTTGGAGGCCCTAAACGTTCTTTTTACGTATCCCTTCATATCTGTAGGGAAACAAGGGACATCTATAAAATTCTTGCTTTAAAATGTAAATAACAGAAATAATTAAAAATCATTTTCAGGATTTCTGAGAATTTGCACCCAAACGGGGGTAACGGGCCAACATGTTCTTTGACGTTCTTCACACATTTTCCTTCATATCTCAGAGGAAAAAGATATAGCCTGATATTCTTCCATAAAAATTTAGAGAACATAAATGCCTTAAAGTCGCTTTATGGATTTTTATAGAATTCATCAAAACGGAGATGAGGGGGCCAAACGTTGTTTTCTAATTTGTCATCATATAGTAAAGGCCATAAAATTCTTGCTTTAAAATGTAGCCAGCACGGATGCCAAAAAGGCAATCCCAGGGATTTTTAGTTTCCGTGTCTAAACTGGTATGAGGGCCCAAAACGTTGCTTTCATATTTGCCCTCATATTCAGAAGGAAAATGGAGATGGTCAAAAAAATTTTGCATTAAATTGTGAGGAACAAAATTTCATAAAAATCTTCTTCAACATTTTTGAAAAAATCGACATGAATAGGGGGTAGTTGACAAAAAGAGGTCTTTTTCACGTATTTTTTAAATCTTGAGTGCTGTAATTTCAGACAAAATTTTTGTCTACTTGGTGCAAGGGAGGATCACTTTTTAAGGGTTGACATATTAAATGTGAAAAGTACAGAAAGTTCGCCTTTTTTGGGATTTATCGGCGAATTCGGCATAAAAAAGCAAGTTCCCAAAACTGTTTATTTAATTAGTATATTGGTATCTATATTCGTGTAAATAAAGGTAAAGTATAGTTAGAAAATATCTGGCGAGTACTTTAAAGCAGTTTTAGTAGGTGATTTAATGTACATTTCAATTTCGAAGAAGTGTTCTACGGAACAAGAAAAACAAAAACAGCGCACTCGTGGATCGTGATGCACCTTCCAAACGGTATTTAAAAAGATCAAGTACAGTTAGATTATGCCTAACGAATATTGTAAAACAGTTTTTGTAGACGATTAAATCTATAACCAAAGTATATATAACATTTATTTATTTATTTTCCATTTGTATTTGATGTTTAAAGATATCCATTCCTTTCGAAGAACGGGTACTTCAGCTGGTAAGATATAGTTCGTAAGTTTAAATTTAGCTGGTAACTTATTCTTATAGATGTTTCAACTAAATATTTCCGAATAACACATAAATAATGATTAAAATTTTTCTCCGCGTGGAAGGAAAGTAATAAGAGGTTATATTTATATTTATATTTATTCACTTGCTAATTCTCTTAAGATGCGTTTTATATTAAAGCACATTATGCACTCGCGTATGATGCAAATATACTTAAAAATTACGCGTTTAATAAAGTTCTCATTTTTATGTAAATCCCTTTTAGCATACTTTATTCGGTTCCACGCATCTTTTCAGTGAAATTATTAATAATATAAGTTGTCTCGACATTTTTCACATGACACATTGCTTACTTATTTGTAACGTGATATAACTTCACATATTTTGGGAAAAATTGTTAAGTATGTCCTTCAATATACAAATTATCTGAAACACTTCCCCTTTTACCTTCAGAAATATCATTGTGTACTAAGATTATTATTATTATTATTTTGATTTTTTAAATCAGAACTGCATGCCCTAGAATGAATGCTCACCAACTTTATTTTATAAATTAAACATCTACGAATTACATTAACAAAACCCAGGGGAAATTTAAAATATTCAGTAGAATTGAATTTATCAGTATGTGTATACTTATTAGTATAACCACTTGACATTTACTTTTTCGCAATATAACGAGCTTTTCTATAAAATATCGAAAGTAAAAGGAATACAAGCTATTTAAAATACTGATTTGATTGAAAATTTCAAAAAAGAGATTTATAAATTTAAATCTGACTTTATTAATAATCCTCTCTTATTAAAAATGTGAAATTGATTTATGCCCTGATGCTCGATGCTGATTCAATCCATTCATGGATTTCTTTATTTCTTTTAAATAACGAGAATCTTTAGTAACAGTTTTATTAAAAATAATGAACAGGATATCGAGTTTGAAAGTCTAAAAGCGAAATTGTTCGAAATATTTTTTTTATGCTGATGAATATCAATTGAAATTGGCTCGCTTTGTATATAAAGTAAATTAGTGCTTCGCTATTTTATTTGCTGATATATGAGTAGCAATGCTAGATAGTGTATTACTAGCAATATATTATGTGAAAAAAATCTATAAATGTATTCTGTAAAGTGTTATTCTGTATGATTTCAAAAAGTTTTATTAAAAGTAATAATTAAAGCTATTTACAATGTATTTCTGATTAAATAACTTTGATTCAGTATACAAATTAGGATAAATAAAATACAGTAGAGTCGCAATAATCTTGAATTATCGAAAACTCAAATTATCGAAATCACAAAATTTAATAAACAAATAAACGGAAATTAAACAATTTTTAAATTTCAGTGTATATTTAAATGAAAAATGCACTTATATATTCTTAGATTACAGATAATAGCAACAAGTGAATTATGTCTGCAAATATTTTCCAATTGCTGTTTGTTTTAATACAACGGGTTTTAACGTATCATAGAAATGGCTGCGGCAGGTACAGGAACAATACGCCCATTTTCTATGAGACGGGGCTTTCTAAAGATGGCTTCCGGGCGTGCCATGTACTTGAAGTTTTCGGCGAAGTTTAATTCAGTCACCTATTGTGTGCGTTAGACATTATTTGTGAACTAAACTGATTTTTTTTAATGAACTCGGATTTACAGAAAGCTCGAACAGTCGAGACTCTGTTGTAAATTTTTAATGTATCTGTTATTTTTTTTTTGTTTCTAATGCCCTTTGGCTAACCGTGGAATGGCGTCATATCTTCCATACAGAATGGCGGTTGGATGAAATGGAGCGGTTTCCATTTTATAGAGCTTAAGTAGGAGAAAGATGACTTAGCTCGGGGTCACCTAATTTTGAACCAATTACAGATGACAGATCAGGACTTAAACTGACAAACACAAATGTATCGTTTCAACATAGAGGACACATTGGTGCCATTTGAGATTTTACGTGCGCCAGCTCCTGTTCGAGTATACTGTCCCACAGCAGTCCAATCGAGAGTTTTTGCATGCTGTCGGAGCTTCTTCACTTTCGGAGTTCTTATGAGAAACGAGCTTAAACTGAGCAAGCCACTGCAGCACATTATGTATCTTGATTTTATAAATGTGATTTGAATAGTAAAACTGAGTGTCGAATAGTAAAATAATAAAAAATGAAATCTAGAAGATTTATCATATTAGATACAGTTTGTTAGGGCATTATATTTCTAGATACAGTTAAAATGACAATTTTTTTGAGAATAAAATTTTGGCCTTAGACGGAGACGTTATTGTTGCATCATTATGACATAAATAATTGAAATATTCAAATTTTGGAATGTAGTTTTTGGAAATATTCAAATTAAACTTGACATCCCTATTACATTTTATTTATGCACGGAACAAATATTATATTTTAACTTTCACGATCGTTACACGATCTATCATTTAAGCTTTCAATGATAGTAAATATTTTTTAATCATAAATTAGCATATATATTTACTTAAAAATGACTTTTTACATTTACCCAAATTACCGACTTATTTTGTTTTAGTGCTAAAACAAAAATTCCTTAATTGCTTTTTGATTAATTTAACATTAGGATTTATTTCTCTAAATGAAATGACGTGATGTTTATTATCACGAAATAAGAAAATCCTAATTATTTAGAGGAAATAAAGCTCATTACTTGTTATTTTAGGATAAAGGCTTTGAAGCAAATAATTGTTTGTGCCTGAATGATTATTTAAAGTATGATCGGTAAATTGTATTTTTTATGAAGATAATACGAGGATTATAGACATATTCTCAACGTATTTAAAGAAAAAATTATGTTTTATTTTTTTTTCGTCTGAGCATATCTTCGTCCGATAAATTATGACACTCTTCAGATAATGATGATCGTTAAAACTAAAACTTTGCATTAATGACATTCATTTAAATTTACATCAAATTCCTTTCACTTCATATTAAGATAAAAAGGATAATTCCGAAATCTGAAATACTTAGAATAGCGTATTATGAATATTATGATCATTGTAAATGTCTTTCAGGATCAAAGAATTGGAAAATGTTTACGCTTTACTTAATCGGTTGATTTTTAAGTACTTTTTTACTTTCATCCTAGAAATGCATTGATTATCAAATAATTTGTTTCATCAAAAAGAGAATTGATATTTTCACAGGATCAATTTATGTATCATGATAGAGCGGAAAAGAGTGTTCACGCTTTCATAAAAGGGATGTTTTAAGAGCTTTTGATGCAGTCTTGGATATGTAATGAGAAGAAATTTGCGTGTTTTGGAAAACAAACTAACAAACAAAGAGATATTACACTATTTACTCCTCATAGTCTTAATAATAATTCAAAAGAAATTAAATATAATAAATAAAATCTCTTACAAAGATACGGGTAACGGTGAGCCCTGCCTGGTGGTATAAAATACTGAAACATTTGGTTTTAACTCGGTTGATACAGTTCCGTTAAAAAGTCACTTTCCTGTTCCTCACGAATTTAAATGCTGTACTCCGATAATCAAGAAAATTGGACTTACGTTTTCTATCAGAGAAACTAAGGAAATTGTCTTAAAACTTTGAAAGTTTTTAGAAAATTCTCACAAAAAACTATTTTAAGCAATGATTAGTTTTTCTCCTTCTTTTATTTAATTACTGCTCAATAGAACTATTTGTCGATTTTTTTTTAATTTAGAGTGATGCATAGATTAGCATCAATTAATACTGTTACAAAATTTTGAAGAAATATTTAAAAATTCGTATTCTACGAACTATAAGGCAAATGTTCTTTCTTAAAAATGTATCAAATATTCTGTTCTAAAATGCAGTTTTGGAGGAGATGAATTTGCGTGGATATATGTACTACTTGCAGTCATATTTTATTTGTCTGCAAGTAAAATTTCATTTAACATAATGAATTTCTCTTTAGATTTCTCCAAATTGTGGTTTTGTGAGCATCTAATTTCAATTCACTTTTAATTCGATGCTTTTCGAGTAGTTGTTATTTCATCTTCTTTGGAAAGCTTTCTTTTATACCCTGAAGAATGTTTTTGCCATAAGTATTTAAATAAATATGAATTCCGGGGCGCGATCTTTCAAGTTCTTCAGATACGCTCTTTATTGAAAAATTTCTCTTACGTAACGCTTCAATTTTACCGATTTCTTTTTCTGTAAGTCTTTTACCTCTTGGCATTTTCTAAAAAATATAAGAAAACTAATTACGTAACACTTCAATTTTACCAATTCACTTTTCTGTAAGCCTTTTACCTCTTGGCATTTTCTAAAAAATGTAAGAAAACTATAAAATAATTAATTACTAATATTAACATAAATATTAAAAGTGTTCTATAATTTTGCAACACCAAATATTTCAATTTTCTTTTTTGAGTTTTGCAAATTTATTTAAATTTGCAATGTTTATTATTAGAAGTACTTTATTAAAGGTATAACATTACATTTTAATAGATTTCGTTACTAGCGCATGATAAATATTTGATTGCGAAAAATCGTAGGTGTCCTATAATTTTGCAAAGCACTTACTAATTTTTAACAAGGAACAGTAATATTAAAACCTGTGGCAGAATAATTTTTAATTACAATATTAATATTTCAATACAAATAATTTTGGATAACTTCAAAATCAAATCATTTATTTAATTTCATATGTCGTCCTGGAAATAATTCACTTTACCTGAAAAACAAAATGAATTACACTGGTGATTACAATTTATTTAATAATGTTCTATTGTTTGTAGGGAATATATGATTAGTAAAATGTCACCATTAAGTATTTTGTTCATCCTGAATATTTATGCTGTTTAGAAAGTTGTAAAATGGGAATCATTTTGGGAAATTTAACTAGTTTTTATTTAATTGTGGTATTTTCTAAATGTGGTTAAAAATATTTGAGAAACGAAATAAATGAAGAAATGCTAACTGTGCAATTAAAATAAATAGCTGAAAAACACTTACGTACATCGTTCAGCTACGCACAAAGAAGATAATATAGAAATATGAGAAAAGAAGAAATGGCAGCATTAAGTAGAATGCATCGAATTGTCATTAAAAGTAAGATAACCTCATTCTGAAACAGAAAGACAGTAATCTTTACTCTACAAGTGAAAGCATCTGTCTTGGGTGGAAATGAAATCTCTCGTTTTGAAGTACAGCTGTCACCTGAAAAAAATCAGCTAGTATAAGGTTTCAACAGCTGTTTTAGGATGTCGACTTAAAAATCTCTAGCATTGGACTTAACGAAATCACCAAGATCACGCACTCGGGTAGTGACATATGTCAGCAAAAATATATTTGATTGAACGAAGAATGCTTAATTTCAAAATGTAAGATATTTCTATTTGAAAAGACGTGCATCGTGATCATTGAAAGATCATCAAAACATTTTATGTATATATTCAAGTTCAGTTTCAGCTTTTGGAAGAGTTCTAGCTGTCTAGTTTCATGAGTACACGTGATGAAGCGAGAGACTGTTGACTTTTTATTTTAAAACTAAAAAAAAATCATCTAAAATTGTATCAACAAAGGTTAGAGAAGTAGATTAGATGAATTACTGTTAATATTCTGGTGTTAGTAGATCTTCCGCAGAAGATACGAAGCACTTCCATTGATTATCTGCAAATATTCAGAGGGATTTAACGGTCGAAATGTATTTTAAATTGAATTGTCCGTATGCAAAATAATAAATAAAATCATAGTCTATTTAATATGACAAATCTCCATTCTACATTGAAATGAAAAATAATTCTCTAATATGTTTGAATAAGATTTAGCTCATAGAGGAAAGGGATTCTTATGTTTAATTAAATTCCTGGAATATTAGAATGATACCATGAATTCGACTGAATACTCGTCTCAACTTATGGTAGACTTAATTTTCAAATGATGTTCAAATCAATTCTTGGATGAAGTAGCGCTTTAATTGCTACCTACGTATAAAGCTTAAATTACAGCTTAAACAACCACTTTACATAGCGTATTTTACTTAGAAACGAATCTGTCTGAGGTATGAGAAAGTGTGTCTGTGCTTAAATATCGACGACTAACTGAAACATGCTTTTCTGGTGTTATACTTGGAAATTTAACACAAACGTCGTAAAATAAAAAACAAAAACTAATTTGAAAAAAGGATAAGAAATAATGTGTGTATAATATGAGGGTCGTCCGGAAAGTAAGTTTTCCCCGGCCAATGAAAAGGAGCAAAATATTGTTACCTGGAAAAAATTATTGCAAAAGATACAGAAATATTTGAGCTGCTTCTCAACATGAACTGTAACACTTGTCACACTGTGGGATACGTTTTTGTGGTCCAGTGTCACAGAATCTGCCCCCTGAGAAAGGATCGAGAGTGAGACAATTGGCTGCAGTTTTGGACAGTGGGAAAGCGATGCCTGCACAGGATTTTTACTATAGGATGGACGATACCACCCTATAGTACCAATTTCGCTTCTAGTGACTTGTACCAGAAGAAATTCACGTCCGGGCTTCACTTTTCCACTGCCGAAGACTGAAAACAACTGTGACACTTTGGCTCCTTTCTCAGGCGGCAGACTTCTATGACAGTGGACTACAAAAACTTATTCCACGGTATGACAAGTATTATGGCTCAGGTTATTCTCATATTCAGAGGTAGGTGAAATATCGATGTATCTTTTGTAATAAAATGTTCCGGGTTAATGTTTTGTTTCTCTTTATTCGCCGTGGGAAACTCACTTTCCAGAAGACCTCGAATATCAAACTTTCCTATAATAACTTTATAAGCGATAGGAAATTTTTCCGAAACATATTCATTATCTCATAAATTAAACATAATGATTTAACAAGATATAAAAAAAGAATCTTTAATGTTGTGATGCGAAACATGTTCTTTTCACAAGCTTTTATTAGAAAATATGGCTTCTACTTAACATTTTAAAAGGCATCATGCTACAGCAGTTGATAGCAATTTTCTGCGATAGGTAAAAATTAAAGCTTCCGTTTATCTTGTTTCCCATAATCAAAAACTGCGCTGTAAAAGAACATAGTTAGTGTCCAAATTCTTATCGTTTTCCAGTTATTTTGCATTAATGCACCAGTAAAACAGATCGTTATCGTTCCAACCAAGTAAACTCACCCGTAAACCTCAGTAAACCGTCATTTTTTTTAATTCTTAAAGAGGACATTTAGCTAATTTTAAAACGGTGTTTTAAGCTTAAGATCGGTAGCTGATAATTGCCCAAGATTTAAAAATATCATTAAGGGCAAAAGAATATTTTCGGAATTGTTCCATAATCTCCTTCCCAGCAATAACAAGGAGATTATGCGAAAAGGCGCAAAGCCTCCCGAGATAATGGAATTTGTGTATACTCTTTATCAATACTACATCCGGCGAAAGAAACAATCTCACTTAGCATAGCAAAATTGGAAATAGGAATATAAAAATGCGATTTCAATTATTAACGTTTTAATTAAAGCTTAAGAGGGGTTTAGGAGCTAAAACTCGATAAAGATACAATGAGATATCTCCTAAAAAGTGATGCTTCAAATGGAAATGAAGTTATGTTAATGAAGTATTTTAATATTTTTGAAAAAAAATATAATTTCAGAGTATTTGAATATACTTTACATTTTATAAAAGTAAAATACTATTTTCCTCTGAGAATAATTAGGCTCGTTTGTAAAATATAAAAATATTTAATGTTCATATTTCAATTAGCTACTAATGAGAATTGAGTTGTGTATGAACACGAGATATTGTATGTCTTATTTTTAAAATGATATCGTGTTTCAAGCTATACTTTAACTGAGCAGTAAGCTGAAAAGATATTTAAATATGTTTCCTTATCAAGTGCTAACTTAACGAGGTTGGTTTAAAATTACAAGAAAGATATTTTAATATTGTAAACGCTCGATGTTTTTTAAAAAGTGGTAATGCTTTCATAAAAGCGAACTGAAATTCACAATTTCACGAGCAGAATAATAAGCGACTTTTTACTTGCTCCTGCATGTTGTGAATTTTTAATAAGTTAATTCGATATTAACCTTAAGGGACACGCATTAAAGGAAAAAAAAACCCTGACACTGAACAATATCACTGATTTTTGCGGGAAAAAACCTTTCTGTAACAGCATTTGTCCTCGTATAATGCACTACTGAGCACGGGAGCAATAAAAATAGCTGAGGTGTGTCAATACATCTTTACACGCTCACGACTGTAGGTTTACGACATAAAACATGCTGTCCATCACAAGTTCAACTCCCACATTTTATCGCCGCAGGAGTTGACACCCACGTATTTCTCCAACCAAATGAAAACGACAAGTTTCATCACGACTCAGATAAAATAGAAGTAAATACAAAATAAAGCAAGCGCACTGTGGCTGTGTTTTTATGCGTCAGTATGCCATGCAGCGTATCTGAATAATCTTCTACAGTGCAGTCAAAAGGAAAGTGTGATTTCTGACATTTTATAAGGTCTTACACGATGAAGAAACGGGGAATGAATATTTGGATGAAAGTTATATGGCGTGACGTAACCGAAAATTAACATTACGTAAACTTCAAAGGAATTCCTGAAATTGTTGAAAGGTTACAATGCACTATTTCCTCCTAAATGCTTAGCATACAGAAGACCGATAAAAGTCCCACGCAAATTCTTCAAAGAAAACTTTTTTTTTATTCAATATTTTGCTTTAAACAAGTAGTAATGCCGTTCTGGAAGAGATGAATTATGCGTGAATGTGTATGTACTATTTGCAGAGGAGAACAGTTCTACATATTTAGATAATTAATTTCCATTTCACATAGTATATGCATTTTTCTGTTGATAAATATCACTCTTTAACAATTAGTAGAAAATTTCAAAAAATTATAATTTACTCATTTAATGAACATTTTTTTCTTAAACTTTTCTTTATCGTGCAAAGCAAAGTCACTTTTTATGCATAATGTTTCTTTATTTCCTTAGTAGATATTTTAGCATGGGTGTATATATTACTCCAGGTGGAGTATAGCTCAGTAACCGTACAACACGGATTCCCAGAACAAAATATCTTCCGTGTTATGAGGGGTAGGGGTTCTACTGTAGTGTAAAGTTTAAATTTTTATGTACCAATGAACATGCAAGAACACAGCAATGTGCAGCTCAGTAACATTCTATCTGATCCAATCTTCCGGTTTTGTCTGTTGAAATTATGTCTTTTTTACGTATAAGACTTATTAGGGGCCGAAGGCCTCATACGAAAAGCGGCCGTAGCGAGTCTGGGGGCCTTGGCCCCTAGTGTTAAAGAAAATGTTCCCATTAGAACCATTTTTTGTTTTCAAAACTGACTTCACAAAGGGATCAGGCAAGCATAAGCAAGTAGCAGTTTAATTTGATTTAAAATATGAAAAGAAATGATTATGTATGTTTCAGTTGCAGGACGACGATATAAAGCTTTTCACTAAATGCTAACAGATCGATTTCAACAAAATGTGAAATTGGAGGCTTTCTACAGAGAAACTTTCGAAAAGTACAATATAGAAAAGTGTAGATTTATAAAAATATGCATCAGCAGATTTTTAGCATTTTTACAAAAAAATTGAGGTTTCCAAGTGGTAATTTTAATAAAAGTGAAAAATGATCTTTTTAAAACAGAAAGATAAACCATCGACAAGAAACTTTTAGAAATGGTAGCAGCAATGTATCAAATTAGAATTTGATATTACTATTCAATATCTGCATCAATTCATCCAATTAGCTGTACTTTATAACGATTTAACAAAAATAACTTAATCATGCACACAGACCTAATATTTAAACACTTTTCTACTCATTAAATTGCGCCTCATGTTTTCAATTAGCAATTTTTCAATTAGAAAAAAAAATTGATGTATACACTACACGTGTTAGGTAAACACGCAAGAATTTAAAATTCACGTGAACCTTTCATCGATCATTTTTATGCAGAAGTGATCTTTCACGTGCACAGGCAGGGTATTTTGTTGCAAAAATAAAGAATATCCCTTCACGTGCTCCCCCGTTTAAATGGTGCCAACCGAAATTAATTCATAGCGAGCTTCCCCCAGTTGTCAGCTGAGGGCATTGTATCATTAATTAACTTTTCCAGACGCTCTGTGTGATCGATGCTGTGGAAGGTTCAATCCCATACCGCGGAGATCAAACATCATTTTTAACTCTTGACAACTAGGGACCTTTTTCCGAATGCACATCAGCGAGCTACTGCTGTCTGTTTATAAGCTGATTAACATTTATAATCTCAAGGGGAGCTTTAATGTTAAAGCAGCCTTTTCGGTACTTGAAGTGTTTGCAGGTCGCTTCTCAGCAAAGAATGTAATAGGCTTAGAAGAAGAACACTCAACAAAAAACTGATGCTTGAAGGTAAAATTGTTAAGAACTTTGTAAAATGACACATAAGGAAATAGAAAAAAAATCGTTTAGAGCATTAAATTCAAAGCATTTGAATAAGCTCAAATTGGGTAGGTATTATAAAGATAAACGTTACACAACGATTAGATTTTGGTGTGAGTAGGGCTTATAGTTTTTGTACAGGGACTCAAAAAGAGATTTTTTATACATTAGACGGGAACTATTTAAAATGCGTAATAATAACTATAGGGTACATTCTATTGAGCTCAAATTAGGTAAAGGAGAGGAGTATATTCTAGAATACATTTTACATTTATAACTATAAATTTCAGGTTTTTGAGTAAAATCCCCAAAATCATCATGAGTACATACTATAACAAATTGTAATGAAATGATGTAACAAGCTATTGAAGACTCGATCTGAAAGAGACTTGCCAGAGTTGTCCTGTCCAACTGAAGAGTAACAGGGTATTAAATGTCAGATAACGGGAAATCTCAACCAAGGAGCAACTGGAAACGTCTCTAAACGAACTGTTCGTCGCACATTACATCGTATTGTTTATAGAAGTCGACGACTTGTTCTGAAGCCTCTACTGTCTCTTTTGCACAAGAGAGGACGTCTCCAGTTAGTAAAGCTGCACAAGATTCGGATCGTAGAGACTGGAAAAGGGTCATGTGGACTAATGAACTGCATTTTCTACCACACCATACAGATGACCGGATGTGAATATGGAGAAAACAGCACGAAAGCATGGGTCCCAACTGCATTGCCACAACACTTCAAGCTAGCGGAGGCAATATTATGGTATGAAGGAAGGAGGATGCTTTCTTTTGTCATTGTATGGGTCCTTTGATTCCCGTGAAACAATATCTGAATGCCGGATGTTACTTAAGTGTTATCATCGATTAAGCTCATCTTGTGATGTTAATGGTGTAACCTTCCGGGACAGAATGCTGTTTATCATAACCATTGCATTCCGAGGTTTTGAGAGCATGACTGAAAATTTGCATAGCTTTGTTGGCTTGCACAATCACCAGATCTCAACCCAATTCAGAATTTGTGGCACGGGACCAGCTGGGGCAGCAAGTGGCTGTTTTTTTTCTATTAAAAAGAGCCAGAGAGGAAGTGAACGAACTAAATCTGATAGACTTTTGAACGAAAATGAGGCTATGCGGTGACTTGTGTATAGTTGGAGATCTAGGTTAGTGGAGTTGAATGTATTTTAATATAATATCTCCTAAATATCGTCTGATGCAACATGATTAGGTTAATGCTAATTTCAGAAACCTGAATGAGGCACCACCCACGCCTGCATTTTTTTCTAAAGAAATTTACTCTAATAAACAACACCGACAGACGTGTTTTGTAGAACAGAATTTTTATTCTTATTTGAAATGAATGATAATTAACTTTGATATAAAACGAGATTTCACTGAAGGAGTACTCATTTTGGAGATTCAAAAAAGCTTTATTGAAGAAAATTAAGTTTGAGTGAACACATAGATATGATAATATAATCCTTTGTACAAACATAAGGTTATATTTCTCAACAGGAAAAAATTCTATGGCATATAAGTTTGTTGTTTCACATATCATAAATCAAAGAGTACTTGTGCAAAGTGTTTTATTTCAGGGATAATGACAGACACTGTTGATTCCATCTGCATAACAAAGGCAAATAACTTTATCGCATTAATGCTTTACGGAGATAAGCTAATGATTATAGTTGCTGGGACATATGCATAATTTAGAAACACGTCTGGGAGATGTCTGAAAAATTTCAAGCATTTAACGTTTCAAAGGATAAAAGTGTCTAATATGGTGGGATGTCTAAATAAATACCACAGTAGGTTTTCACAAACACAATTGCATGAAAACATCAATGTCAGGAAAAAAAGGCCGTAGAAGCTTTTACTCATAAATACTGAAATTTTTTTTTAATATTTCAGTGCATAATCGTAGTGAAATATTACCCGTTTCATCTTTAAAACAGAGACAATGTCTGTGTGGTAGACATGGCACAAAACTCAGAATGAAACCCACTTGCAAAGTAGTCTTTGCTGCAAAATTATTATTTGTCAGTTTGTGAGGTTGGTTGCTATCAGCATCTTCAATACTGGTGGAGTACAATTGAATTTTCCGTTTTTTCTAAATTTTGCTATAAACTGCATGGGAAATTTTAATTTAATATGAAACCAATCTCTAAAGTTTGCATCGTGAACTTAGTTTAGCAAAAACAGATAGACAAAGAAACCACTGTCAGTTAAATGTAATTAGAGAAACATACAAATTAGGTGGAGACAGTTGACTGTTATATAACCAAAAGGAAATCAAGCCTCTAAGGGCTGTAGAAAAACTTATCATGTTGCTGAAACGAACTGATGTGAACGTAAATGTTACAATCCTTATGGGCATCATCATTAGAAGGCCCAGAGCTTAGCACAATATGAAATATGATGGTTATTTAAATCTCAGGACTTGACAGAACATGAGAATATAAAGCAAACAAAACCATTACTAGGCAACAAGCTATTTTAAACCCCAAAGCATAAGAGGCTAAGATCCGATTAGGATCTTTACCCCATTGTACAAGCGGATTCTTGCCCCATTTGTTGAAGATATGAAAATTGCTTTCCTGCAGTTTTGGTCAAAAGTCGTGTCTCTTGAAACATAAAGTAATGAGATTATTATTATGCTGCCTTCACATACAAAACATAGAATTGCAAAACTGAGAGGAAAAAATAAATTCAAAATATTTTTATAAACTACATTAAAATACGCATAAAAGTAATTTACGTCATTGTGTGAAAACTGTCAATCACACATTCGTGATTCTTTGTTTGCAAAACCAGTGCCATCTATAGAACTTGTGAAAAAATCAATGAGGCTAATTTAGATATCCAATTAATAGAAAAAATGCATTCGGATCTTTGCGACGTGCGGACCTTTAACCTCAACTAACCTTTCTATGGATATTATCATACTGTATTGTATATGTATATAGTTTATACAGTATTGCCTTTTGACGAAAAGCAGCGGGTCATAAGGTTATTCTTGTGATTTTTCTTAAAAGACTATTAAATTGATTGTACTTTTTAACTTATTTCGTTTAAAATAGATAATAATTAATTAAAATTAGTTTCAGATGCTGCCTATTAAAGTGAGAAATCTTCATGTTATCTCTTCTATAATCCAATTCAATTTATAGCTATAAACAAAATATTTCTTTGAGAATTTTTTTCTTGGTGTAGAGATCTTTCCCGAATAACGAACAACTCTTTTGTAAGGGAGCATTCTCAAAAATGTCTTTCAGAACTTTCAAAGTTGACTTACTGAAGGTAAATAGTCGAAAATATGCATTTATGAGAAAATGCAACTTTCTTTTATGTGCAAGTGTACTCTAAAATTCAGTGCCTTATTTATGCTTTCATATGACCTTTCGTTTTAATAAATTTCTGAAATATTTGTTCCATTTACATTTTGTTTAGACTAAACATATTTCTGAAGTGCTAATAGCAGCTAAAGATCTTATGAGATTCTTTACCCATTGACTTAGAAGAATTTTCATGGGAATAGCATACACGAATAAAGATGTTTATATTCATCTTTTATGTACCGTTCTGATTAATAAAGATTTGTATTATTTATGCTTTGAAAATATATACTTTATTTGATGGCGCATTCATACCTTGAGTAAGGTTTAATTCATATCGAAATTGACGTGCTGCAGCTTTTGGGAATGTATCATCCTTCAATACGCACCTTAAACCAATTTATTACGTTCCCAGATAGATACAAAAAAACCACAGCCATTCATATGAATATCAAACCTATGTACGCACGTGAACTGAATTAATGCGATACTAGCGTTATTAATGGAATTAAAAGCGAAAAATATCTTGGCCGTACCACTTCCATTCATTTGGAATGTTTATCTGTTTCATGCCGGCTAATTAATTAATAGGTGGATTAAACTTGCAAATGCAGAGAGCAAGAAGAAACTCATTGCAAATAAGCTTTCGAGTGTCAGATGTGTGTGGATAACCGCGTGTATACAAAATATATTTAATCGGTACTCGACTCGGAAATTGAATGTTCTGTATCGGGCAAAGTAATCAATGGGAAGGTTGCAGTGGCATTTCATTGGTTTCCTATAAATGTTCAATTTGCGCGAAGAATGAACCAGAAAGAAAACTTTTCCCTATATCCCTTTCAAAAGTGTCACTTTGAAGTGAATGAACGATACTCATTTAAGTTATTTGAAACGCTATCTGGTTTTATGTAACTTTTACGATCCAATTTGTTTTATCAAGGGATAGTATTAGCTATTGGAAAATTGTACATGATATGAGTTTTTTCTTTTTAATGCGCTAGCACTTGATTGAATTTATGATTTCTGTAATTTTGTTTCATCCGCCTTTTAACATTGGTAAAATGCTTTATGAGATATTTATGAAGTTAGTGTGGTAGTTCTTAATACAAATGCAACTTCTAGTTTGCATGGTAATAAGTTCATAATGAGGTGTTTTGCTGTATTTATATTCGGCATGAAAATATTTTCAATGCATTGCGTTAGAATATTCTATAGTCTTCCTTTAATCTAGACCACATGTGGCCCACTACGACTTTTGATACGCCCGCGGACCATACGAAAACCTCTTATATAATCCATATAAACCCTTCAAAATTCCCTATAAATCCCATTTATGCGGACCACAACTTCGGTAACTTCCTAAAGTTTGTCCCACAACGTTGAAAAGGTTGCCTATACCTGGTCTAGACTGTTAAACGTCCTATTAATAAACGCACTAATAAATATGACTATTAGTATTCAACAGGAAAATATTTTCAATCCAAAACGTCAGAATATGCAAAAATCGGGTTTTCTTAAGACTAGGCTATTAAACTTCATATTAATAACGCACTAAACATGGAAGTCTCCCGTGAACTTAAAGAACTATATCCAAGTTCCACGTAATTTGGGCCAAGTTTTTATCTATTTACTTATTCATGGTGTTAAATGAGTATATATATTGCTCAACGTTAGATTTGAGGCTTCTATTTTGATTCTAGATTTGAGGTTAGATTTGAAGATTCTTATTCAGATACACCCAATGTCAATGTGCTTAGAGCTTGAAGCACAGCACTGGAGTGCCATGACGCAGTTATTGTTGCTGCCTGTTGCGAGATTAAGGAGTAAGATGAAATATTTTTTCATTAGGAGACAGTGAAATCAAAAGACGGGATTTTCTTCTGATGTTCATTGCTCATGGAAATCTTATTGTTTCCAGCAAGCTTTTCATACCGTACACATTTAGTGAAGAAGCTTTTCGAAATCTATGATTTATTGTAGGGAAACGTTAGTGTTTTAGAGAGAATTCTTGTTTTTACAATTACTCAGTTAATAGCAATGGGCAACGCTTTTTTGTATTTACTTGCTCGTTTTGTATATTTGTTTTGCCCTCAAAAGCTGTACTAAACAAATAAATACAGAAACTTTTATTATTAAGTTATATCGTAAATCGTCAGATAGTCAGTTCATTCCACCTAGAACACTGCGAAATAAACTACAGCATAATCTGTAATAGAAGTCAAGAAATTACGACTTAATGCTTTCTTTGCGAATTTATTGGCCAGACGTAAATTGTAAATATCGATATGTTGTGTGCTGTTTCTTTACTATGTTAAAAAACATGTGAGAAACTAAATTACACTTCGGTAGCGTACCGTTTTGCAAAATATTGTAACACTACCTCAAATTATAGAAAAATAAATGAAGAAATGATCTAGGCCAGTCTCAAGAGTTCATAAATCCGCTATACGTACCTTAAATTCTAGATATTCTACAGTAATAATTCTGAATGTATATTTTCTTTTAATTTCATTACTAAGCTTTAGCTCCATTCATTTAGTTAAATATGACGTAGAATGCTGAATGAATGATGTTATTAAGCAACTTCTATGCAATATTAATTGATGCAACAGTTCAGTATTAGATGATTATACTTTCTGAACTTTTGAGAATGTCTTCCAAATATCAATATGTTTTTAATCACAAAAATGCCATATTATTGTTTCATTAACGAAAAAATATAACCCTTAGAACAAATATATCTGAAAATTTTCAGTGCCTCAAAGTTTTCTACTAAACATATGTCTTTGCTTTCTATTAATGTGTACAGATATATGTACACCACATAACTATTATGATCTGAATGAATTTTATATAATGAGAAATGCTATCTTCTATAGGTTCAACGTTTTGTTCCTTATTGTGCAGACATTTGATTTTCATAATAAACTGAAAAAAACAGGCCTATACCATTTATATGGTAATAATCCTCACTCTAAAAATGAGCTAAAATATGTGAACTCGTGTAAGGCATGGTTTTGAAGCTAACTATTATTCCAATTTGCTGTTATTTTTTCATTTGCTTCAAAAACAAACAAACAAACAAAAAAACCCTCAACATACATACCCTATTCAGTCAGAACAAAAAGTTCTCTGAACGTCTATTAACGTTCAGTACTGTCCTTTGGACGTTATGACGAGAGGTTCAGAGAACATTTTTGTGCTGTTTGAGTACATTAACATTCTTACAAAAAGGATGTTTAAAGATTTGCTTAGTTGTGTTGTTTTCAGAGTTGTTCTAGTGAAAAAAGATATATTTTCTTATTTTACGGAGAAAACATTTTTGTGTTTTAATTTTGTGTTTTTAGCCACAGTGTTTAAAACACCAATCTACCTATCCATATTTTTATTTTACCAGTGTAGTACAGCAACTAGTATTTAGATGCCATTTCCACAAAAGAAATGCGTTCACTAATGATGCCTTAACTTTTCTACAAAGCAAGTATAATTTTTATCCCTAAGTGAGCAGAAAACGAAACCTTTATTTCGTTGCTCCCTATCTCTCTAATAAATTGAGAGATATATTTATACTGTAAAAATACGTTAATGGGAAAAATTTACTAGTGAGAAATACTTTTGACTGCGTCTGCAGAAATTTAGTTCGCATTGAACTTCTTGCAATTTGAAAATTCTCCGAGTGTTCTTTCCGTATATTAGCAAAATAAAGTACCCAAAGAAAGTTTTTGATTTGAGAGCGCCAATAATAAACGTTAATGACTAGATGCATTATTTAAAAAAAGTTTCAAAGAACAAGATATCTGGATTTTACAGGAGAAATGTCATTTTTCGAATATCTTTATATGTTTTAACATCTAATATTAGGATAATGTTTTACGTAAAAATAAAATGTACAAGTACCTTAAATCTAGTTTTAAAATATACATGACTTGGGAATTTTCATTCTAACGTAAATGTTATTAATATGAACAAATTTAACAAGACTTTGATTTTTCCTTCTATCTGTAGTATCAGATTAGCGTATCTAATTTTATTTTTTGTGTAACGTTTTTCACATTAATATTGCCTCATTTGGAGAATGCTCAGGTCAATAAACTGAGATTTGCTGAAGTTAAATTGGTAGCATATGATCGTTTCTTAAAAACTAAATAACAAAGGAAATGGCACAGAGTAAAGACTAAAGTTATCATTCTAGTTTAAATAATGTAAACTGGAGAGACTTTCTCACATGAGATGTCTAAGATGAATTATTGGAAGTAAAAACAACAACAACAACAACAACAATTCTTGCGTTGTTCACTATCGGATTCACAAACAACCAGATTGACCCATTAAAGTCTAAGGGTTAACATCACTAAAAGAAGATTTTTAAGCTTTTTACTATTGTATCACGAGGATTTCGTGTAATGGAACCTTACATCAGTGTTTTCCAACCTTTTCACATCTGCAGATCGTCAAAAATCGAAATAATATTCCGTTGGCCAGCGTTAACCAAAGGTAGCAATTATTATATACCAAACATATAATTTATTTATTAAATAAAGTGTTCAAATATCAAAATTCAAATATATTTTTTTAGTTAAAACGGCATTTTCTGCTGATTATTTTTCAATAAATTTGATATTGGGTAATTCCGGGAGAGTAGCCGCATCCGGGACTGATGCCGCACCCCCTGCATTTTTTGTAATTGTCGATAGATAGAAGTCAACCCCACATCATAGGTCTGCATGAGACTTCCTTAGCCAGTGTATAGCTTGAATACTTTTTAATGTTTTACATGTAATTATGCAATCCTTATTTTGAGATATGTGCATGATTTCACTATAAAAAAATTTAAGCACCTTATAGTTACTTAAGTACTTTTTTCACACTAATTACTGAATCTATGCATGATTACGAAGTCAAAACTAAGTGTAGAACCTGTATAAAGTACTGTGTATACGGTTACGCCATTTTCCGTTTCGAGGACAGGCAACTGGGATGTGTTACGTCTGTGCAGTGTAAAAGGGGATAGTTGCCGGACTGCTATTGCGGTATACATTCTGCAGCTTCTTTTGCATGAGACGCCGCAATTAGCAAAATTTTAATTCCTCCCCGTGTATTATTTTTATATTACTGAATTTATGTTACTGGAGTATATTGTCTGGATTTAATTAAGTGTTATTAACTTTTTTCCTTTCATTTTGCATAGGCTCTCTAAGATATTAGTCGTTAATTGTAACTGTAATAATTCTGAATTTTAACGTTCTGGTTTGAATATTGTTTTTATAAAACCAGATAAATTGTTAATTTTTTTTCAAATTTTGTCAGGAACGCCTACATTTGAAAAATAAAGCAATGTTAAAACAAATAAAACAATGTAAACACTATTTTACTCTTTTTTCCCTTTCAAGTACACTGATGTTACTCTGTTGATGAAACAACAATTACAATTCAATTAAAAAATATAGGAATATAATTTTCATCCTGTTTTTATGACAGGCGCTGAATAACTCCCGCACAAGAGCGGTGTCTCATCCTCAAAGCAATGTTTTAGAAAAAAAAATGTTAAAAAATATTAATTATTTTTTAGATTTTTTTGTGTCTCAGCGCACATGTTCTATATTCTACTATAAATAGCACAGCATGATTTATTTTATTGTACGTTCACTCTGGGATTTTGTACACAAATAAAAAAATGCGGCTAAGTCCCGGAATTACCCTACGTCAATCGGCACTGGTAGCGAAACACTGCCAGACATTATGCTGTCCGGCACTTGATTGCGATTTCGTCCAGAGGTCTTTCAGATTCAATTCGTTGGCTGCATTTTTGGTGCTTCTGAAAAGAAACAGAAGCAACTTGAAAAGCTGAGCATGTGATCCAGATTTCAAAGTATCTCTTCTAAATTTCAATATGAACTCTTTTTCTCTGTTGATTTCAGTGGAAAATTCAGCATTTTATGTTCTTTGATGGAATTATTAGAACAATTAAAGTCAGAACAAATACCCGAACATAATAATTTTTTTATTTCAACAGCTGATAACAATGCTACATTATTTGAAATTATTGCAAGAAAAGTGTCGCTAGAGTTGACGCAAAAATCGAATCGCAGCTCAGAACAATTTTTAATCGTTTTACTTAAAAATGGTGCATGTGTTATCTCAAAGAAGCTTAACTGAAGGTGCTGCTACGCAATGCTTGGAAAATGAAGTCTACCAAGGACACTCATTTTCTCAGAATATTGAAGAACTCTGGACGATGTTAAGCCAGTGAGTTAGACACACTGTAAAAAAGAAAAAAATAAACTATACTTTAGTAGTAAGTTCACAGAAGAATAAATGTTTCATAAAGATATTTCATTGTCTATGATATCAACAATATTTTAAGACTTTTTGTGTGGTAAAGTTTTACCAAGGTGTTCTGCAGAATGACTGAGATTACACATCGTTCACGCTTTAGGGATTAGAAGACAAATTAAAATAGTTGTCCACACCATGTGACGTTGTTTCACAAATTAAACTAGAAAGACAAAAGTTCATCCCGCAGAAGTACTTTGAAAGTGAATATACTGTTTTGAGAAACACGTTTTACGTTGTTATTTTGCTTCAAATAACGTTGATATAGTTTTTGTGCTATCATTTTTCAGGTATGCTATATACCATATCAAGTAAGCATCTGTAAGGCAAAGTTTATGTCACGAGTTAAAGAATTTGTCATATTTTGAAATTTCGTAAAGATGGAATTAATTTCACTTATATGAATAAGAAAAATATTTAATTCCTTTCGTACGTAGAACGGGTAAGCAGCTAGTACACGCATATATATATACATACATGTAAGTAAAGCAATTAAAAATGATAAGTAAAAATAAGGGTATTAGCTGTTATTTAAAAGAGAAATGATGTGTAATAATTTGATTAAGCTATATTATTCTGAACAGCATTAGAAAAATTTAAAATAAAAAATAAGCGTGCCAAGTATTCTGTCGCTGAGCTGGAAGCAAAAATAATAGAAAGTCTGCAAAGTCTCAAATGCTAAATATACAAATTGAAATAACAAACCTATAATTTAAAATTTCAAACATGCTTATGGATATACGCTTTTTCAATTGGAATAAAAGAAAGTTATGATTTTAGAGTCTCGTATTTTTGTTTCACAAGAGGTTCATTACCGTATAAAAGATATGCAGTGAAAAGAAATAAATAAACTTTTATTCTATGTTTTTTTTTACAAATATTACTGAAATTATTTATTTCTCGAAATTTCATTTCGAATGATATTCTTTTTCATTGTTTACGTTAGGAAATGATACTTTGGAAGAGCTTTTAAAAATTAACCATTATATAATAATATTTTTTGAGATGATAATCAAACATACATATTGTATTTTGGTGAAAGAAAGCGTATTGTCACTTTCTGTTTATCCCTTTATAAGAAGAATTTTAAGAAAAAATGTAACTTAACTAAAGATAGTTAAGAAATTGTGAAAAATAGCAAAGTTAAAAACATTTTATAGTAGTAAAAGCAAAATAAGCCTTTAAATATCGTTATTTAAATGAAAAGTACGTTACATTTTTACATTAAAAGTATTTTTATGTAAATATTCCATTCATTTAAGATAAGAATAAATTTTTAATACAAGATAAGTGAATTACAATTGCAGGCTACTTATTATTAATAATAACTGTTAATTATTAGTAATTATTGTATAGAAAGGCACTAATAAATAGTTTATATGAAATATCCCTTTTAACTATCCTTTTAACTATACTTATAATATCCCTTTTAACGATATTTATAATAAATATAGGAATGAAAAGTGACTATAAGTTTCGATTTGAATAAGCCATTAAAATGTATAGAAAGGATATAACTACTGCAAACTATTTTAATGGCTTATTCAGATTCTGCAAACTATTCGGCAATTAATGGAAGCTAGACTACTTTTCAGGTCGCGAGAGATATCCTTTCTCTAATATGAATTAATGGTATAAAAATATCTTTATTTAACCGACACTGTTAATTAGTATCAAAATAAATTATTAATAATATTTCCGGAATGAATCAGTAATCATTAATTAATAATAACCAGTTTCATCACTTACTTACATATTTGCAATAACAATACTATTCTTATTAGGGACATGATAATTTACTGCCGGCCTTATTCACCAAACATTTGGTATGAGAGATAATCCTAATACGCGTGCTAAGCCATCAGTAAGATATCTTACTGAGAACTTTAACATGCGAGTTTGAATTACTTCACTTTTTAAGAGTTTGTTGAATAAGGTTGTAATCTCTCAAACAAAATTTCAAATTAAGTTTGAAATGCTAAATAGTCATCTGAATTCTTTCTTTAAAGCAAATTTCCGTCTAAAAGATAACTTTTCTATAAAAATTTAAGAAAAGTAGGTTAGCTTTTGGCAGTTTAAAAGTTTCCGTCGCTTGTTTCCCACAAACAACTATCTAACTATACCAAATTCATCCAAAATTTCTTCCAATTTAATAAACAGCAGCAGCGAAAATATCTTTCTCTCTCATCAATTACAAAAAGATAAATTAGTTAACATGCAAATAATTTATAGGTCACGCTGTCACAAAAAGAAATAGTATACATCATGACAAATGCAATCGTTTCTTATTAGTTTGGGACAAGAAGACTAGTTGCCCTTTATATACTTCGGAAATATATTATGAGAGTTTAAATGATATCATTTAAAGCTGTTCTGTTAGACCAAAGAAAAGATCTTTCTAAAAGTTCAGGCAAATGGCATGATTAATATCTCCTGCTCTAAATTATTATCTTTTTATTAGATAAAGCTCTTTGTAGTGCTTCTCAGTACAAAGAAAATAATTTCAAAATAAAATTTAAATTGTTATTCGTAATTTCGTGATTTAAGAAGTAGATGAAGCACACAAGCATATTGAAGCTCAGTTCCGATATATTCAGAAAATGTTTTGTAGAAAATGATATTGAAATTTCTGGGCTTGTTCAGGATGTGTCATATGTCCGTTCGAGAAATTGTTCGTGTTTCTGTGTTGGGTAAGTCTTAATATAGTTAAGATAAAACATGAAGGTTTATCTATCTATCTATCTATATCCATATAAATTTATATATATTCATAACTATAACGAAAAATACATAAAAAATGTAAAAAGCTAAATCACAAGTGACGTTTAATAGTAGCTTAATTGTATTTCATGTGTAAAATAAGTTTAATTATTTTGCACCTCCATGGTAAACCCCCTAAGTCCTTGTCAAAAAAGGAAAGGGAAAAAAAATAAATACAAAATTATAAATACATAAATCACAAAAATAAATATATATAATGCCAAGCTTCATGAGAGGGAGATTGGCACAAATATTCTACAAGTTTCTAACTTGATGCCAGAAAATTCAGATAAATTCTATTGAATTCATTTTAAAGATCAATAATAAAAATATTATATTAAAATACTCTCTTTTAATCCAGAAAAAATACAGATGCCGAACATATTACAGTGACTATCTCTTAAGCCGTGAGCAATTGAAACGCACTTTCAGTTAGAAAAGTTAGTCAAATGAAGAGTAGCATTTAGATACGGCATTTTATTTTTACAAGAGGCTGTTTAAACTTACAATGTATAATTTTTAAACATTTCCACATTTCCTATCACTTATATTTGAAAAAGCATTGTACTGCATCTAAGAAAGTAAACAAACAAAAGTCCAAGTCTGAGTAGTATAGTTCAAAAGGATGACTTGCACTGCTAAACTGTATGTATAGGCGTTCTTTTTTTGCAAAAGACGTTTTTAGTGTAGGGGCATGAGTTGATAAAAGTTAAATAATGATTTACTTATTCGAAAATTTTAATTAAACCATTCAGTGTCTTCAAATTAACAGGTTAGATTTTCTGAACTTATCGTTGCTGCATTAAAAAACATCTACAATTTAGTTTTTTAGGGGGTCGGAGACTAATTATGTAACATTTCCAGAATCGGCGTTTTGTAAGAGTTGTTGTAAGAGAATGACCGAAAAAAAGCAATATGGAGCAACACGTTGTAAAACAGAATCTACAATAGGCTTATAATTAAGTAGGATGTACTCTTAAGCCTCTAATCTCCACTATAAGAAATTCCTTAGCAAAAAAATTATTTTTTCGGTAAATTACTCAAATAATTTTTTAGTCAAATAACGTAAATATAATAAAAAATGCGAAAAAAATTATTTTTAAACGTTTTTTTAATTAATTAAAGGTATAATTAATGGTTTTAATAATTAAAGTTATAATTAATTGGTTTAGGACTTCAACATTACATTTCAAAACTTTTTCCGGGAAGAAAATAGCGTTTAAAAGATGGTAATACATATGTTAAAATGTAGACAGACATGACATCTGATAGCTAGTCTTCATCTGAATAAATTTTAGAACATAATGTAAGCTTTTATGCCGCACAGTTTGGCAGAAAATCACACTAACATCCGTTTTGAATCAACCGGAATATAAATACACTGTCGAACGTATACGCAGGTGTGAGAATATGATCTATCCCCAGTAGTTAACACATGAATCTTGTATTATTAACTAGTACATAATTGATATAACATTACATTGCTTTATTGGTTGCCTGTAAGCAACCCGTTTAACCAACCACAGGACCTTTAAAACCGGCAAAAATTTCGATTTTCATATTGACACATATTCTGAATATTCATACATTTATAAACACTAAAAAAAAAACTGCATTCAAAAATTCCCACTTGATCATGAGTTATAATGATTTTGGTTGATCATTGTGCAGCCGGCAGAATGAAGAAATGAAACTTTAAATCGTGTTCTGAGAATGACTAATTTTCAACATGCGAGCACGATTACTTTAAAACTATAAATGCTAGCCTTCTGAAATTTATTTTCAAAGTTTATCTACGTATAGTGTGCACACTAAAACCAAAAAAAATTATCTCATTGTTATTTTTGATTTGTTTCAATTAGAAATATATTAAGTACTAGCTGAAGTACCAGTCCTTGACGGGTTAGTACTGAATGCAATTTCCAAAAAGCAAGAACTTTCGTCAGCATTGCTGGAGTACACAGAATGGATGTAGTATGTTGCCAAAGTAAAGAAAGCGAAGTTATAATTTTTATATATTGTTAAAATATTACAGGTTAGAGAGTAACTAAGTAATATCATTTCATTCGCTTTAGTCGTAATTATGTGATGCGCGAACGAATATTTACGCATATTGAAATAATTTTCGCAAAATTTCAAAATCTAATCAATATTTTTGAAAAATTGGAAGCCTAGAATTTAAGTTGAGTGACAACCTATCATGTCAACCAATTCCGTTTCATTCCCTGCAGTCTTTATTTCGTGATGCTGGAACAAAATTTCAGCATTTTAAAACGATTTTCACAAAATCTCAAAATGTAATCAAAATATTTTAAAAATTCAACGCCTATAAATTAAGATTAGCAACTACCTATCATATCACTAAATTTCGTTTCATTCGTATTAGCTTTTATTACGTGATGTTTGAAGAAATATAAACGTATTTTGAGAGGATTTTCTCAAAATCTCAAAATCTAATAAAATGTTTAAAAATTGGACATCCTATAGTTTATGTAGAGCAACCATCTATCATGTGACCAAATTTCATATCATTCGCTTTAGTCGTTATTACGTAATACGTGAACAAAGATTCACTCAGTTTTAAACGATTTTCGCAAAATCTCGAAATCTGATCGATTTTTTTAATTAGATGCTTATAGTTTAAGGTGAGTGACCACCTATCATTTCACCAAATATCATTTTTTCACCTTTGCAGTTATTACGTGATGTGCGAACACAAATTTACGCAGTTTGAAACGATTTTCGCAAAATCTCAAAATCTAATCAAGATTTTTTTTAAATTCGACGTCTATGTTTTAAGTTGAGTGACCACCTATCATGACACCCAATTTCATATCATTCGCTTCAGTCGTTTTTACGTGATGCTTGAACACAAATTTACGCAGTTTGAAAGGATTTTCGCAAAATCTCAAAATCCAATCAAGATTTTTTTTAAATTCGACACCTATGTTTTAAGTTTAGTGAACCCCTAATATGACACCCAATTTCATATCATTCGCTTCAGTCGTTTTCACGTGATGCTTGAACACAAATTTACGCATTTTTAAAAGGATTTTCGCAAAATCTCAAAATCCAATCAAGATTTTTTAAAAATTCGACACCTACGTTTTAAGTTGAGTGAACCACCTAACATGACACCCAATTTCATATCATTCGCTTCAGTCGTTTTCACGTGATGCTTGAACACAAATTTACGCATTTTTAAAAGGATTTTCGCAAAATCTCAAAATCCAATCAAGATTTTTTTAAAATTCGACACCTATGTTTTAAGTTGGTTGACCACCTAGCATGACCCCCAATTTCATATCATTCGCTTCAGTCGTTTTTACGTGATGCTTGAACAAAAAAAGCGTCACGGACAGAATGACAGACAGACCCAGGTGCTTGAAACGGATAGAAATCGCAAAATTTTTGAATTCCAAGAAATGTACAGACAAAAGTCTAATTTTATTTATATAGATTTTACACTATTTTTGATAAATTTTCAAAATTTTGCTAACATTTTAAACCTTTTCTTTCTAATGAATTCTGGTTTTAAGTTGACGCTAAGTACCTTAAAAATATAATTTGTGGAGAATTGTTACTGTGTTTGCTTTTTTTTCAAATTTTTACAGTGCGCGCAGTACTTTGTGATTACCATTGTAACGTACTTTTCAAAACTTAAATTAAAGAATTGATTTTGTATCTCCAGTTTTTATTTTCATATGTAATAATATTCCGTTAGTGTATTTTGGTAATACAAAAAAAAAAAAAAAAAAAAAAAAAAAAAAAAAAAAAAAAACATTCGTCTGTTCATATTATTTGAAACACAGTATGATCATGCTTGCAGATCATTTCGGCGAAGTTAAAGGTCCTGTGCCCCCGAACTGAAAAGTGAATGAAAAGCGATTAGATTCCTTTTTCAGGTAGTAATTTCTCATTTTTTATGTGAATATTATGAGCATAGATTTGAATTTTCGTATCATCTTTTTAAATGGTAGGAAAGTTCAAGGTTCAAGGCATGTGTGAGGTATGTGTGCGTTACATATCATATAGGGTGTCCAAAAGTGGTGGTAATAGGGTTTGATTATTTATCTATTAGAGATAAGTGGGCGATTTAATTTGAAAAAATAATCGAAATAAGTTAGAAAAAACGACTATGATAAGAAAAAATGCCTCTCGTAATTTTTTAAAAAGTTACGCTTATTAAATTTGTATACGAACCCCGTACAAAGAAACACCCATTAGTAAAATGTGCCCCATACATAAATGAGGCCATATGAAAAATTTGAGAGTTATATCATAAAAAGTATCAGAGATTTGAAGATAAATATACGTTGACTCAAACCACTTTTCAACAACTGTCAAAGGGCAGAAAATAACGTCGAATGCTTGCGTTTCAAGAATCGTGCAGAAATTACGAATGAAAATAATTGTTTGCACTTTAGCACCAAACGTTTACCTTTAATGTTGTTGTTATTGTGGGATTAAGGCTAAATATCTACACAAGGGATCTAGGACTAGGCGGTGAGATGCCCTCCGTGGGTGATTTTTTAGGGGTTACTAACCCGTATTTACGCTAAGTTTCGGAGGAAATCACGGAAAATTCCGAACGGTTGGGTCGGCGGACGCGACCTGGTTTCGAACCAGGCACCTGTTCGGGCACGTTTACATTGAAATTGATGTACAGACATCGATCATCTTTGTTTAAAGGTATCTCTGAGATGTTTTATGGTGGAAGGCTGAAATTTTGTACATAACCACATTAGTGTATGGGGCACATTTTACGAACTGGGATTTTTATTTTTATTTTTTTGTACCGGGGTTGTATACAGATTTAAAAGTGTGCCTTTTAAACAATTAACGGGGTGGATTTTTTCTTAACGTAGTCTCTTTTTCTACCTTAGTTTGAACAATTTTTCAATTAAAATTGCCCACTTATCTCTAATACATAAAAAATTAAAGCGTGTTACCACATTTTTGGAACACCCTGTGAAACAGGTATATTACGAGATATCTTTAAGTATTTTAGCATTACATTTTTTTTGTTACACATGCATTAATTCATTTTCTTAACTTAAGAATACTTCATAACTTAAGAATATTTGATAATCATTATTTTCCTTGGAAAATAATTTGTATACCTATATACACCTAATTAGTGAATATATTCATTATTTCTGTTTGAAATTGGGCTGCTTATAACGGGACTTACCGTACTTTGTTATTGAAAATAACAAATATATATTGCATAAATATTTAGTTTACATGGTGAAAAGTGAAATGAGCGTACCTGTTGTATAATAAAAAATATTCGACATCAGTAAGAATTTGCATAGTTTTGAAAACAACTTTTTATTCAAAGTCGACTGCGTAAATCGCTTGAAAAAGCTTCGATAGTTATAGTACAATAAAAGTTTTCCTTGAGGAGCTAGTTGAAGGAAAAAAAATAGTGAGCTATAATAAAAAAGTTGCTCATATGATATAATTGTTCGAATGATAGTATAACTTACTTGGAAAATAGAGTGTTATGCTAATAAAAAACACGAACTACAGAAGAATTTACATGCCGTAAAGAAAGAAGAAACAATGCTTGAAACTAAAAATATTCATATACGATAGCATAGTTTAGAAGTTGGGGTGGAGAAAGTGCTTATGCAATGAAAACAAAATAATGCATAGAGAGTTTAAAAATTATTTAGAACGGGATAGCATTTTCAAAAACGTATACTTAAGGGATTGAAAAAGTTTCATTTAATGCTGTATATTTTCTGTACACTTTAATTTACTGCATTTTTGGCAATATGATTCAGTTTCGAACAGTTTTATATGCATGACTTATTTTCATTTTGCGTGCCTGTATGTTGGTCGAAGTTATGCAATTACGTAATTGTAGAAATTTCAGAATTCATGTATAACGTAATTATCATCGATATATGTTATTACAGAAGCTTTTAAAATCACTTAATGTTTTTTATGACCAAATGCTATTGCTGCCATATTAAATCTTTATAAGTTGCAAAGTATGCTCCATTTCACTGCACATAATTTTCTCTGACTTTATTTAATGTATTACATACATAATATTTTGAGAATTTTCAGAGTAAAATGTTTCATGTTATATGAGGCACTATATAGACAAACCTCTTCATTAAATTAAAGTATTTAAGTATAGATAAAGGTTTAATTACCAAATACCATAGTGGAAAATAAACAAAATATCAAGCAACTGAAAGTAATTTACATTTAATTAGATTCTGTTAAATTATTGATGGGATGCTGTTGCTAGTTAAGGGAATAGTCATGCCATAGAAATTAGTTTTTGCTCTCAGAAACATTTGCAGTTAATTTAAGTTGGCTTGAAGTCATTAGTTAAAATTTTAATGAACATCAAATAAAGAACTTTACATGCATTTTATTAAGCGCAAATGCTTTCTAATTAGAAAATTGCGTTTGATGTTTTTCTTGCAAACACTACTCGCACATGCTGAACATTGATACCCCAAAGAAGATTTATTAAAGTTCGTACTTTAAGTAATTTATACCTGCAAGTAATATTTTAGCAATTAAGATTTAAAAGCAGATATAAGCGGACAAAGAAATTAAACGAAAGGAATTTCAAAGTGCGCATATTTATGGAAAAAACATTTTGTCGCATTAATATCTGAGATTAATATGGGATTCGTTTAACAACTCTGAAAAATAAAGTAGTTGAAGGAAAACAAAATTAGTTGCTTCATTAGTTACTATTATTAGACTGCATAGTTCAGAATATATATTAATCGAATTTAAGATCTACTTTTTATTGTTTTGTTAGGGATAGACCTTAAAATACTCCGAGGTATTCAGTAACTAGAGAGATAGTAAACATGTCAAAGCAATAATATAATCCTATATTTTTCTTCAAATCTGAACAAAATTCAAATTGATTGGTCTAGAAGTTAGCAGTGCTTCCTCTTAAAATTAAAGATAGCCAAAAATAGCTAAAATGTCTGGGAATATATATAAATTTACGCCAAAAAGGTACACAATTTTACGATAAATTGTTACGGAGATTCAATCTAAAGAAATACAAAATTAACATTTTTATAGGGCCTTTGTATAAAAAAAAATGACTAGTAAAATGTGTACCATACACTAATAAGGTGATCTACAAAATGCAAGTATTTTATCTAAAAAATCATCAGAGATGAAAATAAAAATAATTTGATTTATACCATTTTTCAATGGATTTCGAAGTGAAGAAAACACGTCCGATGATCGTGTTTCAGTATTTATACACAAATTACTAAAGAAAACGGTTATTGCATCAATACATAACACTTTTTCTATTATTGGTACTATTGTATAGCTCCATACCAATTTTTTTCAAACATATCAGACTTATGAAAGTTTAAAACTTCCAATAGCACGAAATTAATGCATGGATCACATTCTGCTGTGTGATTAAGATTCTCCTGTATGGAACCTTTATATAAAAACTTAAATTTTGTATCAATTAAAATTGTGTCTTTACTTTACTTTAATCGATACCATAACTTTATCTGTACCTTTTTTTTATGCAACTTTGTAATGTATTGTATATTTAGATTGATATTTGAGGGAAAAAAAAGCCAGGGCCAGTGTTTTGGGGACGCCATGTATATGTATGTGTCGCACACTCGCTTTGATCCCTGAGCTGGGCCCTTTCAGAGTTTCAGTGACGTAGTCGCGCTTCTTAATGTTGAGATATACCCGGCCGGCTGCTGCTCGTTCATTGGTCATTCGCAGGGAGCTGGAGCAGCCCCGATCTTTTTTTGCTGTACGGCTGTCGTAAAGTACTAAATAAATACTATTTGTTTAGGCACACGCATTTTATTCAGTATTATCTAACAGAAGTCTCTATAGCAAGAAATGTCATGAAAAATTCCCTCATCGATGGTTTTGACACTTTCATTACCTAGGGTCGCCTGATTCATGAGCTTGTCACATGCTCCAGAAAAAGGTGAATTTATTGGCTATTAAAATGCGGTCTCACAGTACCTGGAAATTATTGAGAGCTGCGGTGACTATGAGACAGGAGAAGGAGTCGAGATATATGAATTTTCGTTAACTTAAATTTAGATCCCGAGACAAACTCTTTTCTTTGAAAACGAAAGCTGTTAAACCTCTGTAAGATGTTGAAATGAGTTAGTAGAAAATTTTCATTTTGAGAGGATATTTAGTTTTATATGTTATATATATCTATATCTATCTACCTGCCTATTTATCTGTTTATCTATCTATCTATTTACATACATATATATATATATATATATATATATATATATTCGTTAAAATTCTGGCTTTTTAGTACATGTTTTATTGAAAAAAAAAACAAAAAACAATACTATGAGTTTACATTTGTTCTACTTTATTGTTTAGAAAAAAAATGTACAAATGAACTAATGAACACTGGTATCATATAAGTATAAATGCTCTTCTTTTAATTAATATAATCTCTGAAATATCTCTAATCATATAATGCGAATAGTTAGCTACTTAAGTAGTTAGATGCATCCCTTTAAAATATTATAACCCTAATATATATCATGCCAATATTTCTTCTTATTAATAATAATATTTATTTTTTGTTTTTATTTTATATATATATATATATTTTTTAAGTTTATATTATTTCTTTATTTTATTATTATTATTATTTTACTAACTCTTACTTTTTACTTATTGTTCAACTTTTCTAAATTTTTTTTTTGGCAACGTATATTTTTTCCTCTTGAATTCGCAACAGCTCCATGGTTGAGCCATGTTTTCAGGCTTAATGCTTTTGGTCTCTTCTTCTCCATTTTTTCTTCATAATTACTTTTTTTCTGGGTATGTCTTTATGATTACTTTTTACTTTTTAACAGGATATCCCCGTAGTTACATATTTAGCTTTGTTTGAGCTAAATAACTACATTGAAATCCTGTTATTTTGTTTTTTATCTTGGTAGTAAGTATTCGGCTTGTGGGGCCTGACGAGTATAGCCGATGCTTGCTACCCATTGTTTTACTTCATCCAATTCCATTTTAATTTTCCTTTTTACCATTGTCTGGATTTCTATTTACTGGATACATCTAATTCTTCCTGTTTTCCATAAAATTTTGTGTTCATTGTATATTTATACTACGAAGCTTCTGTAGAATGATTCCTTGATTCGTAAGTTTAGCCTTTTTACTATTATATATATATATATATATATATATATATATATATATATATATATATATATATATATATATAAGTTATATATATGTAATAATAAAATAAACTTTTCTAATTTAATCTAATCTAATTTAATGTTATTTGAAAAAGCCTTCTTTAATCTCGGTTACTCTTACTGTAAAGTTTGTTTCTCGGCCATACAAATATTACGCTCCGAGACGATTTTTGAAGTTCCATAAGGAGTAAAATTGTTGATTTAGCAGTATTTGCAGTTTTCTGTGGTTTCGTTGCAGCGCGCTTTTAGGACTCCTGGGTAAGCAGGTGTTTCTCATGTCTTGATTGACAATCTAGTTAACTAATTACGTTTGAGAGTAACGCCTTTGCGATCGTGCTGCGCCCTGCCAGCAGGTGTAGTAACTAGGGGAGTTTTTAAGCAAGAGCACGGAAATTGCAGGAGCTTTTCAGGAGCTTGGAGCTTTAGTCTTGTTAGGAGCTGTTATAGATCACAATATAAAGAGAAGATAGCCCCGGAGCTAAAAGGCCACCGGCCTGACTCCTGCCCTCTGTCCGAACTTTGAAATAAACTATTCAACCTAGAAGCCTGGTGTGGTGTAGAGATCATTTCAACAAAGGATGGCGTAAGGCCTTTCCTCTCTCTCACACACACACACACATATATATATACACATTAAAAAGTACTAAAGTACTTAAATAACAGTTCAATTGTAAATTTTTCTTTCTATCAGTCGTGAAACTTTTTTTGACCTAATCGTTATCATAATAGATTCGACAAAATTTGATGTGTCTATTAAATTCTGTTTACATATCTCTCACAAATAAAAATCCATAGGAAAGTCTTTACTTGACCCTATAACGGATGTATTTTTCAATGTAGATGCTGGGTATAAATCAAATTCTTTCGATTATAAAGAGTTTAAGCTCTTCATAATTTAACAATTTATTTCTATTATTTAGAGCCGTTATGTAATGCACACTTAATTATTTTCATTGATAGTGCAATATTTTTTACGGAATAGTCTCATCTTGAATGCGTTTCAACAGAGAAAAAACATCCAAATTTAATTTTAGAAGCGATTATTTCTTTTTCACTGTTTATAATGGAATGATTTTGTTTTCATGATCACTTATTTTAAAAGAAGACTTACGTAAACATTAAATTAGATAATAAAGTGATTTGCTAGGTAATAGGAATTTTTATTATTCTTCAAGAATAAGCTTGCATTTTGCTACTTTCTATTCGGAAATTTTCTCATAATTAAATTCAAGAGTTCAGCGTTATGAAGTAAGAATTACAGTTTTTGGTACTAAAGAATGGAAAATTAAGCCATTTACTGAAACGTTTTCACATTTTCATTCGTTCTTTTTTTTCGGATGTAGAACACACAAAAGCGTTTTAAGTTAAATTATCCTTGACTTAATTTAATTTAAATAGATTTTGAATTCTGGCAAATTTCGGTATATAATGGCTAACATCATGGGGAATATCACTTAAAAAGATTTATTTTTAAATTAAATAAAAACAGTTTCAGAAATCTGGTATGATGCATTTTTTTTTTTCCCGTTAATCACTGCTTCCATTCAGGGGAGATGCTTGAGAATTTGTCGTAATATTATTGTGACAGTAAAAATGAGCATATATTACCTGTAGCATGGTGTCTACCACTTGAAAGAAATTTTGAAAAAACGCTAATGGGAACTGGTGCACGTAAAATCTGTTCGTGACTCGAGTCCTGTATGTTCAAAAATACCTCTGGGGGTGTCGATTTCAGGTGCAAGGTATCTCACCTGGAATAGGCTGAAAATTAGGAGACAACGATGTAAGTCGGTCTTCTTCCCACTGGGCTCATTAAAATACAACTCATTAAAATACCATACCAACCAGTTTTAATACGTGAGTTTAGGGTTAAAAATGTTCACCTTTCTCTACAGACAGTTCTTACTATTATTTTTGTGGTTGGTGGAACCCTTCTTGCAGCTGATGCAGGTGAACATTTTTCAACAGAAACGCTCGTATTAAAACTGACGATAAGTACATTTTTAAGTGTAATATTTTAAAAAGTTTGAACTAGTTCATCTTTTAAGTAATAGTTCTCTGTTGAGGGTTTTTTGTCAAAGAAGAACTGGTTTGTTGCATTTTCACACTTTATCGGAAAAGAGGTTTTTTTTTTTTTTCAGACCCATATCTTTTGAATGAGTGTGAAGTCAAAATTTAGTGACATAAAATGATCTAGAAATAAGCGAGGTGAGAGGAATGCATGCTTTAAATTACTTTTCAAACGTATAAATTTAAAGAATCAATATGTGTTAATTTACAAAAAACGTATAACAAAATTGATCAGTACGTAAGAAAAATTTTGTTAATAGATCGTAGTATTTTAGCTAAAGAAGCTTAATTAAAAAACTTGTTAAGATAGAAATTGAATTTTTGGAAAATATATTTAATACTAAAGTATTTTCCTAAGTGCAGTTTTGTGTAGGTTTGTACGTATAAGACAGAAAATATTTTATGATTTCTTGCACTTTAAAGTAGGCTACATTCGTCCACTTCCGAAATATTATATCAAAGTTCACGTGGATAACAAAAAAGAGTTTTTATTATTTAATTGAAGTAAAGTTATTTAACACTTATTCTAATTTTTTTTTAAACTTTAGCACTTTCATTACTAAAACTTAATAACAGAGATTAGTCATTGTTGGGGTGGAAGAACTTCTAAATATAAAAACTAATGAACACTTAAGTTTAAGGTATACTTTTATGAATGAAAATGCTACAATCAGTAAATAATTTAAATGAAACATAACTAAAATCTGCTATAACATTTTATATAGTGTATGAATTTTTCTATTCACAATTATTTATTTTAATATCGAGTTCATATTGGCCTTATAGTTACTAATATGGTAACTACTCTGTTTTAAAGTAATGGTAATAATTTCAATTTATATGCATGATATATTTCCAATTTATTACAGTTTAAAATGTACGGCACAAATTTTATTTCACAAATGAAAATAAAAAAAGCCCACTACAAAATGTGAAAATTTACAAATCGCAAGTTTTAAATGAAGAAAAAACCTTTAGAAATAACCCAATACTCGTTGACCGTATTAGAAAATTCTGATCCAAAAACCGATGGCAGAATACCTTTCGAGATTTCATCTTTTTAAAAGATAATGAAGGTTCAAAAAACATATGAAAAGTTCAGAAAACTTTAATGAAGGCAAATTTGTGTTAGATACTTGGAGCGTAAAATAATGCATATAAAGAATGTGATGCAAGGAATGCTTTCACTTGCATAGAATATTTTTTGTAGTTTTTGTTTTTCATCGGAGTAATTTGAAGATTATTCTACAAAACATCAGTAAAAAGTGATAAAACTCATCACATAAACAAAAGTACTAAAGAGAAGCCAAACTTGTGGCTTTTTTCCCCTGAGGCGTTTTATTATTCATTTTCAGACCAAGAACTTTAATGATAAAAGTTTGTTTATTTGCATAAACGTTGTTTCGAAATAAATTATGAAGCTTACCAGGAAATTCTACTTCAAATTAAATTTTTGCTTACAAAAATGAATATATCAAAATTCACTTTATACAATTATTATTTATTTATCGGCATATTATTACATAATTTTGCTTTTGGTTAATAGTCTTGTATACCTAGCGATTTTAGTTAATTGAAAACTTGAATTTTATTTTTGAATAATGTATTATTGAAATTTTCTGCTTTTTGTATGTGACTTAAAAGGAATCTCCTTCGTGATACTTTAATGCGTTGTAAGTAAAATATTTTAATCAAACATTCCCTAGAGGTCTTATCTAATAAAAGTTTTGCTTTTATCTGCTTTTACAAAAGATATTTTGCGTGGTTTTCGGAAAAAGTAAATTATTGAAACGTTCTGAAATGAAGCAGAGGAACATTTTAAAACAGTAATTGAATAGTTAAATAAATTCTAGTATATCGTTAATTTTTATTTGCAATATAACTCCACTTTATAAATTAATAAAAAATGAATGCGTAAAGGGCATTTTTACATAAATTAAAATAAAAATTTTCCTGCCTTATTTATAAGAAAATATATTTTACAAAAAGTTTTGCTTTCAGCAGTGTTAATGATTAATTTAAGTGAAAAAGTCCGTAAAAAAACATCTTAAACACGTTAAGAACTTTAAGAAATGGCCGATAGAAAAAAAATCCTTTTTATGAGGCAATTTCTGCATATATTACTGAAAAACTTACTATAAAAAATACAGTTACAATACTAGTTTTCGAAAGTTAAGGAAAATTCACAAAAATTGAAATAACTCGCTCAAAACTGAGCCAATCCGTATGAAATTGGAATATTTTGTGAACTAAAAGTTGCCGAGTAAAGCTGCAATTTGCAAATTAGTGGCGTCGGAACCAGAATAAACAATTTGCTAGGAGCATAAAAGTGAATGTTTGTGATCAAGCCAGCAACTTTTGCTATGACTGCAATGTACGAAATCGGAGATGACCAATTCGTTAAAGTGACCTCCAGGCTTCCTGTGCCCGAAGAATTGCTATGGAGAGCAAATGGGAGACTAGAAACAGGTTTAAGTCAGAAACAAAAAGCCAGAGGGCTAAATGTTAGCCTTTCTGTGGTTCCTAGACTTTGGAAATAATTTCAAACTATATATTTGGCATCCAGGAGGTTCAGTCGAGGACGGCCAATTGTTAAGACCAGCGACAGTGACCTATATTTGTAATTATGCGCGCGAAAGTATAGAACTGCAACTCCGAATCAATGTAGATTGTTCCTATTTGCAATGTAGACTGTTCCTATTGCTTTCGGAAATCTACTGCCTACGTCAAACAAACGTAGAAGGTGGCCTGTATATTTGTTTGAATTTTATGCAAAAAAACCCCCAATTTTTAGCCAACACAATACGTTCACTCCATGAATAGTCATTGTTCAAATCGTATTTTAAAGATATTCATCCATTTCAAACAAAACAAAATTTTCATACCTTCATAAGTTTACAAAATAGTGTTTTCTATTGAAAACATGAGCGATATTTCACTTCTTTTTAGAAAGAAGGATTATTAAATAATTCTACGAAACTTTTTAACGTTTTATTCTTCGCACTATCACAAAAAAAAAAAAAAAAAAAAAAAAAAAAAAAAAAAAACCCGAGAAGAAATATCCCGTTCAACTCCAACAAACAATTGGTGCCTTCAGGTGCTTCAGCTTCATTTGTGTGAAAAATTTTTCGCTGTCACTCATGCTGAAGTTTAAAAAAAAAAAAAAAATTAACTGAATCCTTTGTAAAGCGAGACAGCTTATACATCCCGTTACAAGGTCAGAAATCGATACTCGGCCCATTTTTTTAAATTGATTTAAATCATCACTCAATAGATCCGCTTTGGCGTCCGCCATCACTCATGTCGGTTATAATGGGTCATAATGGATAATCGATCCAACAGCGGAACATAACCAACCGAAGAGGAGTTATGCTTCGTAGTTTTACGAATTTTGAATTTTTGATGGATGGTGATTTGTGGGAAGTTCGCTCTTACCTAATCACATCGTTGAATGCGGGAGAATCAATGTCGTTTCCCTAAAAGCTTCATTTTTTTAAAATTCAAAAAGGATGGTTTTAACCCTTTAACGCGCAGTGTTCTCGCTCTGGGAACACCAAACTCTGACGTTTTGACTGTTGCCATTCACGAAGAATAGATTTGATTTCTATAAAAATAGTTGCGGGTGACATACATCCACGAGAATCCTTTACTTTTTAGCATGTCATTTCCCATAAAAAATGGTCGCAATTATTTTTAACAGCACTGACATCTGCTGAAAAATGGAAGAATGCGAGAACAGCTGGATAGATTGCCCAATGCTGAAAAAAGGGCAGCCGTTGCCATCGCTCGACTTAACTACCAGCAAGATGGCGGACGATCGAAACGTTCATCGCGTGCCACAGACCTAGAGACCCTTTTTGACGCAGCTGGCTGTGCCGTACAGCGTCAAAAAGGGTCTCTAGGTCTGTGGCACGCGATGAACGTTTCGATCGTCCGCCATCTTGCTGGTAGTTAAGTCGAGCGATGGAAACAACTGCCCTTTTTTCAGCATTGGGAAAGGGTTGCGCCTCAAAGGGTTAAGTGTTTAAAATTCTTCTTTGAAACGCCAATTTTCAAAACGACATATTTCTGAATGTTTGGAGGCGATTGATATATTTCTTAAAAACGGCGCTGATGTTTCATAAAGTTATGAAACGTTGTTCATAATTATATCGTAAGGGCAAAACACCTAAATGATAGGAAAAGAGAAATTGCACTAAGGTATCTTGAACGTTATATTAGGGGAGCAAAGATGCTTGTCGTGAAAATATTTACACAATGGCAGGCGGCAGTCGCTGTCTTGCACATTTCCTCTATCGCGGCATTCTCTATCCTACTTCTATAAACTGGACACGTTTTACTAATTGCTTCTCAATTCAAAAACTTTATAAATAATTATTGTGCCGATTTTATTGTTCAAAATTCTAAAATAAATAAATAAATAAACAAGCAAAAGAAGAAAAGTGATTCTAAAAGAAACATTGGTAATTTTGATGAGAATGACGTTCAAAGAATGATCTGAATAACGATTTTTGTTCATCAGTAAGATTCCTGGATCCTCTGTATTTAATTAAGAAAAAAATATATAGGTAGTATGCAAAGTATATATTTAACAAGTAATTAAATATACATTCAGAAATTTGTACCAATTTTTTTTAATGAATGAAACTTAGTTTTCACGTTTAAAGATGTTTCGAGAATTAATACATATAATCAAATAAAATTTCAAATACATGTACTATTTAGGTTTATTTATTAAATGATAATTTACAGCTGTTTTAGAATGATTTGTTTTTCTAGTGTGTATGCAAAATAATCTAAAGTAGTGAATTTTTTAAAGTACCTTTAGATAGTTTTCCTTTTCCTGAAAAAAGAATTAAAAAGTGAGTCGAATGTAGTGCAATAAATGTCGTTTTTGATGTAATTATTGTAAGCGATTTTTGAAAGACAAATTCCAAATAGTTTATAAAATATTTTATTGAATGTTTACCATTATTTTCTACGGATTCCTGAAAAATTCACAGTATATTCTTAATTTTATAATAAGGCAGGTTCTTTAAAAAATCTTTTTTAATGCAACAATGCAATGTTATTAGAATGGGTTTGTTTCGTTTTGTGTTGTCGTACTCATCCGTTATAATTCCTGCACAGTAATTATCCTCAAAAATTATCAAGAACTAGAAACTCAATATTAGTTTTTTACGTTTAAAAAAATACACTTTTAAATTTTCGTATTGCTAACGAACGTTTTACATGGCAATAAGAAAGCAGTTTTTTCTCTGTATTTTGCTCGGATTAAGGAGTGTTTTGCAAATATCAGTTGGATGTGTGTAGGTATGAGTTTGTACAGAGATGAAAAAGAACATATTCATTAACAAAATTAGGTTATAAAGCTGTGAATTTTTGTTGAATATAATTAATACGCCATGAATATTTCACCTTTGTTTACAAGCAATATGTATACTATTTCATTAACTAAATTCCATTATGATAAAGCAGATTATCAGCCACGTGATAAAACTGAAAAGGACTTTTTTGTAGATGCGTGTACATTACTCTGCGTGACTCATCGATTCCACTGAACCTGCGGCAGGGAATGTAACTATTTGCTGGCTAGTAACTTTGATACATGGGAAAAACCGCGCAATTAAATGGATGAGCCCGCAGTTGCTATCAGATTTCTTTTTTTGTGAGAATAAAGTAGCAATAAAGTAGACATATCAGATGATGCCAGCAATTATCTTATTACGTTATTCATTTGGTGTCTTGAATAAATAATGTAATAAGGTATGGAGGGCTGAATGTCTCGGAAAAGACTGTCGGACACATAAGATAGTATCCTTTTTCCTTTAATGTGTTGTTTAAGTTTTTTTTTTTTAAACTGACATCCCTTAACACTTTGCATCGCAAGCGTTTTCACATCAATATAGAAGACTAACTGGATAGACTGCCCTATGCTGAAAAATTGTAGCCGTTGCCATCGAACCATTTTCTTGCGTCAAACAATTTCTTTAGCTCTGTGGCAACATTTGCGCTATTCTTTGCCATGTTATGGGTAGTGTAGATTGAAAAGACTGCACTTTTTGAGCGTTGGGATATTGAACCATATTTTTTTGTGACTAGCAATGTAAACGCCGAAACAAGGTGGTTTCTCGGCACAATCACTGTGTGTCATAGGGTTAACTGAGTGTTACACGATATCCTTGTTTGCGTAATGTGTCATTACGTTAACTATTGATCTTATTGGTTTCCTGCTTTCGTGAAGGTTATTTTTTCTACGAGGAAAAATTCTCGCTATAATTCAATGTTTTAAATTAAGCAGAAGATGCAAATTTTTATAGTATCCATATGTTGGGGAAGAGGACATTCGAAAAACTTACAGTTGTTGGTATAAACTAACAATTGTCGGTATAAACTGGTAATTTACCTATAGTATAATAATGGACACCATAATAGTGTTGTTGAAATTCTGCTGAATTGTAGCGTTTGTACGCTTGAAAGTCCGGAGTATGTAGAAAGATCCAGAAACCTCTCCAGACAGCAGAAAGAAAGACAAACTTTATTTTTCTTAGAAATTCAACGAACAATCAGCAATACACATTTCACAAGAATTCACAAGCAGCAAACTGGATTTATGACAGCCAGTCGATCACTGAGACTTCCAAAAATGCTGTGATTGGGCATACAACAAAATCCTTCGGTAGGCTAAAAACTCACTGAAGAACACGAGCAGAACCATTATCTGCTTCTCATCATGCAAAGGTAGAGAATGCACATGCATTTCTTAAAACATGCCTTCGCGAAAGAGCGGCGTTTCTCCCAGTAAAATAACACACAGTTGTATGGCCTCGCATTGCAGTGTACTCTACAAGATACGATTCAATATTGACTGACAGGGGGATATCTTTTGTACGTATTTATACCTCTTGGCAAGATTTCCAGCAATTTCAAGGGAGTTACATCCTGAGAATTTTTCTTATATTTCCCGTACATCGATTACATAATTCAATGCTGAGCGAGAAACATAGGTCTCATTAATGAAATCGCGTCAAATATTCGCCAAGCTTGACAGCATATGGCGTCAAATGTCACTCTAAATGCAGTCAAGCTTGGCAACATTTTGAAGAAATATCGTCAAATCAGGTAAAAAACAAGTCTTTCAAACTGAACCCGACTACACGGTATCGCAAAATACTTGCCGAGAAACGGCTAAAACAGTTCTTTCCTAAGGAAAAATTAAAGGTCCCTATCTCGCGTTCTAGCTAACCAATTTACAAGCAAAAAAATGCAAAATTTAACTGTCTGAAGCTTAGAACAGGAATTTTACACTAAATTAAACCCCAAAAGAGCAAACCACAACGAAAATTGGTAACAGTAGTAGAAAAACGAAAACAAATCTCCACAAGTCTTCCTTTGTACGTCTAATATGTGATACACATTTTTAACGAACTTTACTTAAACCACTTCATTTTCAAGCTTTCGGACTGTCATGTCCCATTTGACACAGAACATCCTTTGAGGACTAAAGATATCGTAAAACAGTTAACTGAATTTCGATGACCAGTCAAATACCGAAACTGAAATAAATCGATATTAGGCCCAAATTTAAAAGGGGAGTTAAATCGTATCTCAATGAAAGCAGGAAGTTTTAGCAATCACTCATTTTATAACAAGCTGCGCGCAATGGTTAATCGATTGACAAATGACTTCTACCAGCCAAATATCAGTCACGCTTCACTCTTTTGAGAGGTTTGTTTATTAATGAACACCGAGGAAGACAATACACTAAGGTAAGCTTTTCGAAATATTTAATTTTAATTAACGGAAAAGGCTCAGTAGAAATTTACCATTCATTTCTGAAAACTAATATTATGCAATTAATAAGAAGAAACTGCATAACTTTCTGTGGTCGTAATTTAAGGAAGTGATTCTCTTTTCCTTATTTTCAGAAATTGCAATTAAATGTACAAAAAAGCAATATTTTTTAAATTGCAGAATGATATTAAAAATTACAGAAAGTATACAAGGTGTCTCATAAATCTTGGTACAAAAATTAAGTGCAGATAGGGCACATAATATGGAATCCGAATCACATAGCAATGTGGGGTCAAAAACGTCGTTTCCACATACCTGTTAATAATCACTTTCTTAACCAAGTTTCATATACAATAGTCTTGCATCCAAAAATTTTCCTCGTGAAGTGAAATAGAATTTTTAAAGTGTCAATGTTAGTCACGTGTTTTTATTTATTTATTTATATATTTTGCGAAAGATACATTAGTTTTTGAAGAAGAATGATCAGAAAGTTCTCTTTTATTTCAGCACTTGATCCAGAGTGATTCTAGATAGCTACTGGATGAAGTTTCTGACCCCACATTGCTTTGTGATTCTTATTCCTGCTGATGTGCCCTAACACCTCTTAAATTTTGTAGTTATGGGACACACTGTATATCATGAATGCGATTAACATTTATAAACCTGCATAATGTCTATAATCAGTTTGGTAATATAACATTATTTGTTAAATCAAACAATTAAACATTTATAATACTATGAAATAATGATTAGCTTTTATGTTACAGCATTAGAACTAATATATAGGGGAAGGGTGGGCAAAATGGGGTACTCAAGGTTGTTCTGCTCGATAACTCTGTGACAATTCGATATAAATGAAACATGTAATACTTATTTAAACTTTACAATCATAGTTGTTATTCTGCAGTATTGAAACTTGAAATACGCTGAACATTTTGCGATCTGTATCTCAATATATCCAAAACTGCAAACTACCCCATTTTTCCCTATCGGATAGGGCAAAGCAGGGTACGAATACTGTTCGCATAGTTCACAGTTCACATAGTACACAGTTCACATGTAAACATATCATCATCTTCGTCAATCAGCGCTAATGCACTTGACCCACCCTTCTCTTTGTACTGATCTTGAATATATATCGCTACAGTACAAGTATGTGACATCTACATCATCAGGATCACTGTCAGACGATTGCCGTCTGTTGGTAGAGTAGCAATGCGATGTCTTTGAACTTGTGAACTGTCCGATATCCGACGTTTTTACCATTTTTCTTCGGCATAGGTCCAGACAAGGTCAGATATGCTACCTCATTTTGCCTTACCTCAAGGTACCACTTTTTGCAATGCAAGTAGCCATTCAAAACAACTAGGCCTAACTAACAAATCGAACTGAATGTAACTCTACTTTTTCATGTAATTTACTTTTAGAACTTCACCTTAATCAAGTGTAAACTGTCACAGTAGTATCTGCATTCGAATCTAACAAAAAAAAGTATCCTACCATTACGATTACCTTAGATCAGCTTAATGGAAAAAGTAATAAATCTTCGGAGCGTATCTGTTTGTGACTCTACAAGCAGTATCCCACGTGGAAATGAAAAAAGTAGACACGCTATGCACAACCTATTGTAATGAAAAAGAGATGGCAGCACTTGATGAGCGGAAAAATCAAAAACCCCGTTTTGTCCTACCACCTCATTTTGCCCGCCCTACCACTACGTGAGAACGTATTTATTCAGAAAGCTCCATTCAAAAAGATGCTCATTCGAACTTTAAAAATTGAGTTTTATACATACACGGTGGTTATAATTAAACTTCCCTTATAAACATAATTATGTGCATGAAACGGGTGAGTGGAATGCCACCAATTTCGGTATAGGGATTGCTCAAGGAGGATTTTTAAAAGTTTAGTTCCAAAAAGGTCCAGTAGGTAGCGTTTTGTGTTATTTCCGGTGAATTAATTACTCAAATTTGTTAATTAAAATAATTGAATAAATGTTGTAATTGTTTGCACATTTTGAGTGATTCATTTCTATTGTTACATTTGCTGTTTTTTCACGCAAAGCTCCACCTTGTACACATTTTTTGAACTACGTTTATTTAAAGTTTCTCGAGATCATCTCATATATAGTCTAGTCTGATGTTTAAATACTCTCTGAAACATCCAGAATATGCATCATTTGAGAATTTAAAAACAGTAAAATAAAATATATTTTATTCAACAAAAATTTTTGTTTCGCAATGTAACAAGAAAGACAGACCTTTTAAGTAACATCGATTCAAAAACACTTTCCAACATGATCTTATGGAAAACTGGAAATTGTTGCAGGCGCGTCTTTTGAACGACTTGAGAGGAAGAGCTTAAAGGAAGTAAAACAAGAAGTCATTAAAATATTTTGTTTTAATCACTGCTTTTAGCTTTAAAGCATAATATATGAAATGCTGTTTTGCTTGACCCTGTAAAAGAACCATAAATGCCCTACGCAGCATTTATCTAGAGCACAGGCAGATGGACGAACGGAAAGATATTTTCAACATCGTTGGGAAATATTAGAAATTAATTATCCTGAAAACAAAGTGGTTTGAAGTGTATTTGCAGCATGTCTGTTGGTTTTATGACAGGTATATGTTAACTATACAAAGGAGACTTTCTTTATAAATATTTTCCATTAAAAGTCACTCAAAACTTTCAGATTTCCTTCTTATTTTTTTCACAACGCCTTCCCTAGATCAATATTCACAGCAATTTTCAAATGACATTCATTCATAACTGAATAGACCGAAGAAGTTTCAGCAATCACTCATACTAAAACCGTAAAAAGGAAGAAAAAACGACTGAAAAATGATTATCGGCCGCAGACGAGACTGTAACTCATTCATAAATTTTGGATATTGACGGATGACAAAGGGCATAAAACACACTACAAGATATTTTATTGAAAGTCCACTGTGACATTCTCGTTAATAAAACCAACCGTGGCATGAGGAACAGTTATTAATTATTTTGTGTGACTTTTATGTTAGTTCACCGGAGTAAAGTATGGGAAGGTGACTTTTGAAGACCTCTCCGCGTTTTGTTTCCTCAATCAGGAGAGGTGAATTATTGTAATATATCTTTCGAAGTCGGTGAGATATAAACTGGAGAATGCATTTTGATAAATAGTGGCTAAGGTAGAAATATTGTTGAATTAGAAGTGAGTATTAAATTCGTAAATCATTCAAGACTTTTTGAAAAAATACTGAAATATTATTAACTAAAATTAATTTACAGATTTAACGTTTTTTAGAGCAAATAATTGCATGAAATAAATAAATAAATGTACATACATACATACATATATTTAGTGCTAATATGTGGTTGAATGGAGCTTTTATCTACCAATTTCTAATGTGAATGTACGTGTGTGACTATTTTATATGCTATACGTATATGTATACAATCCTAATGTACAGATAAAAATATATTAAAAAATCAAACACATCATACTACATTAGAAACTTAAAAAATTTTGAAATGAAAATATTCATGTTTAAAATTTTTATTTTAATTAGAACTAGATTTAATGCGGCTTATATAAGTACATTGACTAGATAAAATACAACCGTATTTCTACATTTTATCTATATTTCCTCCACTAAAAAAAATCCAAACAAAAACGGGTGTTTCGCGTACTATTTGGCAAAAAAAAAGGAATGTAGCTATTGTTACCTATTGCTGCATATAGTAATTTTTGCCTTGACATTTATTTACGCATTAAAATGAAAGCCGGGAATTTTTAAAGTTCAACAAAGACTTAACTTTTGCACTTATATTTGATTTCCGCATGTCCAAGAACCTACAGTATAAACGTGTTCATAAGTTTTCATGAAATTGTGTAAGGTTTACAAACCATTGAGAAATGACCTTAATAAGTTAAAGAATAACTTAAACCATTAATCCGGTGATAGTGGGTGTATTTTCAGACACATTCTTTCGAAGAATAAGTTATGAAATCTAAGAGATAGCCATTGGGCCTTTTTACGCATTATAAAATGGTTCATATTAATTATGAATTATTAAATCATATTCCTCACATAACACAGAAAATCTCTGGGTTATTTACAGACTCATTCTTTCAAAAAATAAATGATATAGATAAACCTAACGTCTTTATGAATCAAAATAATGTTCGTATTAATTTAAAATTATTAATTCATATTTCAATATAACAAATTAGAATATGCATGGAGAGGTTACAAACCCTCCCCCTCCATGAGGAATTTGTTTGTTTTACAAAACGTATTTTCTTCACTCTCTAATCACTAAGTTAGATAAAGAGATGCGTTTGCAGTAGTCCTAACTCCCCCATGAAAAACATTTCTCGCTAAGTCACTGATTTGTAATAACTGAACGAAAATGGATTCCCTTGTCACATAAATTGACGATTCAAGCACGTCCAGCGTGTTGGCATGATTCTGATAGTTAATAAATTTCAATGTGTCCCACACAGAAAGTAGTCACAAAGAGTCAGGGAGAATAGGAACGGTAATAAATTATAGAAGCGCGCGATTGCATTGCCATCTGCTGACGACTTACGTAAGTACTACTTCGAAACTTCATAAAAATTCTGGCAATAGTAAACCTTCCGTTTACAGAACTCTTCTATTGATATTTGTTTTCAAGATTTTTAAGTTTGAAATGATGGTCTTACTTGCAGGACACCCTGTAGTTTCTCTTGGAAATTTAAATGTAAAACTGAACATGTGAATAACTAAAAAAAAAAAAAAAAAAAGGTACAAAGAAATGAAAGAGTGTAAACGATAAATGTATGTCTAAACAGCTTATTTCTGTGACAATTAGAAATGACTTATCATTTAAGATATTTTTTTGGGGGGGGATTTTTCATTTCGCAGTTTATATCTCAAGTAAAAAATAGCTATGGTTACTGAATGACTTATAAAATTGAAAGAACATAACGCTGTTTTTAAAAAGTAAAGTTACAGTTTAAAAATATAATAAAAATGCTTGTTCTACTGATTTAATTGGAACATTTTAACATTTCGCGACAAAGTACTTGGCATCGAGACTAAATTAAACTTTCCACTCTGATAAACTTCGCTGATTTACATTTTAAATTTTCGATGTAATGCCAGTTTATATTGCCGATACATTTAACTGTTCCATCATTCTGATGCGCTCTGCCGATGACATTCAGATAATTTGTGAGAACACAATCTTCAGTAGAACACTCAATCTACTTCCCTCTCTCTAATTGGAACATATGTTATAGATGCAATTATAATCGGAATGAGGAATTCTAGCTTGTAATGACTAAAACATCTAACTGAAGTGTATTGAACCGCTAAGTTCTAATAACTTCGATTCAGACAATACAAGCATACACGTATTTAACTCTAATGTGTACTCTGGTAAACAAATAACGCAATTCTGAACAAGACCATGAGCAGGTACGGTTGAACTAATGACGGCCTGGAGACACGCATGTTGTTAGCTGCAATCAATTTATAATGGTTGGCAGTTTACACGAATTTGACGCAGATGAATTTTGTTTCAGAGGATTTGCCTGATAGTTGCGGCTGCTAAAAAGGAAAAAGCTATTCGATAGAGAAAAATTGTTATTTATTATTCTTTTCTTTACGTTTCATGTTGTTCTCATAGTTGTTTCACATGACACGACACATCTCGACTTAATAAACAACAATGTCTCGTCACGGTTGTAAGGTGATTAATTTGCTATAGGTTAAGATAAGCATTCTACTCTGCTCTTGCATATGATGTTTTATTGTTTTGCTTTTAAAAACTGTAACATTTGTATTACACAGTAAATGAATGTGGTTCAATATTTTACCGTAAAAATAATACTTCATTAGCTGCATTTTTAAATTTTTATTCCGTGATTTCGTGCTTAACATGATCCACATAATAAAATGATGGAGTAAAGTTTCTCCATAGAAAGGTTGTTGCTAATACAGCTTTATTTTATGGTGAAATGTTTAACCACTTCCATTAATTTGATTTACTATGTATAAGCCTGCACCTTTGTTTCATCTCGAACAAGCGTAAACATTTTACATAACTTTAAAACCCAAAAGTGTAATTTTTGACCACCCCTCTCCTCATTCCTAGCACTGGGTTATTGAGAGTGGGTTATTGAGGGGGCTTGAAGGGGGATGCACCTGAACCGACTCGAAAACTTTTTTCACTGATAGAAAGCTACACCTTTCCTGAGTGTTATAGGCTAATACTACTAATACGTGAGTCAATAACTAAGTTATTGACTCCCGAGCTAGTAATAGAAATAATGTACAAAATGTGAACGATTCTCAAAAAGTTTCATCATCGCTGTTTTTATATTATCTTGCATATAACCAGAAAGGCATATTTTGCACTTCCTGCAAAACTAATTTTTCCTTCGTGATAGTGCTGGTGCTACTGCGTTCGCTGTTTTGTCTCACCACGGTTGTAAGGGGGAGGACCAATTACTACCCAGCAAACACACACCTGCTGGCGGAGTACCTTGCCAGTGCCTTTCTGCCTTTACGTCCAGTACCGGCCCGGCACTGCAAAAAGTAACTGAATCGTACCAAAAGTGGTCGCCCGAGAAGTACGTTGCCAGAAGCCCGGGAAGGCAACGGCACTCTGCTGGCATACTGCATGTGCCGGCCGTTACTCACAATAAAGGCACTGGCCCATTAAGTTTATAATGCCCAAAATGAAACGGCCGGGTGCCGGCTATTATTAAAAATAAAGGCACTGGCCTGGTACCTTAACAGTGACTACAACGTAATGGCACGGTACCGGATTAGTGCCTATTTACAGTAATGCTGCCATAATTAAAATACGAGCCAGTGGCGGATGCGAGTAGGGGGCTTATTCACCAACCCCCACCCCCACGCCTCAAAATAAATGAAAGATAAAAAACAGCAAAATCTGTTGGTCAATCGTTTGCAAATTATGTGCGCCTATCATTAGTGAGTTGTGTGCAGTTTTCATAAACTGCAATTTTCTTACAAATTAGCTGTCGCAAAATATTTTTTTTTTTGTGTGAGAGGCGTTAACACATTTCAGAACCAACATAAAATCATTTATAAACAGTTTAATTTCAATATTTCAGAGTTAGAGATTTTATAAATGAGTTATAATACTTTATGTTTGATATATATATATATATGTGTGTGTGTATGTACTAATCAAAATCTTACAGGAAGTAATAATAAATAAAATTGTACTATGATTACACACATAACTTTAGGGTAACATTTTGCTTAATTGTACATTTTGTTTAGATCAAATTATTTTTTAAATCTTAGCTATTCTGAAAAGAAATTTTCTGTATCTATATCTGTTGTATACTGCATGATTCAAATTTTATGGAGGAAAGTACTTTTATACACTAAAATAAGTATCATTAGTGACATCACCGACTTAAAAAAAGTCACCAGTTTAGTAGCTATTTTCTCAATTTTAGTTCCCAAAATAGTAACATTTTTGAATGATTTTGTAGTTAAGAGATAAACATGCTTAATTTAGCTTCATTTAAGAAGGATTGAATAAAATGATAAATTTAAAAACTTCATATATATATAACAGAACATATAATACATTTATTTTTATAGCACGATTAAAAAACAGATTAGAATGTTTGCTGAAAGCTCAGTAGCAGCTTTAAAAAAAAAGGGAGTTGATAAAAAACAATACCAGATTTTCAAATGAGTCGCCTGGAGTATGGTACAAGTTGCCAAAACTTGAAAATAGTATGAAAATGCGTTTTTTGGTTGAAAAAGTTGCCTAATCTTTAAATTTGTTGCTAAATTCACCGGTGGATACCGTGTGTACATAAAAACAGTAAAAGTAAAAATTTACCTGTAATATTTTCCAGACTGTTTAAAAAATGTAAAATCCAATGAAATCCACTGTAAAATCCAATGAAATGTAAAACTTCTAATTGAAATCCATTTTCTGTATCCATAACCAGCAAGATATCACTGCAGAAGCAAATCTTATTATAATTATTATTGCTCATAACAGAGATATCTTACTAGTCAGCAATAACCTTCTCGAAAGTCTGCTACAACCGGAAAAACTGTATCCTAAAAAGCATTTTTCATAACTGGCTTCCCGCTCAACGTTTCAAGATTTGCAAAACGAAATGAAACATCAAGACTGCCGATTTTATGCGACCTACCAAAAATAAGAACTGGAGCTAAAGTGATGTTCTCACGGAGTGAAACAAAAAGCCTTAACTTACAAACTTGGCAGTGCAGCGCTAACAAAAATATGCCAATATACAAAAATAGGCGAACGCAACCACAGCGGTTAAGAATAAATCAATGTATTTAATTTAGTAAACAAAAACAATTAGGAGCAGAAATTTAAAAGGGTTACCAAAACGTGTCAGTGAAGAACAACTCGATCATGACATCTCTGGGAGACATAAGTAAACAAAGCAAAAATTAAGAGCCTCGCCCAAAGAGAGCAGCTGCAAAAGAAATTCTTTTTAATGTACAGAATAAGAATTAGCAAAGCTGCGGTCATAAACCACAAAGAAAGAAACAGATTGAAAGAAATAATATGTAAATACTGGTTCATTGCTTGCTCAATTTCTAACAAAATAGCTGCAAGAGCTCTAATTTGTTTTATTGTAAATTTGAGCATTAATTACCTAATTTATATTTAAAAATTAAGTAATCTTTTGTTTTACCATTGCTGTATTTAATTTAATAAAAAATGCCAATAGAAGCAATTATGTAGGCTGTTAAAATTTTTAATTTAATCTAAAATTCTCTGAAGAAAAAAGACTACAGGAGCTGAGCTCTCATGCAAAACCCTGACTGGTCTTCGTGTAATACTCTCTAACATATTTCTGCACCCTAATTCGGTAGATTTTAAAAGGGGCTTAACGTAGAAAAAAGTCTCCAAATATGTTTTTCAGGAAAAGTTCAGCAAAATTGTAAAAAATTAATATAAATTATAAAAATGTTAAGATTAAAATTCATAATTCTGTACAAAGTGGGGGTTATATACTGTCATATACAGAGTGGAGGTTCCACTGTCTGTGTAGTAAACATTTTTATAGCATACTGAACTCGTTTGTATTATTTTAGTTTTTAGTACTAAAATATTTGAAGGCACAATATGAACTTCTCCCCTTACATCCCCCCCCCCCTCAAAAAAAGAAAAAAAATCTTTGCAGTGACCCTGCCTTTGGGTGCCCGGAACTTATATCCCCTAACACTTCTACACCGTATGAATGTGAAACAATATTATTTAATTAAAATAACGAAATTTTATGCCAACACTACGAAATATATACAGGCCCATTACTGCCAAATAGTGCTGGCCCGGTACATTTTAAGCAGTACCACGTCTTTAACTTTTTTGTGCATGTCATAGACACATGGCAGTTCGCCGTTACTAGTTATGTACCGGCGCATATGCACTTTTCAGGCACTGGTACTCCAGTGACTTCCAGACGATGGCAATCTACCTTGCTTCCGGTATACGGCACTTCGCTAGCACGACGGGTACCCGGCCGTCATTTTGCGGGCAGTTGTGTGCTTGCTGGGTACGAGCAAGGACCAATTACTTGCTCAAAACAGCGAGTTCTTAACTGTGAAAACAGCGATATTGCTTAATAGAGATTTAAAACACAAGAAGAGTTACTAATCATTATAAACTTTTCCTGCGTTTGAAATCTCTATTATATTCTATATGGTATCTTACATATTACAAGCACACCATAGTCCACACACACACACATTGCCTGAAAAACTTCATTTTCCTTCCTGATAGTGCTTGCTCTGGAAACTTGCATTACTGCGTTCGGACATATTTTAAATTGACTGTAAAACTACTTTTTACTTCGTGATAGTGTTCGTGCTGGAAACTTGTATTACTGTGCTCGTACGTCACGTAGTCGAGTTAACTTGCCTGTTTCGAGCTAAGATCATTTAATCATTAGAAACTGTTCCTGCATTTGAAATATTAATTACTAGCTGCTACTCGCGATTTCGTCCGCGTCTGCTTTAGAATTAGGTCCTGAGAGAAATGATGCATGTGTGAATAACAAATATGTTTCCATTATAGAACAAAAGTGACTGTATTTAAATATTACTTATATTTTACTTATTTTAAATGAAGTATAATGCATAGTAGTATACAACATTTAAAATAAGAGAGTGGGCAGAGTTACTAAATTTAGATTTTTTTTTTTTACGCATTTGCCGAATAGAGACAATTACGACACTATTTCCGAAGTATTTAGAGTGTTCTCGTAAAAGAAATATTTATGATATTCGCATGAATTTTCAACTGTGCTAATCAGGAATAGTGCAGCTTTCTGTTAATGAAAAAGTTTTAGAATTGGCTCTGTAATTATAGATACTCATAGAACGTAATGCATCAGAATTATTTTTAGTGTTCCTGTAAAAGAACTATTTATGCTACCTGCATGAATTTCAGCCTATAATACTTAGGAATAGGGTAGCTTTCTATCAGTGAAAAAGAATTTCGAGTCGGTTCAGCAATTACAGAAATACATAGAGCGTAATGCAATTTTGGACAACACTGTATGTTATTTTCTTATTTATTTGCTCATTCGAATACTGAGTGCAGGGGTGACTGATGTTTTACTTTACATGCTATTATAAAATTTGTAAAACAAAATGGAAACGTTAGTTTTAAGCGAAATTTAAAGGTGAGAACCCCCAAAAGTGGTTCTTAATCTGCCTCTCCTCCCTTACTACCCTACCATGACGCTACTGACGTATTGACCCACGTAATAGTACTAAAACAAATAATGTTTATCATGTTACTCACATCTCAAAAAGGTTAGCTCTCACTGGATTAACTATTTGTACCATTAGGCTGAAACTAAATTATTTAGAAGGAAAAAAATCAATACTATCCTTAGATTTACTTGAACATCAGTCGAAAAGAAAAATTAGAGTGTATTACTTCTTACTATTTTATGCACACAGTGTCTTTAAAGTATGTTAATGATAAATTTAATGTATATTCTGACGCACTCTTTCCCTTCGAAGTATTTTAAACTAAAATTTATTATATTGCAGTATAACATCATTTACTTCTGCTCAAAGTCTATTAATTCTCCTCACTCACATCACAGCGGGAATAAAAAGTGAAAATTTAATATATTTTGAGCCATTTATATACACTTTACCACATCTTTTACTCGAGTGTGCTTTTCATTTTAAGTACTGAAATTGCTCTGAAGCACCGTATACCATTTAAGTTTAAGGACACATAAATATTGAATAAAATGACTCCACTTTCTAACTTTATAACCCTCCAAAAATGAAGGAGAATTTCATTCACTGATTATTTATTTATTCTACTGGCAAAACTAGTTTCTTCTTTCTGTACAACTAACTGAAACCAAACTTAATTTACTTACATACAAAATGCAGCGTTTAGTAGACTTCAAGATCTCCTGTTCTTTAATGATATTTAACACAAGTATCGCGAGTGTCATAAATGATTTATCTTCTTCAGCTACTTGCAAGTTTTGCTCGGAATATGAATGCGGAAAGAACTTTTAGTTTTTTTTTTTTTTACTTAGCACTAACTTCAGAACAAAAGGTATTAAAAAGTAGGGAAACGTAGTTTAATATATTTCTGTCACATACATGATCTATTTTTCTCAGTTTCTCTCCCTCTTTTTTTTACCGAACAAAGCGTATTTTTTCTTTAAAGTGCATTTACTTTAAGATTACGAAATAATCGAGTTTTCGGCTACTTATATCAAATAAGAATTTGCTAAAGGCATAATTTTACCCACCGAAGATTTTAAATTACATTTTAGAGAGGCGAGGAAAATATGGAATATATAAATAAAATATATGAGGTTTCGTAACTTGTCGGTATTAACGTTTAACAGTAGAATCCAGAAAATGACCTTATGGTATTATATCTTTATAAACGATTTTACATGAGGAATAAATTTATGATAAATTCAAATAATTAACAAGTACTGCTTTAAAAAAAAGACAACCGATTTTCACACACAACGACAAGCCACAGCAACGGTTGTCACAAAGACAACCGAGACATTTCTCTCCAAATATCAAAGATGTCCCTGGGTTTAGTTTTGGGAACTCGTTTTTCGGTGCCAAATTTGGAGATAAATCGTGAAAGAGCCTATTGTTGGTGACATTTGAAATAGAGCTACACCTTTTTAAAGGTGACCCTTTAGGTAATGGTTTATAAACATTGTTTTTTTCAATTTTCTGAATGGGAATATCACCAGAGTTTAGCCAAATTAATACTGGAACACACATACAATACCCCTTTCGAATAAAAAAATAATTAACGAAATCGGCCCACGTAATAAAAAGTTATACGTGCAAAACATATTCTGAATATACTTACAAAATGTATTCTGACCAACTGACAGCCTCCTACTTTTCAAGTTCCGTTAAAGAGACTTTAACAAAGTACTTTTAATATGTATGTACAGTTTAGGAAAATATTTTAAATTTTACACAATGTATAATATTGTTTGTGAGGGCTTCTTTTGACCTGGAAGCTTCGCAGTTTACTCTGTTGCAGATAACATAACTCCAATAAAATAGTTTCAAATACCATTTTTATGTTATTTTCACATTTAAAAATATGGATATAACTTGGAGGAGACGGAGAAAATGCATAGTAATTATATTACCAAATACAGGGAGCCCAGTAATTACAACCGAAAAATCGAAACTGCAATAACTATTTATTGGGACGTCATACTGACGTAACATTTGGTGACGCAACACTAAGCCGTTTACAATTTACGAAACGAGTTTGAATTTATACGAGTTTTCATTTTGTGCCGTTACGCAGCACTAGACAGACACGAAGTTGGAAGTAGTTTTCAGTAAAAGTTAGCGTCCTTGCCAGCAATTGGCAGTAGTAAAATGCCGAATTTGATCCCTGAACAGAGGATTTTCATTTTCTGCAGAAATTTCGGCCTCACACTGCGAGCTATTCTGTCAATTTTGGACAACTTTGATCTTAGGCTTCGCCATAGTGTTGCAAATAATGGGAAGCATTTTGAAACTCTTGTGAATTAAATCGGAATAAGTGTACTTATACGTGAAGTACATATTTTTCTTTTACTCTTCTCAGTCTCTTTTACTAGATAATTCAAATTTTTGGTTAATTACTGGGAACCCTTGTATATCGTCGAGGGTATAAGACGTGAAATGCATTAATACAACAAAAATATAGTACATTGTGTATTACGAGAGATGGATTTATTTCACACGGAATAAGTTTTACTGAGCTATACTTTAAATATTAACACAGATGTCTGTGCAAACGTTTGCAAACATTTATGAGCGTTAACGTTGCAGACCAGTCTCGGTAACTAGAGAGCAAATATAATTAAAAAAAGAAAACGGACTTTAAATTACTTCACCACAAAGAAAAATTATTCCCATTCTAAATTAGTAGGGTTTGTCAAATTCTCTCCAAATGCAGTAGATATCGCCGAGTTCATTCACGGGGACTTATTTTTTGACGACAAACCTGGCGATAAATCACCAAAAACGGTTAACTTTGGCGACTTTTGACATATGCTGGGACCGAAACTTTCTAAGATATACCATTATTACCATTGTAAAATAGTAAGGTTTGACAAATACTTGCAAAATCTAGAAGATATCACCAAGCTAAGTTCATTGGGAGCGTTTTTTTTAATCCGAATTCGGCGATAAATTCCTAAAAGTGGTTAACCTTGGCGATTTTTGATATTAAATCCAGCGCCATTACTGGCAATCTTTTAAGCAATGGTTTAAAAATAGAATTTTTTTTCCTATTTTCAGAATGATAATATCATCATAACGTGAGTAAATTAATATGGGACCACACATGAGCTATCCTCTTTCAATTAAAAATATTGAAATCGGTCCAAGCGGTAAAAAATTATTGCTTTACATACATAAAAAAAATACGCATCTGCAGATTGAACATAGTACCTCTACTTTTTTCGAAGTTGGTAAAAATGTTTTGATATTGAGTATTCTTGCGTCATTGAATCTGACAGTATAAGTATTCCCGTAAATACAATTGAACTAGAGAATCTGAAAGAAAAAATAGTATAAAGTCCAAAAAAAAAAAAGAATGAATATTTATGTTGATTTCTGCCAGCAGTGGCCGAGTTAGTTGAAGCTATGTTTCCGTCAGATATCCGATAGTCAAGTAGTGCCGACCTGGGTGCGTGCTTGGGAGTGTCTCTTGACGATTAATCTAGGACCCAGCACGGTGAAGCGAGCTAGTGCACATAAAATCTGTCGTGGCTCCAATGTCCCCCCATGTTGAAACGATAGTTGTGGGATTGCCAGTCTAGGTGCAGATCTCTCATGAGGAGTTGGTTCAAAATTAGAAGGCCCCATTTTGTATGGTGTAACGTTGGCTGACTACTAGATGCCCCCATAGTAGAATGTCCACTTCCGGTCTTTGCAGTGGACAATCCTTATTACAATGTAGTGGAATTATGCTCGTCCTAAAATGAAAGAAAAACATTGTGAAATAGTAGTGTGAAACATAAAAAAGTATACATAAAAGATAAAAAAAATTGCTTGTGCATAGAACTATTTAGGAGAAATTTAAAGTGATAGAGGGTTTTTTTTCTTTTTCTTTTTTTTTTTAAGTTTCACATCAAACATATTTCATTATCTAAGTAATTATGTCCAAAAAATGCGGGTATTGCTCAGCGGGTATAAAAAATACATTCATTATTCTTCGGTGGATATCGTTTAAATTTGTTTGTACATAAAAAACAAAGGATTAATTTAAAACACGTTGATATGAATATGTAGAAAGTTGGTGCTTAGTAATTAATTAATTAAACTCTGTTTATTTTTCTTTCAGTATTTTAATTCTTTAAGTGCTTCAGTACAAAAACTACCTCTCTTTTGGATAAGTAAAAAGTGCAAAATGAAAAAAAAAAAAAACTGAAAGGGAAAGTGGATTTTTAAAATAACTGAAGAATTGTGATGGCATTTTATCTTAAATAAATATTTCAACATTTATTATGAAATATAATGCGGGTATATATTTAGGAAATTTTATACTACGAAAAGTAGCGTATCCTTCCAATGAAATTACAGAAAAGAGTAGACTTGATTATTTAATTGAATCTTAGCAGTGTCGTTACAATTTCAGTTTTTACACTAGTGTAGAAATTGACGTTGCAAGAATACATTACAGAAAAAAAAAACATCTTGGTCATTAAGTTTTTAATTTTATGTTACAAGAACTGAGTTAAAATTACTTCTAGTTCAAAATCAGATTGCGTAAAAATATATGATGAGTTTTGTAGGTAGAAAATGTAAAACGTAAAGTAAATTTCAACAAAATTTCTTAATTGGATTCGCGATTTAAAAAAGGAATTTAATGCGGTTAAAAAGTATTCGCTCAAATAGCTGATGTTATAGCAACTAGCGTTTCAAAGAAAAAAAATTGAGATACTATCTTCTAATGAATTTATATGCGAACAATAAGTAGAGTATTTATGATTAGTTAAGTTGATATATTGTGTGTGTTTTTTTTTTCCATAAAGCGAAATTAGATCATTCTTGTTATTTTTCTATCTAGTGCACAAGAAAACTTTCGCGTAATTTACATTTTCTGAGGAGTTTTATTAAAAATTTACCAACATGTTTATTACATAACTGTTCCACATATTTATTTATATAACTGTACTCAATATACAGAGTATCCCAAAAAGGGGGTAACGGGCTTTAATTCTTTATCTGTTAGAGATAAGTGGGCAATGTAAATTGAAAAAAAAAATGTTCAAAATAAGGTCCGAAATAAGAGTCCGTTAAGAAAAAATTCCTCTCGTTAATTTCCAAGAAGTAACAGTTTTAAAACTGTCTACGACCCCCTTACAAAAAAATTCCCAATTAGTAAAATGTGTCCCACATAATATCAAGTTGATGCTCAAAATTTCAGCCTTTTATCATAAAACTTTTCAGAGATATCTTTAAACAAAGATGATAGGGGGCTATACATACATGCATTTGAATGTAAAAGCTTATTGCTAGAGTGTAAAATAATTATTACCTTTCGTAATTTCTGTACGAACCCCGAAATGCGATCATTCGACGTGAATTTTTTCCCCTTGAGAGTCACCGAAAAGTGGTTTAAGTCAGCATATATTTAATTTTCTTTTTCTGACACTTTTAAAATGTAATTCTCAAATTTTGCACATCACCTCATAATTGTATGAGGCACATTTTACGAATGGGTAATTTTTTTTTGTTGTTTTTTTTAGTACTTGTGCGATTTTAAAAGTGTAACTTTATGAAAATTAGTGAAGGGAATCTTTTCTTAACGATTTCTGAGCTTATTTTGAATATTTTTTAAATGACCAGCTGCGGAAAAAAAACGCCCACTTGCTCTTTATTGGGCCGTCTCGTTTGTCGTACAGCAAAGTTAAATATGCCATTCGTTTGCAAATAACGTATTCTTTAATTTACTGTTAATTTAATTTGCATAAGAGGCCGTCTTCATATTTAATTCTGCATCAACATCGTTTTTCTAAATGGCATAGCTCTATTTTGACTTTATTAAACGAAAGAAAACCTTCAAATTACCCTAAATATAAATTTTCACCAACTTTCTACGATAATTTCTTGAGATACTGCGAATTCTTTTTTGTGCGATTTTAAGGGACTTTCTACAAATTGAAAAGCGCTATTTGTAGGTTTCGAATTTTTCACCTTTCATTAATTTCGCTCGCGATAGTTAAAAGAAATAAATATTATTTACAGGGGAAATACTGCTTTCAGTCTTAATGTTTTTGTACTGAGAATATCAGGGATAGAAATTAGAATATTTAGTCAGTGGTCCAAATGTTCCATGACTCGAAAACTTCCTCGGTACATATATATTATTTTTAAAAAATGCAAAACAACTTCCTCTGATTTTGGAAATCTTTCTAATCTTGAAATTGCTATTGAATATTTGAAGGTTTTCTAAGACAGGTAAAATCTTGTCAGGAGTGAGAATCTGCTTTCTGCTCTTCTGACTACAAGCATGAATGTTATTCAGCTACTGTTGAATATGAAGAAATATTTCATAATCGAAAATTTATTTGTTTGAATTTCATGTAAAAACACAATTACTCTTTTGTCTACCCAATATTATCACTGCCTTTGTTATTTCACTTTCTTCATTTAATATTATTATTGTCTGCAGTGTGCAATAAGACATTTGGCGGTATTTTAGTTCATAATTAGATGAAAATTGAGACAGAAACATGTGTTTTTTAACATTTGTTGAATGCTTGATAAAGTATGGGGAAGTCCAAAGACTTAGTGTTTCAAATATCAAAAAGTTCAAATTCAAGCCTGTAATGTTGAGGAGGTTAGTTTTTCAGAAATATTCTGTTGTACTGGAAAGCATACATCTACTGCATCTAATTCTACGAAAATATTCTATTTGGGTGGAAATAGTAGTGGACGAAACAATAGACGCTTTATAGAGTCACCATCAAACTGTACAAACCTCCGATTTATTTGCTTCAAAACTTAACTATTTTTTAATACCGCTTTCTTTTACTATTTTTGGGCAACAGAAATCTAATTTAAGTTTGTTTTACGCAATTAAAAAAAATTGTCACTGAATAAATTTAGATATGGTCCCATAACTCATGAAAATAATACATTTTATATTTAATATAAATTAAACTACCGAACGTAAACATTTGAAATTTTGCACAGCAATGTAAATTACTTTGTGCATCTATTTCCATCGAAATTTTGCCAGGTCGCTATTCATAATTTTTTTAATAATCCATAATTCATATTAATATTATATAAAATATTATAATAATAGTAGATTATTATTGGGCCGTTTAGTTCTAATACTACGTGTAAAAACCAGCTTCTTACTACCAATATGATATGAGATATGAATTAAAGTATGAAAAAAGATTTTAACATAGTGGGAGGGGGATTTTGGAAGCTCATAACTCCCTCACATTCATTTCAAATTTATTGTCAATTGGTATTAGGCTCATTTCGGTTAAAATGAGCTAAATTTTAGAAATATGAAGTGAAATCTAGGGGTTATCATTGGAAAAAAAGTTGGTGTGAATTTCAATATGGATATGGCCTCTTATGCAATTTGTATGCATAGTAAATTAAAGTGTATGTCAATCATAAACGATTGGTATATGGAACTTTGCTGTACTATGAACGACGCCCGAATAAAGTACAAGTGGGCGCTTTTTTCCGCAGCTGTACATTGCCCACTTTTCTCTAATAGATAAAGAACTAAAGCCCATTACCACATTTTTGGGACACCCTGCATGCATTTATTAAAGAAATTCCTTGAAAGTCCTATTAACTGGTTTGAATAAAACGTAAATTTCTTGTTTAAAGGTGTAGTTCGAAGAAACAAAATCTCCCTCACTATCTAGGTACACAAATTAAAGTAAACCAATTGCGCCAGACTCGAAAAGAATCAGGATTATTCTTTCTGCGGTCTACTATCCATCGTAACAAATGAAACAACAGTGCATTTTACAGAACTTTTGCAAAACATTCAACAACATGGAACTGTATAGCAAAAATTTCCGAAAAGTCACACATCCTGCTAAATTTTCTATTTTTTAGAATTTTTTCAGGACGTTTCGAAACTGATACGATTTATCGTTTATTACGATGTATAGTACAGCTTGTAAAGAGATATCCTAAAAATTTTGAAGTGCATGACTGAATTAGTTTATTTGTATTAGTGTACCAAACTCACCTGATTTTTTCGAACTACACCGTTAAAGAATAAGATTACACACTAGTGTGCAAAACTTAAGCAACAATGCAAATTTTAATCAGACAGCCATGAATTGCAGAAAAGATCTTCTTGCGATATATACAATGTACACGCAATTAAGTAGAAAGAACATGCATTTGTAAATGCTAGGAACAAAACGTCACAGGCGACATGAGTGTATGCAAGGCACATGTGGTCGGGGAGCGCAACTCGAAATAAAAGAACATAATAACAATAAAAGAACCAACAATACAACAATAAAAGGAAGGCCGGAGATGCAATTAAAGACATTCCCTACAAGCGCAAGTGCATTCTTTTGTGAACTATGGCTAAAAGAAATCACCAGGACGACTTCACACGTGGAAGAATGACCAGAAAGATGAAGAAGGGGCACAGTGTGACCAGTGTAGTTGAAGAGTTAGGATTTAACAAAAGTGTCGTTTCGCGCACTTGGAAAGCCTTCCAAACCGTAGGTACAAGTGTTGGAAAGGTTGCTGGTGGCCGCCCTAGGAAAACAACTGCAGTGTGTTTTATTCTTCTTTAATATTTAAGCATCCATTGGAGCCCGCTCAGTGACTTAAGAAACACACACAGTTAGATTCAATATCACAACACTTTATTTCAGAGCGTTCTTCCATCCAAACTCGGGAATTCCCGCGGTTACAACCAAAGTTATATTACAGTACATATGTTTCGGCGAGCGGACAGCTCGCGCCATCTATTGAGAGCTTGAAGATATAACACCCCTCCCCTCATAGTTCAAACGACTCATTTTTTTTCTTTTTCGCTCACTTCGTCGAACCGGTTGTTGTGGCGGTTTCACAGATGTGTCCACAGTCTCTGAATTCTCAGATACATTTCCAGTTGGAAGAGTTACATCAGCTGCTCTTACATTATCAGGAACATTTTCATTAATATTTTCTGCTACTGTATCACTAGGTAATTGAGATGGATTTGAACCGCAAAAATAGTCATTTTTAATACTTTGTTCAGTAGGAACACAAGTTTCACTTAATTCACTTTCCTTAACTAAATCATAATTATCGTAATAGCTTTCAAAATTTTCTCTCGGAAATAAGGTTTCATTTTCTTCCTGCCTCATTTCTTGACTTATCCCTGTATTATGACGTAATTGATTAACATGGCGCTTACACATTATTCCATCATTTCTTACTACTAAAACCCATCGGCTACCTAACAATTTTACAATTTTCCTATTAACCATTTTTCCCCTTTTCCGAAGTTTTTCACAAAAACTGACTCATTTAACTGATATTTATGAAGTGGCTTACTAATGTTCGGTTTTGAAGGCACTACCAAATGAAGGGCTGTTCTTAACGATCTACCAAACATCAATTCTGCTGGCGTTTTACCAGTTACTGAATGGGAGGTTGTATGATTTGCCAATAAAAATCGAGAAAGGGATAACGTCATGTCTAACTGATCAAGTTTCTTAAGCCATTGTTTCACTGTCTGTACATAACTTTCCGCTTGACCATTCGACGGTGGATGGTATGGAGGAATTAATGTATGCTTAATACCATTCACTCGGAGAAATTCTCCAAATGGATGACCTGTATACGACAGACCGTTGTCAGACACTTATTCTACAGGTAATCCAAAAGTTGCAAAAATTTTCCTCAGAACCTTAATTGTCGTTTTACATTCCGTATTAGGAACGATCTGTAACTCTAACCACTTTGTATAAGAATCAATCACTATAAAAAAATATTTACCTTTAAATGGACCTGCGTGATCAACATGAATTCTTTCCCAGGGTTTCTCTGATTTCCATTCTAACGGTTTTAATTTCGGACTATCCCTCGCAAACATTTGACACCTCATGCAAGAACTAACTAATTGTTCTATTTCTTTATCCATGTTAGGCCACCAAATCACCCCTCTAGCTTTTGCCTTCATGCTACTCATACCCTGATGTACATAAGGTAACAATTTTAACATTGAATCACGGCCTTGCTCTGGTATAATAACTCTATGTCCCCACAGTAAGAAATTTTGTAAGCACGAAATTGAATCGCGTCTTCTAAAATAAAGTTCAAATTCTGGAGATTTATTCTTTTTCGGCCTCCCATTTAAAACCCAATCTAAAACTTGTTTAGTTATTTGATTTTTCAAAGTCCATTTTGCAATTGTTTCGGAAGTCACATGCCAGCTTCATCAGGTGAAACGAACATTACCTCCGTCGGGTTATCAATGTCACTTATGGTTTCAGTTTCTGGGAGAGGTAATCTGCTCAAAGCGTCAGCATTTACCTTACCTTCTTACCTTCACGATTTTCGATCGAATAATCATAACTTGATAAAATTAATGACCATCTCAACATCCTAGGTGATAGAGCATCAGGAATTTTTTTACATGGTGAAAATAAACGAAGAAGTGGTTTATGGTCTGTCACAATTTTAAACTTCTTTCCAGCTAAGTACTGATGAAATTTAGTAACGCCAAAAATTATTGCCAATGCTTCTTTATCAATCTGTGCATAGTTTCGTTGAGATTTATTCAACGTTCGCGAAGCATATGCAATCGGTTGTTCAACTCCATTAACAATATGATGCAAAACACAGCCTAAACCATAATCTGATGCGTCACAACACAAAACCACGTCTTTGTTTACATCATACAACTCTAAAATTGGAGCTTTACATAGTAATTCTTTAACAGTCTGGAATGCTTTCTCTTGTAAATTTGTCCATGACCATTTTACATCTTCATCTAATAATCGATATAATGGTTCTAAAATCACAGCTACATTAGGTAAAAATGATCTATAATACGATAACAATCCTAAAATTGAACGTAATTGCGATACATTCTGTGGAGAAGGAGCATTTACAATTGCTGTCACTTTTTCTGAAATGGGTTTGACACCTTCTTTTGAAATATTATGTCCTAAAAAGGAAACTTCTGAAAGCATAAATTTAAATTTTTCCTTATTTAACCTAATACAGTGCTCAGAAAAACATTTCAGAATACTAGCTACTCTTTCTATATGTTCACTTTCGTTTTTAGCACTTACAATAACATCATCTAGAAAAACACCTGCAAATTGAAATTTTTTTAGTATATTTTCAATTTTCCTTTGAAATAACCCTGGTGCAAATTTTACACCAAAACATAATCTCCTTACATTAAATAAACCTCTATGCGTATTTATGGTTAACAATTGACTAGTTTCCGTATCAACAGGTTGCTGTAAATACGCATCTTTTAAATCGAAAACAGTGAAATATTTGGCTCCAGACAATTTTGCAAAAAGTTCTTCTGTTCTAGGTAGTGGATAGTTATTATTTTCAGTGTTAGCATTTACTGTGGCCCTATAATCACCACAAATTCTAACTGTACCATTTGATCTAGGAACAATTACTACAGGACTTGCCCATTCGGCATGGTCAACTTGCTTTAAAATATCTTCATTAATTAATCTATCCAGTTCATTATCAACACTTTCTCTTAAAGCAAAAGGAACTAACTGTTCGAGCTCTCAAAAACACTGGTTTTGCATCTTTCTTTAATTTAACTGACACGGGTAGTCCTTTAATTGTACCGATCCCGTCAGCAAATACTTCTGGGAATTTATTAATTAATTCCTCTTTTGACATACTACTTATCATATTAATCCTAGGCCAAAAAAGTTTCGATGCTGTCAACCAGGTTTTTCCAATTAAGCTCGGACCTTCCTCTCTAATTATTAATAATTGTAAATTAGGAATGCAAACATTATCAACTTTAACTCACCAAGGACAGTCAGATTTTCTTTCGTATAGGTTTGCAGTTTCACATTAGATTTAATTAATTTTACCTTACCTGAGAACAATGTATCCAATTTTGATTTACTCACAATAGAGTATGCTGCCCCTGAATCAATTTCGAAAACAATTTCTTTACCATTTATGAAAATATGTTTTGAAAATGCACTATCAGTTTTAGTATCGTTCATATAGTTCAGCGAAGAATGTTCTTGCACCATCTTAATTTTCTCGTGGTTCAAATTCTTCGGAGGAACGTTGGAGGACTTTCTAAGGCGGCAGGCTACTTTCAAATGACCGATTTTGGAACAATCAAAACATTCAGCTGACTTGTATGGACAGTCCTTGGGGTCATGCTGCTTCAAACACCGAAAACAGTTCTTGACACAGTTTCTACTTGTAGTGTCCTTTGGATGAAAATTGTTTCGTTTTTGCTTTACGAAATTTGGTTTCGAAATCTTGTTTACAGCAAATTGTTCTTTCTCATGCAAAGATTTAACTCCAGCGGTTGCTGATTCAAAAGAAAGGGAAATATCGATGGCCAGTTGCAGAGTTAATGTTCTTGAATCGAGTAACTTTTGCTGAATTCTATCATCTTGGATTCCAAACACAAGTTGATCTCGGAGACGGATTTCGAGTGTCTCTGCGAAGTTACAATATTCGGAGAGCTTCCTTAAATCACGAATGAAGTCTGAAACAGTTTCCCCGGGTTTCCTAACCCGTTTCTGGAATTTAAATCTCTCCACTATTTCACTAGGCGGTGGTGAAAAATAGTCATTTGCCTTCTTTAATAAATTTTTATAGGAAATGTTCTGGAGTGTATCAGGAACAATTAAGTCTCTTAGAATGGCGAAAGTGTGTGTGCCACAGACGCTTAAGAATATATTCTTCTTTTTCACATCTTCTGTAATCTCATTAGCAGAAAAATAGAATTCCACACTTTCGGTGTAGATATTCCATGGAACACCACTGTCCGGTAAATAGGAGTCAATTCTTCCTATGTTTGAACTCGAGTTAGTCATTTTTATAATTATAATTCTTCCGAATTATTCAGCCTCGACTTATTTTGTTCGTCGCCAGTGTTTTATTCTTCTTTAATATTTAAGCATCCATTGGAGCCCGCTCAGTGACTTAAGTAAACACACACAGTTAGATTCAACATCACAACACTTTATTTCAGAGCGTTCTTCCATCCAAACTCGGGAATTCCCGCGGTTACAACCAATGTTTCGGCGAGCGGACAGCTCGCGCCATCTATTGAGAGCTTGAAGATATAACACAGTGGATGATCGATATATCATCCTGCAGGCGAAGAGTCCGCAAACAGTCGGCAAGCGCCATTGCTCAGCAACTGTGTGCAGCAACGAGGCGACAAGTGTCGCGGTTTACTGCGTCCAGACCATTTCTAAAAGGTGGCTTATTCGCGCGCCGTCCTGAATGCTGCATCCCTTTGAAATTTAGCCGTCGTCACCGCCGTTTAGAGTGGTGCAAGGGGCACAAAAACTGGACATCTCATCAATGGAGTCGTGTCTTCTTTACGGATGAGAGTCGTTTCAGTGCCACAAGTGATTCTCAACGGCAGTTCATATGGAGAGAGGTCGGGACACGGTTTCATCTCAGTAACATCAAGGAAAGAGACCGTTACGGTGGTCCTGGAGTTCTCGTATGGGGAGGCATTATGATGAACTGGCGGACTGAGCTCCATGTTTTCGAGAGAGGTTCTGCTACCGGAGATCGCTATTGTCAGGAGGTGATTCTTCCCCATGTGTGTCTGTTCCGAGGTGACATTGGAGCAGACTTCGTTTTCATGGATGGCAATGCTCGGCTACACCGGACTCCTGCTGTTCAGGAGCTACTGGAAAGTGAAGATATCACTCGAATGGTTTGGCCAGCGTACTCCCCTGATTTAAATCCCATTGAACATGTATGTGATGCTTTGGGGATGCACCTTGAGGCACGATTACATCCTCCGGAGAACACTCAATAGCTGAAACAGATGCTGATTTAGGAATGGGCCTTCTTACCTCAAGAAATGTTGGGCAATCTGGTGCTGTGTATGGGGAGACGTTGCGAAACAACCATTGCAGTAAGGGGAGGACCTATCCCATACTAAGGAACATCTAATTGCTGTTATTCTTCTTGTACAGACAATCATGTGTAACGATATTATGATTTAGTTCAAAAAAGTCTTTTTCTGTTTGATTTCAAAGTGTATGCTTTGTATTCAATCTTGCGCATCTATACTTTCGCCAACGTTTAAAATCAAAATGCTACCTCAAATTCCAGAATTTTATGTCTCTGAGATGATTTATCGCGGAGTTATGGCAAAAAGAACACCTATTGCTTACGTTTTGCACAGCAGTGTATATCGCTGGTAGATTTAAAATAGAAATTTTACCTAGAGAAGAAATATTTTGAAGAAATAAATACATCAAAACTTCGATGAACTTAATATGCAGTCATTGCTAGAACGCGATTTCAAGTGTGCTGTAGTGAGATATTTTCCTATCTCTAGTAAAGTCAGTAACCGTATAACAGACATATGTTTAGCATCTATTATATTTTCTCTTATCTAAATGCTCTTAGAATATGTCGCCATTTTCTCGTACCGTAACTATCAAATTCTCATATTTACTTCCGCATGCATGTACTCGTAGCCTAAGACAAATGCCATTTTGACATGAGAAATTGAGTTCGTGCAACAGAGGTTATGGATTCAAGATTGGAGAAACTCTGTGCAGATCGGCTAATCTATCCAATCTATTCAATATATCTGAAAGCTTGCACGGTCATAAACTTTTATGCAAGGCCACTAACTTATGTTGACCCCGTATCTTTTCAATGTTTTGCGGACAAATATACTGGTGTTCCAAGTTACAAACACAAAATATGTGATAACTGAAGAAATATTCGATTTAATATAGCAAAAATTCGGCACGTCATAGAAGGAAGTATGTAGCAACAAAACAGAATCGAAAAAAGGCGATTAATTAATATATAAGTAGTATCAAAAAAGGCCAGATCATAATCCATCATATTTCAGGAAAGGCGTATCTTATATGGAGCGTGGCCACCTTGCACTGCTATATCAGCCTCACAACGAGCCGCCATACTGTTACAAAGGGCTACGACGGACGCTTGCGACAATAAAACCGATGTTTCCCAAAGTGAGATTTTTAACACCTATAAGGTTCTGAACGTCTAGTAATGATTTTTCTAGGCCATCGCAAGCATGTTGAATAGGGTTGAGATCCAAAGATTTCCGCAGTCCAGTTCAAGCTGCGAGCATCATCCAATTCATGAAAATTATGAACAATGTGAGTATCACATTATATTACAGAAAAAGAAAGTCCGTGTCTGCAGCACCCTGAAAAACCTCACATAGACTTCAAAGACCCAATTTCTGTTTTTCACTGTATATTGAAATAACCTTAACAAAAGTTTTTCCAGGTATAATACTGCCATGATCAATTTAAGGAAAAAAAAAGTAATCGAATTCAAACACACAATCGAAAACAGTAGCCAGAATAGGTGGCCAGGGGGCTTGAGCAACCCTAGAATTTGTGATTTTTGTAAATGAGATATAAATAAATGAAGTATTTTTCTGAGAAATTCTACCTTCCTCACCTTAATTTGCCAGTCTTTAAAAAAAAAAAAAAAAAAAGTTTTTTTTTCAGCGTTTTACACATAACTATATACACTAAAAAATATTGAAAACAAAATTTTTTCGGCTTGAAAGAAACGAAATCGCGGAAAAACGCTCTTTCTCAGAAAATATTCCGCGAGTTTTGATTGGTTAATGCTGAATGGTTATCGATAAAAAGCGATTCTTGCAGTAGGCATTCATGGATTCCTTTCTTCTGGACACAAGGTGACGCCAGCAGTTGCAGATTGCGATAGTTGTTTACCCAGATTAGCTCCTGTGGGTGTTTCCCCTTCACTGTCGCTCATCCCCCCCCCTACATACGACGGCGCGCTGGAGAATTTGCGGCGTTTGCCCAGAATCCAGCCCCTTGTCAGTTTTCCTTGCGTTGGAGGAATGCTACAGATCTCATTCACTGCACATGAACACTTGTAGAGATAAGCAAAAACAGCAAATCCCCATTCTTGGTGTAACCAAGATGGGGATTTCTGTCACCGAGCTTAAAAGGCCTTGTCTGCAAGACGGTTGTGTTTACTTTCCCAGAATTTTTTTCCGAAACGCAGCAGCTAGGTCTCTAGAAAGCTCTGTAGCGGTTGTCGGTCTACGTCATCGTGCACTTCATTCGAATTTGAAAGCCTTCGCAGCCACTTGGGCGGTTTCAGCTGAACTTCTTGTACTACTTGTTTTGAAATGATTTCTACAACCTGGATACCACTTTTGCAGATGCTTGTAAATATTATGCCACCTCCCTTTGTGACTTTCAACTCCAACCTTACCAACGGCTCTCAATCTCTCTGAATCCTCCAAACGATTATGAGAATTTATTCTTACACCAGACTTCTGTCTGGTATAAGAATAAGTTCCATATACCACCCATATATATACCATATACCACCCATGTCTATTCCATACACCACCCATGTATAAAAATATATTTTAAGCGTCATTTTCATGGCAGTTAGCAGCTTTGCTATTATTTTGATAAAAAGTACATTAGATAAACTAAGAAAAATGATCCAAATCAAATTTAAGATTCAAGGCAACAGAAATATGAGTGTAAATACTCTAACAGGAAAGTAGATACCTCATTTGCTCAGGGGGTATTTATTTTTCCTGTTTGATTTTTCCTAATTTACTGTAAAGAGACATTTAACGTAAAAGATCAGGCAGAGGGTTGCCATCACCACCTCAAAATTTTATGATTTTTTTTTTCTTGTGTTGTCTTACGCAAGTAAAGAACAAACCTTAAATATTTTTCATTTACGTTTTTTTTTTTTTTTTTTTGAGTTATTGGGGGGGGGGGGCATCAAAGTAAACCACAGGAGTGACGAAGAAATAATTTAGGGCCATATTTGCCACTTTACTGTCTCGACTGTGACTGGATCTGAGGGGCTTCAAAGAATTTTTTTCTTTTTATCTGGTAACTATAGCCCGGACTTTGATGACATTTGCATTTTTTTTTCATTTTTTTTCATTATTTCTGTTTTAGGGCATTTTTTAAGGTTTTGAGGGCAACTTCTTTTTTTTTAATTCTGGGAAATTATTTTGCATTTTAATATACTTTTATTAATTTTGGGTTATCTTTTAAAGAAATGAAGTTTCGATAATATTAAAAAATATTTAATAATACAATGTAATTCTGATCTCTTCTAATTTCGTAAAACGTAAAATTTGAAGTGCATTAAAATTCATGTCTATACACAGAGAAAAATCTAGGTATCAATATATTTTACCTTTCTACTTTAGTGTTTTGAGATTTTACATTTTAAAATTTTAGGGAATATTTATGTCAGTTTCTTTAAATATATTTTAGTTAGATGTCATTATATGGTCAGGTGTAAAGATATTTTTTCCTTCTTTAACTTTTTATTATTTCATGCTTGTTTTAAATATTAATATTACATACCAGTTTCTTTAGATGAATATGTTTTAATGTAACAAAATGTATTTTTAGTAATAAATTATTTGTTTAGATTGACATTTTTGTTTAATTATTAGCGCATTTTTCTTTAATTTAAGGAATTTTTTGATGTTTTTAAGGGCATTTTTTGCATTTTCAGGGGCATTTATAGGATTTTTTAGGTCATCAAAATCAAGGGCTATACTGATAACATACTTTGAATATTAGCATCTCACGTAATAATTATTAATTAAATCGAATAAAATCCAACACGTGGAGAAAAATGTGTAACGCTGATGTATACCGCACGCATATACCAGCTGTATCACGCTGCGGCCTGTGCGCGAACTCCTTTATAGATTTTAAATATGCACACAAATCGAGAGCGAAATTTGAAATTAAATTAAATTAAAAAATCTAAAATTTCCAATACTTACCCAGTGAAAATTGCATTAAAATGTGTACAAAAATATGTAAAACTGTGAGAATAACGTAAATAAATGTTACAGGCTTAAAAAAACATATTTTTTTTTTAACAAAGAATTTCAAATTCATAAAAATGTGAATAAACGTTAATGAATATTCCAATTAATTAGAAAAAAACTTGTACTGTGCACCTCTTTTAAAATTTCGAATGTATTTTTTTTTTATTTTTATGCTCAATAACCAATGTATTTGTATCGAAAAAATATTTTGCCAGTCTGGTTGGTCAAGGGAAATCCTTTCGGGATTTTTTTTTTTTTTTTTTTTTTTTTTTTGAGGAAGAAGGGATTTGAGAATGCAGAAGGTATCTCCGTTTGTTCAGGAACAGTAATAATAAATGAAACTGACAGCTTTCACAAGTCCCCTCGTCGGAGGAAACAATCTCCTCTCCTGTCCTAATAGCTTGGTTTTTGAACTCGGGGTGATGAGATGGGGGAAGGAAATAATGTTTACGGCCAGTTGTACGTAACAGCGTAGAGGGATTATCTCTCCCAGATTACATTTTGTGTTTACTGTATGTTTGAAGGTGAAAATTATATTCCGTCCCTGTGGCGGAGAGATTATTAATTTAATTACCAATTATGTAAATATTTGACCTTTCTGATTTATTGAATAAGTAAAAAAATATAAATGAAACGTATGTATAGATCTCAGTTGTTTCTTTTAATCGTGATTTTTAGCTCTTTTCTGTGGAGTTTTCTAGGAATACTACCCAGTATGTTTTTGCGGCATATCAACTATTTAAATCATAGGCCATCTGTAATCAAACGATTCCCACATAACCACAACACATGTAATTGTTTTTCATTCGATATTATCTATTCGGAGTGCCCCCAAAAGATGGCAACATGCTTTACACTTTATCGGTTAGAAATAAGTGGGCAATGTAAGTTATAAAAATGTTCAAATTAAGGCAGGAAAAAAAGCCTATATTATGAAATAAAATTCCCGTGGTTAATTATCAAAACGCAACAATTTAAATTTGTATACGACCTCCCTACAGAAAAACAATCCATGTTACTAAAATGTTCTCCCTACAACAGCGAGGTGACGTTCACAATTTGAGAATTATATCTTAAAAAGTGTCAGAAATATGAAGATAAATACATGCTGAGTTATACACACTTTGAATGTCTCTTGAAGAAAAGAAAATGAGGTCGGATGATCAAGTTTCAGAGGTCGTACAAAAATTACAAAAGAAAATAATTTCTGCTCTCTAGAAATAAACGTTTACATTCAAATTCATCAATAGCTCTTGACCATTTCTGTTTAGAGACTTTTCTGAGGCTTTTTATGATAAAACGTTGAAATTTTTTCAATCACCTCATAAGTGTACGGCACATTTTTTATAAGGGAGTATACAAATTTAATAGTGTTTTTTAAATTAAACTAACGACCGGGAGATTTTGTTATCGCAGTCTTTTTTCCTACTTTAGTTACAACATTTTTTTCACTTTATATTTCCCACTTACCTCTAATGGATTAAAATTTAAAACACGTTACAGTCTTTTGTGGCACACACTGTGTAAATGAACGCATATGTGTGTATTTATATTCCACGTTTACCCCTAAACGACTCGACTGATTGCTTTGAAATTTTTTATAAATAATAAAAGTTAATTGAACAATAAACGTAGGTTACTAAACTGCTTTTGCTTTTTTAATTCATATATTTCACAAAAATATACAGTTGCCAGTTATTTTAAAATCTAAAGCAGTAATTACATGGTTTCTCATAAGGGAAATTTAAATGAATGAATTTAAATTGTAACAAAATTTGTGGTTATTTTCATAAATGTATTCAGATGTACATGAATTCAAATTATATTGCCTAATGACTTTAAGCATTATTGTTTCTTTAAATATGCAGCATTAAAAAAAATTATCTTTATAAAAAATAATACACTAGGAGGAAACAATCCTCCATTTATCAACGTCATACCAGAAATTCTTCTTAATTTTATTTGCTTTTAGAAACTGTAGAATAACTTTTGGTATTTATTGCGAAATTTAATTTTTAGTGCTCTAATCAAAAAGCACAATTTCCAGAGATGGAAATTTACTTATTGATAGACGTGCACACTGATTATCGACTAATATGCGCAATTACGGGTGAACGAACAGAGATTAAGCCGTGGAAACACGAACTACAAAACGCTAAAAATCCCGCGCCAATTTTTGACGATCGGGCTCGCAAACGCCACTTCGCGTGGTATGAGATTTTACTATCTCACGCCAGTGGAGTAAATGAAGAATGGATGGTAGGGGAACGTTATTAGATGTGCTGGTGCGCAGAAGGTAAAAGTGCTTAATTATCTGCGGGCCTATGGAATATCACGGACGCGGGCTCTAATTACACCTTGCATTCACGATGAATCTTTATTAAAAGTGTTAGAATAGATACGTTACAAGCTTTACGGCGTCATTTAGGGGAAGATTTAGAAGGGCTTTCGCATTTAATACTTCTTTATTAACTCCGAGGAAATATAATAGATTCCGGAAAAAAAGAAGAAAATGGCTTTATTACAAAAGAACTCTGGGCCCACGAACTTATATAAAATGTGGGCTGCATATTAAAGGACAAAATTGCATACCCTGACCTCTTTGCATGGAAATGATGCGATTTGAATGAATATCTCTTCAGGGTATAAGGTAAAAGTGCGTATATTAACAGAAAAAAAGAACTATTAATATAATGGTTTGACAAGAACACTGAAAATCTAATAATATATTGTTGAAGAACAACAGTTTATAGGTTCAAGTTGCATGAAATAAAGCTAATGATTTATGCGTTTAGTTAGCAACGCAGTGCTATTAATTTCAAAGATCAAAAAATGACGACAATTTTGCGCAGTCATATTTTTCAATTTTCAAAATACATTCATAAATCATGGTTGCCATGTTTGGCTGTTTTTCGACAGCGTTGTAAGTAACGGAAAAATCAAGAAAAAAATAACCATAAAATTTCTTCCTTTGGTTTTATCGAAGTATCGTTTGCATGTGAAAAGAGAGCAGGAAAGGGATGTTTAAAGAAATGAACATGAATTATGATATGCTTACTATCACAGTGAAACAAGAAAAATAATTGGGGCCGACTCATGAAATGTGGTACACATTTATTATAAAGCACTGCAGTAGTATTTTAAAGTATTTAAGTTTTTTCAAGGTGAATGGAATAATTCATTTCGAGATAACTCCAATAAAATTTGTAACAATACATTAAAATCTTCCAAAGAGGGGATCTAAAACCAAGATTGAGGCATCTAGATTTATAATTGGTTAATTGTAAGATAAAACCCCAACTTTTTGTAATTGACATTTTCTCAGCATCTCTTATCAGGGGCGTAGCCACGGGGGGGGGTTAGGGGGGTCATAACCCCCCCCCATGAGGAATTTTTTGCTATACAAAATGTATATTCTTCACTCCTTTATCACACACATGTATGCATATATATGAGTTGCAGTAATCGTAACCCCCCCCATGAAAATTTTCTGGCTACGCCCCTGTCTCTTATCGATTTTGAGATAAGGACGCGCAATCAAAATTCAGCTGCCAAATTACACAGTTAGCTGTCATGGCATAGCGCATAGCTGCTTACTGTACCTAGTCCCTGTGATGAAGATCACATATCTAATTTAAAAATCATTTAATTTGGTTTTCTTTAATGTAATCTATCCAAAATTCAAGAATTCTAAATCACTTCTGTTTTCATTTTTTTCTGCCATTTCGGCTTTTAAATCTGTACATTTGCTTTTCCCCGTATGCACTATTCTTTTTCTTTTTGTCTCTTCATTCTAGCGTCGTTGTGCTAAAAATAGATTTTATTGCGTCCGTTTGCAAAATCAACGGCCTTTTTGAGTTTCCTCTTGGCGTCCTGCTGGCGTAAGTTATTTAGTTGTTCCCCTGCGACGACTTTAAAATTATTTGCTCGCGATTACGTCATTGTAATTTTATTGGATTAACTGTTAGGGTTGCTCTGGAATTGGCGCTATTAGTCTCAGCCAAGTTATTGTTCTCGCCAATGTGTAATTCTGTGCTGGCGTAATTTTTATTTTATTCCACCTTAATTTCACTGTCCATATAGGACGTATTTTTATTTTCGCTGAGCCACCACCGCCCGTTATAATAATGTTTCAATAGTATATGTTTAATAAAATAGTTTAAAGTATTTAACGTCTCTTTTTTATATTGCAACTAAGTGTATATCGTACCTGGTTTATTCATGTCACAACGCAACTTGATAATTTAAAATAGCCCATCCAAATAACCTTCTTTACATAAATTGGTGCCTACCCAGGCACTTATGTTGCATTTATTCTGGTGGTGGCTTAGCAAATTGGTGGAATCAACCCCTTTCAGGGCACTTCTTCACTCCAGTCCGTCTGCTTGCATGTGGATGCACATTCCGGCCCCGACAATGCTATTTATTCTAGTGATGTGACTTTCGTTTTATGGAACATGTGTGATGTATTACTCTAGTGATGTGACTTTCGTTTTTACGGAACACGGAGCTGCTTGATGGACTGGCTATTCATTAATGATGAGTTTCCGATCGTCTCCTCATTTCATATAGGGATTATCGATGATCTTACTACGCAACACCCTCCGACGAATTGTAGGTGAGTTCTACCAAAGCACATACTGCTCACCTCCGTAATACCGCTTTGAGTTCTACACGTTCCTATGACTATTTGGAGACTATTGTGTCGGCGTATGGAGTATGTTTCTGTTTTCCTGTATGGAGTACGTTATGTTTTTCTGCCTTGCTTTACGCCTGAAACTTACAACTAATGCTGAACTGTGCGAAAAACCGTCCGATCACCGTAAATTTGGGACTTTGATTCCGGATGTCTGCAGTCTACAGTAGTTTTTTTCGTGCGTCGCTAGGTATGCCATTAACTGAACTTGGCGAAGACTGTTTTTTTTCCCTCCTGTGATGGCAATTTGTTTTGTTTTTAAATGTGCGTGCTCCTGATACACCGACACCTCATACTAGGCTTTGTAATGCCATTTGAACTGGTAATTTAATGGACATTATATTTTAAGTATGACTAATGAAAAGTTTTTTGCTAAATTGTTATTTACTGAATAACTGAAGTTTTATTCTTGGGAAATTTGGTAAGTCATTTATAAGTGCAGTTCTTCTACTATTACTATAATAATAATGATAATAATCATGTTCATATTGTCTTAGCATCCATATTTTTATGTGCAAATAGCGCCATGTGCAAATAGCGCAACCATGTGCAAATAGCGCATGCTAAATAGTTTTTTAGACATAACGTGTCAAAGAAAATATTTAATATGCTGAATTTTTTTGTTTTATTATTTTACTGCTTCTAAGGAGCTATAAAAAAATAATTATTATTGTTTTTCAACCATGTTTATAAATTAGTTTAAATCTAAATTACTCCTTTTATATAGTATATATGATCGTTAATATTTTATTGTTTAATACAATTGTTGGATTGCAATTCACACATATTTAATTATTTTAATACACTTCTTAATTTTTTCTTCTTTATGCGCTGTGTTTCGTTTACTCACGATAAATATTATTATTACTCATTACTTTATATGTTTACTTTTGTGTACAGACCTTTTGTGTGTTTAATTTTCTATTTGCTTACATATTCATTCTTGTGAGTTTAAATTATGTTTTCGCTTTTGCTCACATTGTATTTTACATTTTTGTGTTCATTTTTCAGCCTCTATAAGGTACACATACATCCTTATTTTTTCTTTAATCTTTATTTTGATAATCATGAAAGTCTTCAATTACATATCTTTTCACCCTCTTCCATTACTTAAGTCCATGGCAAGGCCTTTTTAAGGCACACATCTTTTTCATACACTGACACACTGCATTTTTGCATATTAAAGTCCGTGGCACAACATACATATGCTTTCAGCTTTTTTTCTTTCCTCACAATATACTGTTTCTATTTTTATCATATATTTTTACACATTTTTTTTTTCTTTGAACATGCTATTATTTACAGGCCTCATGTTGACTGATTTTTTACACATTATTTATTTTGAACACCGTTTTAAAAGTGTACTTTATGTTTTTGTGTTTCACTCCATTTTTGGCCTTTTAAATACAAGTTTTACATGTTTATCATAGGTTGTACGGTTCACACATTTTTTACTTTTTTTAGATACACTGTTTTATTTTTTTCCTGCCATTGATATGCCTCTGTTTAATACATGCATTCTTTGGAAGAGTATAGTGGTATTCATTTGATTACCTTTTTTTCTTTTCCATAAATACACAATATCATACATTGTTTGTTGTACTTCAAATAAGATTCATACTTGAATAGTCACTGATCTTTGAAGTCTGTGTTTGTCCACAATTACACTCTTTTTCATGTTGTTGTTTTTATTTACATTGCTTACACTTACTGACTCTCAACCTTTTCACATACTTGATTTCTTTTTTCACCACACTTGTGTTTATGTCTTATATGTTCACACTCACAAACATGTTCACACTGATGTTCTGCTCATTGAGTTCATTGTGCTTGTCCTTCCACATTTTGCTACACACAAAATTTTTAAATATTTGTTACATTTTCCCTATGATGTACTGTAGTACAGTTCTTTTTTTACACACTGTATTTGTCTTGTCTCTCTTTTGTTCACACACACAAACATAACATCATACTTTGAAATATCTCATTACTTTCTTTTTCTACAATATGATATATTTAAAACTCTTATGTGCCTTTTTGTAAATTAATACAATATTATTTTGTCAAATACAGTGTTATAAAATACCACTTTAGTTGAAATATATTTACAGAGTATTTACATTTATCTGATTACTTAGTTATATGCTTATTTGTAGTGATTTTTGTGAGCTGTTGTTTCTTCATATATTTTATTAATAAAATGCTTATGTATTGATCAGATTAACACTTAAGACATTTAATAAGTGAAATTTTAGGGTATATTGTATTGTTTTGCATTTTGATGTTTTTTTTACTTGTACTTGTGTTTTTTTTTCTTTCACATTTTTGTCACTTTTGAAAATTAATGTGGTGACTTAAGTAACGCAACAATTCTTTTCTTGAATTTCTTAAATAATTACTTTAGTCAATATTTTCTAGAAGATGTCCACAAACGTCTCCTTTTATTTTTGTGACTGCATTTTTACGATCATATATACAGTTTATTTAAATTCCATTCCAAGTTTAAACCTACATTTCAGTACTTTCAAAGTTAAACATCATCATGTTTTTGCTACTTAAAATTTTTCTCCTACCTTCACATAATTATTAATTTTCTTGTTAGACACTGATATATTGATGTATGTCTGTTTAATTATCGAGGGATCCCGCTTGATTGGAATGTATGCATGTTTTGCGTGCTGTCTGGCTGGCCCAACAGGTATCACAGGTGTGTTTGGAATTTGGCTGTATCTGTCAATATATCCTTTTGTCTTCGTTAAGTTAAAGTCTTTTAAGATCAACACTTGATAAATTAGGACTTCTAAAGTAAATAATAACAACTAAAATTTAATAAAATAGTAATTGATAATAAAATATAGATTGACATTGTATTAAAATTAATTACATAAACAATAGTTACAATTCAACGGAACTTACACCGTTTCGAAGGTCATTTTTACACATTATTTTACTGTAATTAAATTGATGTTCATAGACTGTATTGTACATAGATTCATTTTTCTCCAAAACAAAAATGTCTTATAGTTATTTTGTGTGGGTATATTTTGTATTGAATATATGTGTTTATTTTTTTCCTCTTATGTAGTATACATGTTTATATGCTGCCAGGTAATTTAAATTGTTTCTACCACTTGTTGTTACCATGGTACAAAACTTGTGAGAAATAGCCATCAAAGCAATTTTTGAATGGCATATTATGGAAAATTTACATATTCACAAATTTTATTGACTGATTTTTTCATGCATGCATTTTAAAAGGCCTTATAATTATAACCACTGAGCAGCACTGCTTCATCATGATCATGTTAATTTTTTTAAAGCATATTTAGAGTACTCAGTCACTGCAATTTTGAGCAGTATATCTTTGATGTGCACATGAGCTTGAGATGCTCAATTAAAGAGAAAAGAGTGTGCTGAAATGCCCCTTATTTGAAAAAAAAGGATGAGCTAAAATGCCCCTTTGTATTGTGAGCTAAATGCTCCCTTTTTATTTTGTCGACATTTCTTTTTATTGCTAGCACTTATTATTTTTATTTTTGTCATGACAATTTTTTTTTCTCTGTAAACATTTTTTAGGTGGTGGTCATCAGATTTTTTTTTCAATTGTATAATTTAGTCTGTATATGTTTATGATTTTTCTTAATTATTTAAGCCAGCCAAACAGAGCATTTAATTTAAAATTTTAAAGACATTAATTGTAACTAATTAAAAAAATTTTCTTCAAAATTTTTTTCCTGGTTGAGGGAAGTATATATGTGATGAAGATCACATATCTAATTTAAAAATCATTTAATTTGGTTTTCTTTAATGTAATCTATCCAAAATTCAAGAATTCTAAATCACTTCTGTTTTCATTTTTTTCTGCCATTTCGGCTTTTAAATCTGTACATTTGCTTTTCCCCGTATGCACTATTCTTTTTCTTTTTGTCTCTTCATTCTAGCGTCGTTGTGCTAAAAATAGATTTTATTGCGTCCGTTTGCAAAATCAACGGCCTTTTTGAGTTTCCTCTTGGCGTCCTGCTGGCGTAAGTTATTTAGTTGTTCCCCTGCGACGACTTTAAAATTATTTGCTCGCGATTACGTCATTGTAATTTTATTGGATTAACTGTTAGGGTTGCTCTGGAATTGGCGCTATTAGTCTCAGCCAAGTTATTGTTCTCGCCAATGTGTAATTCTGTGCTGGCGTAATTTTTATATTATTCCACCTTAATTTCACTGTCCATATAGGACGTATTTTTATTTTCGCTGAGCCACCACCGCCCGTTATAATAATGTTTCAATAGTATATGTTTAATAAAATAGTTTCAAGTATTTAACGTCTCTTTTTTATATTGCAACTAAGTGTATATCGTACCTGGTTTATTCATGTCACAACGCAACTTGATAATTTAAAATAGCCCATCCAAATAACCTTCTTTACAGTCCCCCTTTTAATGACTATAGCTGTCCCTTTTTAAGTTGAAAGGGTGTCAAGGTCTTAGCGGGCAGACTGTATATAAATTACGACTTCATTCTTGTATTAAAAGTTATTTCATATGAAAAGATTTCCTTAAAATTTCTACATTTAGTGTTTGTACCTACGATTTTAACTAAGGTCATTTCTCTAAAGAAAATATTTTTATATTACCGAGACGTGCAGTAATATTAAAAAAAATAAATAAAAATCATGAGCATAAAAAGTACTTTTGGTTTTGTGAGTTTGAGTATGTATTCAAGGAAAAAAATCCCGGTTCCTGCAAGGAAAAAAATATTTCCACTTTCGATTATAAAGAAATCCATTAGCAAAGGCGAATAAAAAATAATCTAATGTATGCAGTTGAAATGAAGTTATAACTCAACTCTGAAGCTTACTGTTAATAGAACGTGTGGAGAAAAAATATTCCATAAGGAATTTTTTTTCTCAGGAATTTTGTAGATGACCTTACTGAAGCATACGTGTACGTAAATTATTGTTGTTACTAAAAAAACTCTTTTTTTCTTCTTTCTTCAAAATTTGGTGCATTAGCTTTTAAAAATGCACTCATATTTCAATTTGTTATAGAATACGGAATATTATTCCCTTGCCTCATATATTTTGTATAGATTTTATTTTCTTGTATTAGGTAAAGATAAGTATTGCACCTGCGAAATATTTTGATATTCAGATTTTGACTGAAAAATCGATTATCCCCATTCATTTTGAAGAGTTCTTGCATATATCTCAACGTAAGTATGTATGCGCGTACAAATCATTTTAAACAACTATAAATACATCCAGCTGGTTTTGGCTAGATGTCTATACCTACAAACGCACGTATCTATGAATGCCTTTACGTATCTCATATAGCTCAAAAATGAATAGTAGAAGAAGGTTCAAATTTTTTATTTAGGACTGTCATAACATCCAGTTACGCATTTTCCTTTTCAATTACGATTTCTTTTTAATTTATTTACAGGATCGCCCAAAATTTATCCAATACATTAAGCTCTACGGATATTTTCAATACATAAAAACTCACTCGTCAATAATTTTTTGAAACATGCCTAAAATCAAGCCATTTTTTAAAAAAATAATTTGGCGTAATCTAACAAAATTTGGAGCCAGAAATGAGTTTTCAAAACTGAACCTAACTGAGTGATATCTGTTAGAATTTGAATAAAGTCGCTTAACCTTAATGTTATTAAAGTAAAAGTAACGTAGTTATAAAGTAACGTAGCTCAATTTCAAATAAAATAAATATAAATGAAGTGCTCCAATATTGTAGATAATTGAATCACACAAGGAAGTCACTTGGTGTTCAAATGAGATTTAATAAAATATGATAAATAACACATCATAAGAGAAAAATTCATATATCAGTTTATGCATTTTTAGTTTTTTAAAATTATCAGATAATTGTTTATTGGGCCACAAGGCAAACCTACACGAGGGGTATCTGTCTAGTGAAGAGGCGCGTTGGGTGGAGGTCTTTTTAAGTCGCTCTAACGCGTATTCAGACTACATTTGGAGAAACATCCCAAAATCCCAGACCATTAGATCGACAGCCGCGCGGCAGGCCAGAACCGTCGACCTCCATACTTCAAGCATATACCCAGGTTTCGTCCTTTGGCCCAGTCATTCAGAGTTTGCCGTGGTTTTTATCAAGTTAGGACCTACTAGAAAGTCCTCCGCGGAGAGCATTCCTCCCCTCCGCCTAGATCACACGTGTGTATAATCGTATCTCGTGTATATAATCCCTCGTATTCCGCAAATAAAATAAAATCAACCATCTACCACGTTTAAACGTGGTAATTCTCCAAAAATGTCCGGATATTTTGGAAAAATGAAACCAGTATTTTTTTTTTTTTTCTCCCTGAAGAGATTTATTTTGGCTTTTGAAAAAATTGGAAAATTTGAAATTTCATTTATACATTATTTTATTCAGAATTTTATAATACTCGTTGTGTTGTAGTTACATTATGCTGGTCTTTACTTTTTTTAAATAATGGAAGATTTTGAATTATGATAATATTTATAAAATAATGAAAGAACTAATATTTTTTTTCTTTAAATTGGCAGCATTTATATAATTGAATGAATGATTGTGTACACAAATGAGGTAATGTATAACACAATTAATACTCTTTCAAAATATTACAGCACTATTGATTGAATTTGTTTGTTTTAACTTCTTCTTAGTCCTTTATTAGAAATAATATTTTATTATTATTATTATTATCACTTTTTTAATTAAATTTTATTACATATAATTATATTGGAACATAGCATCTACTTCTGTTTTAATTTCAGTAAAAAGTACTAATAAAAAATAGAGGTCATTTTTTTTAAATTTCAAAATACTCTATAAAAAAGGTTTGATAATTTTGCTCTAAAATTAACAGATAATTAATTTTTAACGATAATAATTTTCACACCTGAATATTTAATCATTTTTTATATTATCTTAATTATTAAAGTTTTAAGGAAAATATGTAGACAATTTTGTAATCTGCAAAATGAGTTTAAATTTTTTTTTCCAAACTCAATTGCAAAGATATAATGAAAAAATAAAATAAAAAATAAATAAAAAGTAAAATACTTGATTCTATAAAAGCTTAATTATAAACTTATGTTAATCTTCTCACCCAGAATAAGAAGTGGAAAAGTAAACGCTCTTATGTAAAATGCATGTCTGAATAATAAATTCACTATCCTGTCATGTTTTGAACAACTCTAAGAAATTAGGCTAATTTATAATTTTAGGCTAAATTCATAATAGTAAAACTTTATATATGTATTTATGTTAGGTGGAAAAGTTAGAGTTTCACTCTTTTTTCAAATTTTTATTACTTTATATTTTCTAAAATATAAATTGGTTACAATGAAAAATATTATTTGTAAAAAGTCAATTTTTTTTCAGTTTTTTCACTTTTGCTAGGAAAAACGGGGGTAAAATTGTTTTTCTTTCAACGTTTTATCCAGTAGGCCATAATGGGGTATAACCAAAATATATCTCATCTATAAGCTGCTTTCTCCTACGCAAATGTACATAGACTGATTCGAATTCTAATATCTTTTAGACGAGCACACAAACATTATATTACTTTCTTGTTTAGTTACAATTATTGCGAGAACTGTGTTTAAACATTGTTATTTCAAGTATCATTTTATCACTTTCAAAGGCAGCATTAAATATTTTATGGTTTTGGTATGTTTTTATGTTTATACATCTAATTTTTTGATCTTCTGAAAAATTCACAAAATATCCCAAATTTACATATATAATAGATAATTAATGTAGTATACATTCTATTAAAAAGGGTATCTATTTAACATATTCCTCTTTTCTGGAATTCTCAAAATAACTCCAGTCTAATACGCTCTAAAAATAGTTACTAAATGAAATACTTTTCGGAAGTTATATAATTTGTTCACTACGAAGTCATGCATACATAAATAAGGCTTTAAATTGAAGAATGTTTAACAATCGATGCATTTAACATGGTGCATTATCATTGTTTTTTGATGTAAATGAGAGAAATTTAGTTAGATTTGAATAATTTACTTACACTTCGAAGAGTTACCAAAAACTTTCAATTACCAAAGTCACACTCTTAAAAGAAGAGAACTAAATTCACTCCAAAAAAACCAAAATAACTCTTACGGACTTAAAACTGAGGAAGACTTGTGCCGGTTTTAAATCCTCTGGGGCTATTTTAGTTCCTTTGGAGCGGATTTTTTTTTTTTTTTTAAGCGTGCATGTTTTATGATGGTAGATCTAAAACGCATGGTGGATTTTTAAGCAAATTTTCAAAAGAAATGTACTCTATTATGCTTATAATAATCTATTTAAAACGAAACCGTTCTAAAAATGTTTAAGCCTACTGATAATATACTTATGTATTTAAATAATAATTTGCTACAGTGCTTTTACATAAGTAATCAACTTCTATTCTTTAAAATACTGAAAATGACTTTGATAGTAAAATGGTTATACATCTCGCAAATTGACCGAAAGATTTACTGGTTATTCCGCGAACTGCATTTTCGACCTTATGATTAAGCATGAAACATATATAAAGGGGAAATATACCGAAGTCATGTATATTTCATACATGATGAACAGTTTTACCTAAAACAGCGTGTAACAGAATATCATCTATGATGGAACATGCCTGCACGATCCTGAACAGAGTAGATGATCTTTAGGGACCTATTCATTTTTCTGCTGGTCTCAGAAGGGAAAACAAAGGTGACATTCCTTCAGATGCTCATGTCACATTTATGGCAGGTGAACGCCGTCGGGAGAAAACTGGAGTAAATTTGTGCTTGAGGATTCAGGAACTGTCTGAATAAATTGAAGATGTAAATGAGTTTTATTTCTCGATTTCAAACATATCGTTTTACCGGGATACCGTGGAAGATTGACTCATTTTAGAAAAGGGTCATGATAGAAAGCATTACATGAAAAATATAATAACTACAAAATACTACTACGCAGTTCCCTTCAAGACGGAGTTCCCTTCAGACGCAGTTCCCTTCAAGTTCATTACGGAGTTGTTGTTTTAAGAGACATTAGAAATAGGGTTATCAAAGTTAGTATTATGAGTGAAATGAGCGACGAATTTTAGCTTTAAATACTTCCCCTGAATTCAGTAAGTGGTAAAATCCTGAAATTTAAGGAAGACTTCTTTGCGTTTCATAAAATATTGAAATGATTTAATCTCCACTCGCAAGTTCTCAAGTTGTCTATATATATACAGGGTGAATATAAACTCTTGGGCAAAACTTTAAGGGGTGATAAAGCGCATAATAAGGAATCAGAATCACACAGCAATGTGGGGTCAAAAACGCGGTTTCACTTACCCGGTAATAATCACTTTGTGATAAGTATTGAAGTGTTTGTCTAATTTCTTAACCAAGTTTCATAAATAATAGACTCATCTCCAAACATTTCATCCATGAAATAAAATGGAATTTTTAAACTATGAATTTTAGTATTCTGTTTTCGGAGAAAAATACATTAGTTTCTGACGAACAATGGTCGGAATGTGCTCTTGTTTCAGCACTTTTTCCAAAGTGATTATTAACAGCTACAAGAAGACGATGTGGCCGACCCCATATTGCTATGTGATTCTGATTCCTTATTATGCGCCCTACCGCCTCTTAAAGTTTTTCCCAAGAGTTTAGATTCACCCTTATATATTAAAAGGATGGGGTGGCCGGTTGCTTTGAGCCTCAAGCTGGGCTGGCTCTTCATTTCGTAAGTCGTGGCACATCGACATAAGACCGGTCGCCGGTCGCCGGTCGTCGGTCGTCTGAGTCGTAGTCGGGCCGCTGTACATTGATATTCCGCAGTGAGGCACTGGGGCAGCCTCGATACTTGTGGCTGTGGCTGCCGTAAGTATTAAAATGAACACTTCAAGTTTAAAACATGTATTTATTTGAGCAGCATTTGAAACATATTTTTATGGCTATAGTTTCCATGAAAATCCCCTTACTCAACGGTATTTGCACTTTTATTACAGAGGGTAACAAAATTTATAAGCTTATCACAGTTTACGTGTGATTTATTGGCTATTAAAATGCTGGGGTTTCATAGTTCCTGGAAATTCTTGAGAGCTGTGGCGACCATGAGACGAGAAAATAAGAGCAGATATATCAATCTCTTTTTTATTAAATTTAGATCCCCAGACAAATCCTTCGTTTGAAAACGAAAGCTGCTGTGTCCAAAAATTTTGGACACAGCAGCCGTCCAAGAAAATTGAAGCCAAAAAAAAAAAAAAAAAGAAATTGAAGAAATGAAGAAAATTGAAGAAATTTGAAGTTTTGCCGTCCAAGAATTTTGAAGGGAGCTGAAAGATAATTTGAATTTTGAGAGGATATTTAGTTTTCTATGTTAAATGCTTAGTTTTATATGTCTGTATGTTGTATGCGACCGGATGTCCGATCCTGATAAAAATCATTTATAAGTCAGGATGGCATGGCCCCATCCTGACTTCAGTTGTCTTTTCGCTCCAGTATAACCCCAGCTGGTTCATTGATCATGTGCCCAAAAGTTGTACATGATTCTTTCTCCATTATTTTCTTACTAGCTGTCAAAAAAATCCTACTCATTTTACCCCACATTGCCATTTCCGATTAAAAGTTGTTTTACAGCATAAAAGCTTATGGCAAATAACCGATAAAACGCATGCTTGTAACGTTGTTAGGAGTTGCGGAGTTATTAGGTGTTAGGGGCTGCGGTAAAACTATTTTACCGAGGAGAATACATAACTTACCGAAATAGGAGGACTGCTTGTTTTGTGAAGCCCAAAATTTGCAAATAAATTAATAGAAATCCCTTTGAGTCGTTACTACCTACAAAACGATCTAAAATTACATCACTTACACTGGGCTTCATAACCCAATGCTAGGATCTTAGGAATTGCCTTGAACGAAGCTGCTGTTTGTAATTACATCAGAAAAATACCGAGTTCTTCATCTTAGACTGCTTTCCCCTATATACTGCGTTTCATTCACAACGTACTATTACAGTTAGATTATCAGAAAGAGATTAAAAAAAGAACTGCATAAATATATACACAGGGAAATTAAAATGAAACTTCTCCTGTATATGAAACTTTAGCTGCTTATCAGCTCAACCAGTCAAGGCGAAGTTTAAGGTGTGGTTGTTCCAAGGTAACAGCTGAAGGTTGAAATGATTTTAAGCATGACAGAAACAAGGTTACAGTTACAGTGAGAGATTTTCGAAATTTTTGAATGGCAACATCCGCATTTTCCTTGCGATTTGGTTAAAAAAATTGCAAAAATAGATGCATTTGCGACTGTTTGATCCGGGCGATTATCTGTTTTAGTTGAAGTTGTTGTGGAAATGCATCACACCGTTAGTGCACGTCCTACAACTGCAAGAGACCTCGCTCGGAATTTACATTTACCGAAAACCACAGTTCTCAGGGTTTCGCACTCTATTTTGCAGACGTTTTATACAGGATAAAAAAAATTCGGAAACGTTACCCCAAAAAATGGGGCAGCTCTTGTAGTTTAAAATTGCGGAAACGTTTCCGAACCATGCGGGTAAAGTATTTAGAAACGTTTCTGCATATGTCGGAAACATATTTACCTATTTTCCTGCATTTTAGGTAAGGTTTCTGGAAAAGATGGGTAACGTTTCTGTATATTTTGGTAAAATATTGAGTAACCTCTCCGTGTATTTCGGAAAGGTTTCCGAATAGACGAGTAACCTTTCCGAGTTTTTCAGAAAAAAGTAACATGCACTAGATGAAGCGTTTCGAGTATCTTAAACTAGATGGCAGCACCAAACTCTGTCGGAAGGAGCGGTGAGGACTAGCGACCTGAGCCAGAATCGGACGCTGGACTTACGCATTCGGAAGAAAGCACGGTACCACGACGCTGCGGTTTTCTTGCCGAGTTATGCTTTAAAAGTAAACTGACTGCTGCAAAAGTTATTTGTGGTTCGGCTTGTTTTGGAAACTTAAAATTTTTTTGAAGTATTTTGTAAATGGAGAGAAAATACCATAATTAATAAATATAAATTAAAAATCTTAGATCTTTTTTCTTCCACATAAATTATTTTCAGGAGATAATGTGCTGTCTTTATTTAAGTATTCATCCGGCGACGTCACCTGGTGACTGGTCACAAATAAACTTCACAGTGACCACACAGTGAAGTTACATAACTCACAAGTTACCAGACCCTTATTATCGCATGGGCAAATCAGGACTTTGCCCAGGGCCTCCAGTTTCAAATATTGTTCTGAAATATTCTTTTATATGTCAAAATATTATGAAAAAGAAAACAAATTTTATAGATGGGGACCCCCAAATTCATCAATGCCCGGGGCCCCTGTTGGTCATAATCGAGCTGTGCAAGAAGTTACAATGTGACAGTCCTGTGACCCTCTGTGACGTCACAGCGACTCTTTTGTGACCATCTGTGCTATTAGGCAGCAAGCTTGCAGGAGTCAAGTTGAATTGTCAAGCTTAAATACAGCTTGATTTAAGCTTGACAAGTGATACTAGCTTGATTTTAGCTTTCAAAGTGCGCAGTGATCGCGCCATCTGTGAAAAAGAATGGACATTAGTTGTCTAGCGTCCTCAAATTTGCTCAAAGTTCGTAAAAGACGCGTTCACTTTTATTCCTCTGTCTCTTGGCACTTGACGCATGCGCGCGAAGTCCCAAATAAAATTTTCCTTTCCCTCGTAAATACCTTACCCCGAAATATGGGTTATGTTTCCTGTAGTGCAAAAATAGATGCATTTGCGACTGTTTGATCCGGGCGATTATCTGTTTTAGTTGAAGTTGTTGTGGAAATGCATCATACCGTTAGTGCACGTCCTACAACTGCAAGAGACGTCGCTCGGAATTTACATTTACCGAAAACCACAGTTCTCAGGGTTTCGCACTCTATTTTGCAGACGTTTTATACACGATAAAAAAAATTCGGAAACGTTACCCCAAAAAATGGGGCAGCTCTTGTAGTTTAAAATTGCGGAACCGTTTCCGAACCATGCGGGTAAAGTATTTAGAAACGTTTCTGCATAAGTCGGAAACATATTTACCTATTTTCCTGCATTTTAGGTAAGGTTTCTGGAAAAGATGGGTAACGTTTCTGTATATTTTGGTAAAATATTCAGTAACCTCTCCGTGTATTTCGGAAAGGTTTCCGAATTGACGAGTAACCTTTCAGAGTTTTTCAGAAAAAAGTAACATGCACTAGATGAAGCGTTTCGAGTATCTTAAACTAGATGGCAGCACCAAACTCTGTCGGAAGGAGCGGTGAGGACTAGCGACCAGAGCCAGAATCGGACGCTGGACCTACGCATTCGGAAGAAAGCACGGTACCACGACGCTGCGGTTTTCTTGCCGAGTTATGCTTTAAAAGTAAACTGACTGCTGCAAAAGTTATTTGTGGTACGGCTTGTTTTGGAAACTTAAAATTTTTTTGAAGTATTTTGTAAATGGAGAGAAAATACCATAATTAATAAATATAAATTAAAAATCTTAGATCTTTTTTCTTCCACATAAATTATTTTCAGGAGATAATGTGCTGCTTTATTTAAGTATTCATCCGGCGACGTCACCTGGTGACTGGTCACAAATAAACTTCACAGTGACCACACAGTGAAGTTACATAACTCACAAGTTACCAGACCCTTATTCTCGCATGGGCAAATCAGGACTTTGCCCAGGGCCCCCAGTTTCAAATTTTGTTCTGAAATATTCTTTTATATGTCAAAATATTATGAAAAAGAAAACAAATTTTATAGATGGGGACCCCCAAATTCATCAATGCCCGGGGCCCCTGTTGGTCATAATCGAGCTGCGCAAGAATTTACAATTTGACAGTCCTGTGTCCCTCTGTGACGTCACAGCGACTCTTTTGTGACCATCTGTGCTATTAGGCAGCAAGCTTGCAGGAGTCAAGTTGAATTGTCAAGCTTAAATACAGCTTGATTTAAGCTTGACAAGTGATACTAGCTTGATTTTAGCTTTCAAAGTGCGCAGTGATGGCGCCATCTGTGAAAAAGACTGGACATTAGTTGTCTAGCGTCCTCAAATTTGCTCAAAGTTCGTAAAAGACGCGTTCACTTTTATTCCTCTGTCTCTTGGCACTTGGCGCATGCGCGCGAAGTCCCAAATAAAATTTTCCTTTCCCCCGTAAATACCTTACCCCGAAATATGGGTTATGTTTCCGAAATCGTGAGTTCGAGTAGAGCATCGGTTGGCTACGCTATACTTTAGGAAACCTTTCCGCTGTAAGTATGTAACGTTTCTGAATTTTTTTACTGTGTAGTCGCTTTGAGCGCGTCCACATGGTGCAGTCTGGGGAAGAGCAACTGCGCGATCACATCGCAAAACTTTTTCCTCATCAAATTTGATGAAGATTACAGATGACAACTGCGAACGGACGAGGTGCATTACTTATTAACCTGAAACGTTAAGACCTGCGCTCTCTGAGATGTCAGAAACCTTCACGATGTGGAACCAAAGCTTTTACAGGAAGCCAAAGTGGCAGTGTGGTAAAGCATCGCCAGCATGTTTTTATCGGTTCGTACTTTTTCTAAGAGGTCACTACCACAGGTGTTAAATGGTGCTCTGTCGCAAGTGATAGGTACAAATCAGTTTTGCATAATTAAATTATTTCTAAATTAAAGCAACGATATATCCTTAGTGACATTATTGTGTGAATCTAAGACGGGACTCCTACACATGCCGGGCAGTGTGTTAGACGAGTACTGCAATATCACTTTGGTGACATCTCCCAAAACATTGCGATTTCGTGGCCACTCCCACCCCCCCCGGAAAACACTCTGATGAATTTCTGGTTCAGGGATTATTTAAAAACTAAGGTATACACGCCTGATGTACGAGATGTGTCAGAACTGAACGATGCTATTAAACGTGAAGTTTTGCAGATCCCCCGTATTATGTTACGGGCGGCATTGCTATCCGCAATCTCCCGCATACAATACGTTATTACGTCTGTGAAAATAGACACATTGAAAATTTGTCATTCCAATAAAAGCTTTCCCCCCCATTTCTTATGTTGTGTTGTCATTAGTCCTTTATAATTCTCTTCTTTGCAAATACTTTAACCCGGCAAATTTCGTCAAACGCTAATCGTCCTATCGTTATTTGTGTTTTTTAATACGCTGATAACTTTGCGTGAGGATAAAGTGAGTGTTGCCATTCGAAAATTTCTAAATTCTCTCACTGTAGACGTAACGTTAGATTTGCGTTGTTTGAGGTCAACACAATCTTCATCATACACCTTCAAACAGTCATGTGTGAAATTTTCGTTCGATTGATTGAGCAGGTACGCGGCTAGGGTTTCATAAGAAGTGGCAGAAGTTTTTTTTTACCACTGTGTAAAAAAAATACTTTTTTATGACTCATATTTCTAAATAGATATTTTGGAAAATAAAGCATTTTAAGTGTGCGTTCTACCACGTTTTTCGTTGGATCCTTTCTTTTTCTAACGATACTTCGGCTACCGTTTCTACACTGCATACTTCTTTCAGATCATTTCATCAATCCATCATTTTTACGGATCCATCACTTTTGTAGTAAAGAAATTTTGACAAGCTCTGCTTGCATTTTTCAGAGAAAAACGTATTCATCTTTCCAAGATAATCTCGTTCACCCTATATAAAGGGTTTAAAAATTTCTCTTCGAGATTTTAAAGCATAGTATGCAACAATTGAAGACAGTTATTAATGAAAAATGCATAGATGCACTGTCTAGCAAGATATAAGATTTAAAAATAAACCATGATAGTATTTTTTTTATTTTAGATAAACAATATTCAGTTTTCCTATTAAAATAATAATAATAATAATAATAATAATAATAATAATAATAAAGATAATAAAATATATGCAGCTCCTACTAAAGGTGTTTTGGGGCTCTAATTGATGTACAGAAGAAAAGCTATAATTTTAGTTTAGTATTTTTTCTCTAATATTGTGTCTTGTGATTTTTGCTTTACAGGTCATCTACAAATTGAAACCGAAAGAAATTCATTGGTGACCCCCTTTTGTTTTAAGTCAGCTTGTAAAGAAAATCAAAAGATACATTTTCATAAATCTTCGACGAATAGAGTAGCAAATTATTGAAAAATAGTCTAAAAGAATTTTCAATCTTCAAGCTTTTGAAATATTCAATCATTTTATTAGAGTTAATTCTGAAAAATGAAAATAAAAATTTTTTTACTATAAATTATATTTTTAAAGTCAAAATTAATTACTGATTTAGTTTTTATCATGCAGAATTTTCTATGAGAGCTTGTTAAATATATTTTTTTTATTAATTTGGATGATTCACATGCATTTAACACGTGATTTTTCATTATTTTAGAAGAAAATCAGTTTTTTTTAAATTTTCATTATCAGTTTTGAGCTTATCTGATGAGTTAAACAAGTTGAAATTTAATTAGATGTCGATAGTAAAAATATACCACACACCAGTATTTTAATATCACTTAAATCTTTTTTGATAAAATAAAATGTTTACTCTGACAGTGCAGGAAAATTAATGATAGTGAATTTATTTAAGAACCACATGAAATATGTCTTCTGTTAAGCGGCTTACAGATATTTTTGTCCCCCATTGACCCATTCTGTTTCTCTCAGAACACTGAAAGTGAAACACAGCACTTCACAGGGGGACCACCTCTTTCGCCTGGGCTGCTGAGAGACGCTAAAGGGAACTGATGCAGCCCGTAAAAGTTGCCGTGATACCAATGTTCTTCATGTTCAAACGGTACTTCTAGGGATGATAATTGAGATATACTGGCCTTTCACTTGGAATTGCTCAAAATTATTAGACAAGGAGCTAAGTTGGTCGCCCACTCACTGGGGTTCTGTAAAATTGAAACCGCACCATTTCACTTACTGTTGTTCTACAGAGTGATCAATTTAAAGAGTACCCGATGATTTTTTTTATAACCATTAAATCTGACGGGTTTTGCAACAATTATAACATTCCAGTTTAATTTTTTGGACCTTTTTTAAGTGTGGGAGACAATTTCTAATACTGTTGGACTCTTACAACTTTATGTGTGAGGTAAAACAAAACTAGAGGTGCACAATGTAACTTAATCCTGCGATAATTTTATTTTTGAAAGACATAGTTCAATTTTTTTACATTATCATTCCTTACAGCAAATATTGAAAAATTTTGCCACCATTTTGAATGCAAACGTGAACACGTTGAACCAAGTTTTCTGACCTCTTATCAACGTAGTTGGTGTTATTGACGAGATTTCTACCGCTAGGGTTTGTTTTAATTCATCGATTTTTTCAGAATTTAGAAAACCCAAAGTGCTCTCCTTTTTACATTCAAAATGGTGGCAAAATTTTTCAATATTTGCTGTAAGGAATGATAATGTAAAAAAAATAAATTATCACTGGATTAAGTGACGTTGTGCACAAATAAAGTTGTAACAGTCCAACAGTGTTTGTAATTATCTCCCACTTTTAAAGAAGACCTAAACAATTATACTTCAGTGTTAGAATACTTGCAACATCCGATTTTAGGCTAATAAGAAAAAGTATCTTTTAAACTGATCAAACTGCGTATAGAGGAGGTTATGTATTTGAGTTCTTGAGTTATGGCAAGACGAGGGGCTCCGAGGGGTACGTTGGACGGAGGACTTTTTTAGAGGTTCTAAGGAGTGTTCACGCTACATCTAGAGAAAAGAGACCAAAAATCCCGACTTGGAATGACAGCCACGCGGTATGCCCGAATGCGGGACCTTCACACTTCAAGCATTTACCATGTCTTATCCACTCAGCCATGATGGGGGCCCTTTATGTGGAGGATCTGGCTCCACTCCGTGTTTAGGCTGAAAGCATTAGTAACAACATCAAGAACAAGATATTTCACCTTTGTATGTTGTTAAATTTTTACTGGCTTTTATGTTTGCTCGAAGTCTTTTTGTAAATAGAAACAGAATTCGCAGTAGATTTTTTTTTAAACTTTATTTGCCTGTCTAATATAATAAAAATATTTTGCACGATTTAATAAAAAATATTGTTGTGAATCTGGTTAAACTCACACTTACGGTACACAGCTGCGTCTTTTCAATACATACGTTGCCATGACTACTCGCTATAATTTGTATAGTACATCGAAGACGAATAAAGTAGAATTTTTGTGCCACCGGAATCGATGTTCGGTAAGTATTGGAAAATTTGAATTGTATGTATTGAAAATCACAGCAGAATTTTGAATATTTTTCTATTCCACTTTTAGTGAATGAAAAAAAAAATCATCCTATACATTTGAATACATATATTTTTCGTAAATTATATTATTTAATCATGTTTACTGAACGCAAAGCTTTTTCATCACAGAACAATCTTACTTCTCAGTACTTTTATGTTTATATCTAAGAATTATTATTTAGTAGTCTGGGTGTAAAGCTATGTGTTAAAATATTCACATAAATTTCAGGATTGCCAATTCTTTTTAAATTTAGGGTTTTTTTCAAATGTACTGAAAACACTTAATTTTTAAAAACATTAATATATAAAAACCTTAAATTGTTATGAATTTTGAAATCCATGGAGAGCTGGTTAGCCTTTAATTTTTATATTAATATTTTTGCTTTATTTTTTTGTTCATTCAGGATTTTGCGCTCCAGCTTACTGTTTCATAAAAGAAAAAGTCTGATATTCTTGAGCAGAATCATACTTGCTGTACTTTAATTTTTACTCATATTTCATTATTATTTCTCCCAAAACTACCGTAGATGCTTTTATGTTTAGTATAACAAAGTTTTGATTTTAATCATTTATTGTAGTAACGCATCTCCAAGATCCCTACGTGATGGAATAAATGTACCAAAAGAAACCTGATTTTCTTTATCTAGATTTTGAAATAGTGTAATGATTGTACTTGTTTACGTTTCATGATATTGGTTTAAAGTTTGTTAAAGAAATAATACACAAGATCCTTCTTTTTATACTGACTTTTAAGCTTATATTTCTCTCTCTCTATGTAGGCACACATACATACACACACTGTAAAACCGAAAGCATGTTAGATCATTAATTTTGTCCAAAAACTTCAATGCTCATCAGATAAGTTTGAAAATATGATCAAATATGTTACATTTAAGAAAATCTTAAAAATTTTAAAAATTGAGCATTTGTTCTGTAATTTTTAACAAGTCTCTTGTCTATAATAAAGAAAAGAGCGCAAAACGAATGTAAACTTTTTTATATCTCTACCATTACGAATTCTGAATAAAAATGAGTTTTTACACTTCATAAAGTAATTTTTTACTATGAATTACATAAAATATAGAAGCATAAAATTTCAAAATGAAAACATTCTCTGAAATAAAATTGAAATCAATCTACCCAAATCAAAAGTCTGAATGATCAAAAACATTTCATGCTAGCCAAATTTCGATGAAAAACTAATTTTTGAGTTATGCAAATTAAAGGAAATGATTGAGAATTCTTTCTTTTTCTCGGTGAATTAATTGCAAATTTCACCAAAAACTTATAATAATTTAGTATTCATAAAGAGACAAAAAGCACCGGAATTAGTTTTAAAAAATCAACATAATTTTCCCTTTACTTGCGCTCATCTTTTAAACTGCTAGCGAAGAACTTTAATGAAATTTTAATTAATGTAAAACTCCTTCACTTAATTCTGAACAAGCTTATATTTTAAAAGATTTTATGAAAACCCATTAACAGAAATTAATGAATTATATATGAATAGGAATACCACTTTTGAATTAAAATTGCATTTTCCTATTTTAATTTAAAGAAACATCGTTGGCTCGGTCGCGGTTAAGAGAAATTCAGATTTTCTTTTCGCAGCATCATTAATTACAAATATTCCACTCAACAGTTTTATTAGTTTAAGGAAATCGTCTGCTTCTTTAATTATTTTCCTAATTGGTTTCGAAAACTTTATTGGTAGACACTTTTAATAACATTAATATATAATATTAAGTGCAGCAAATGTTTAGTCACTTTTGTATTAAATACTGTGCATTTATAATATACAGGCGCGTAGCCAGGAAATTTTTTCGGGGGGGGGGGATATGAAATTATATGTGTATAAATAGACGGAATTTCATCACTAATCCAAAACTTTCGGAGGGTATATATCCCGATATCCCCCCCTGGCTACGCCCCTGATAATATATGTATTAAACATACATTTATTATGTAACTTTATATATCTATGCAGTTATGCTGATATATATATATACCATCTGCTTATTGCATACTGATTGGTTAACTATATTTAATTATAGTTAACCAATCAGTATGCAACCAGTATGTATTCAATCAGTATGCATTTGTATCTCCTTTAAATGCTCATTGACTACCATATATAAATTTCCACTTATTTTCTGTGTGTAAGTGAATGTAATGTATCTAAGTAATGTATCTAAGTTTCATGTAATGTATCTAAGTTGAACCAGTAGAGCAGGAATATTTATCTCATCATATTTAGGCATTTGAGGAACAAAAAGAGACACATTGGTTCTGTAAATGTAGGCTCAAAAAGGGGATTACCCTAAGTTCCAACTGTTTTAAATATATAATACATTTCATAGGATGGTTGGGAAGTGAAAAATCCTTATTTACCACCATCGCTCCCTCCCCTATCTCGTGAAAATGTTCGAAAATCTTTCTCAGTTTTTCATCTATAACGTCTTTGCGGTACATTTAAAAGCAAAAAGTTTGATTTTTGATTTATAGGGGAAGAAATTTCTTAAAACTTTTTCGTCAAAATTTTTTCGTATTCTATTATAACGGAGTTATGAAGCTACCATAAAAGGCTTGATTTGACTTCTTAACAGTTTTATTGTTCTTCCCACTTTACATTGCATTAGCTTCGTAAAGCTTCATGGTATTGTAAAAGTCTTCAAACAAATACTGAGAATTTTTTTCTTTCTTTTATCTTTTAAAGACAAACGTAACATTCGATAAATATGAGATACTACTAAATTATAAGAAAACCTTACTTTACAAAAGGTGATCAGTGATTATTTGTCTCCTTTTAAGCAGTGCATTTTGCTAAAATGTTACCCACATCTTCGTGGAAGTATAGTGATGCCTCGTGTAATTTCAGCCTCTAGAAGATAACCTTACAATATTTTCATCACTCTGCTACAGCCCTTTGTTCCATCTACTGCTTCGGCATTTTAGAAGACGTTGTTCTGACCACACTTGCACGGTGACTTTAAAATTATAATCATTTGAATAGTGTGCCTTAATTTTTCACATTTCACATACGTGGATTTGTGAACCATCACAACTGCCGGATATGGGCCGACAGCACTCCTGATGAGGTGCTAGAACGGGATGGAAACAGTACGAAGGTTAACGTGTGGTTAGGGATGACCAAGACTAAGATTTATTGTCCATTCATGTTTGCGAAGGAAACGGTAAATGGTACCACTTACCTTGATATGCTTGAGATTTTTTTGGAACCACAATTGGCGTCTGATGGAATTCTAAATACCGCTGTGTTCCAAGCGGACGGGGCTCCTTCCCACTTTTCTGTCATTGTTCGTGATTACCTCAATCGGAATTTCCCGGTACGGTGGATTCGTAGAGGTTCACAGCTTATGTGGGCACCGAGGTCTCCCGATCTAACGCCCCTTGACTTCTTCACTTGGGGTTATATCAAATCATTTGTGTACAGGGTCAAAGTCACAAGTCCGGGTCGGTAGAAGTTCACAGCTCATGTGGGCACCGAGATCTCATGATCCAACGCCCCTTGACTTCTTCGCTTGGAGTTGCATCAAATGCTTTGTGTACAGGGTCAAAGTCACAAGTCCGGGTCGGTAGACGTTCACAGTTTATGTGGGCACCGAGATCTCATGATCCAACGCCCCTTGACTTGTTCGGTTGGAGTTGCATCAAATGCTTTGTGTACAGGGTCAAAGTCACAAGTCCGGGTCGGTAGAGGTTCACAGCGTATGTGCGCACCGAGGTCTTCTGATCTAACGCCCCTTGACTTTTTCGGTTGGGGTTATATCAAATCCTTTGTGTACAGGGTTAAAGTCACAAGTCTGCATCAGCTGCTTTAAGGATTGTGGAAGCAGTCAACAGCATCACACCTGATCAACTAAATGGTGTGTTCGGTTCAATGGCAGAACGTTGTTCTTTGTGCGTTAACATGCATTGGGGATATGTCGAAATTTATTAAATTCTATGTATATAAGTTACTTGTTCTACGCACGTATTCGTTTCCTTCATTAAACATGCCGATCGTGGAAATAGATCATTATTTTTGAACCACCATGTAATTAAAACAAAAAGAAATTGCAGAGAAAACAAGTAATCTCATTTCTAAATGTAACTTGCTACTCTCGTTAAGTTTTTACAGTTATTTTAGAAACAAATTAGTGCCTGTAAACATAATTTATTCGAACTGAAGAAAAATAAGTCTTCTGAATTCACACTCAATAAGAGTTCAATTTATTTTCCATCATTTGATACAAAAATTCGTGTTTAAAAATATTCCGCTAATGAGACTTCTTTTAATTTTAAAAAGCTTGTACTCGTAATGAATACGTCGTTAATCTTACTTCATCCCACAGCATCGGGAAATTCTTATTACAGATGTCATTAATCGTGTGGTAAACGAAGTATAATCCTTTTGTTTACCTGGATTAATGCAGGGCTTTTTATTCAGGGTTTTGGAAATATGTTCCCGGGAAAATAAATGCATATTCGTGGGAATAACCCATAATGCGGATGTGTAATACGCACTTTATCGTTAAAAAATTCGTATTTATAATTTCTGTTGTCTCGTAAAAATGCTTTATTTTCCTTTTTTCTTCTGATAATTTTTCTCGAGAACATAATTTGATCGATACCTTGTATGTTCATAAATATTTTTTTCCAGGTAATAAGTTAAAAATTTACTTTGCATTGCTGAATACTTAGTCAAATTAACATACATTTAATTTAAGATTAAAAAGTGTACAAAAGAAGTTAAAGTATCTATATAGAATAAAAAATTAAGAAATTAAATAATTTCATAAAAAGAAATCCACAATTATTAAACATTTTTTTCCCCGAAATAATCGTCTAAGCTCTTTGAAACTCGTCTATACTGAATACTGTTAAAATATTTTGCCTTTTTATTAAACACAAAACCATGTCTTGTTTTAAATTTGACAATTTAGACTGAGTCGGAAGAGTGAGCGAAGAAATGAATCCAAGTACAATTTTTAGTAAAATGTCCCCCTTCCTTTAGCAATGACAAAATGACAAATTTAAAAGCAAAGGGTGAACCATTGATTGGTTCGACACTCGTACCAGAGCCAATGTATAAGGTTCCGAGAACTGTCAGACACTTTATAAAATTTAATAAAAAAAAATTCTACACACAGTGGCATTCAAATTTGATCGCTAAGTAATTGCGTACATAATAACATTAATAGCTTTTAGTGTGAGGTACTTTGGTGGCTCGTACAACATCTAACGATATTCGATTTTATTCCAAGTATTTGAAAGCATTTGAAGAGTTATGGGATGAATATCAGCTGGAATTCACTGCTTGAGTTCCTGTACATTAGGTCATGTATTCTTGTAAGCAATGTCTTTGAAGTACCCCACATAAAAAAAACCAATAGTTAAACCGGGCAATCGAGGAGGTGACTGAGTTGGACCTCCGCGACCTATCAATTTGTTTGAGAAATGTTGTTTAAGTCAATAGCGCAGACTTTGACTAATGTGGAGATGTGCCGTCCAGTTCAAAAATCACATTGCCAAATTTTTCGTACAGTCTCCATGTCCAATACGCTCGTCTGAATTTCTTGCCAAAGTCCTTGTCACCTATCTCAGTCTGTCTGAATTTTTGGTACTAAATTATAGGAAACGAAAATCTACAACTTTGGTAAGTCGGCCATCATTCAAATACAAGGTTCGTACATATACACTATCTACCAATAACTAATCAGACACCTGTGATAAAAGAGATAAACGCAATTTATTGATATTCAATAGTTGGTAGAGTCTCCACTTGAGACAATTACAGCCTTAACCCTCCGGGGCATGCTTTCCACAAGTTTTGGATGATGGTCATTTTCTTGTCATCCTAGAAGTAAGAATAATCCAACCAGTATAATCACCACATGCTAGGGAGCAAATTATTGTACAGAATAGTGGAGTCGGCGTTGAACTTACTATGAATTGGAATCAAGGGTCCCAGTCCATACTACGAAAAAATCCCCAGACCATAATTCCGCCTCCGCCAAATTTTACTGTAGGCGAATGCATTCTGGCAAAAGGGTTCTCCGGCCATACGCCGAACCCAGACTCTGTGCTGTCCGTCTGAAAGATGTTGAACCTTGATTCATCACTACAGAGAACCAGTTTCCATTCTTATACGGTCCTATTTCGACTTGCCTTGCACAACCTCAACGGAGCAGCTCTGTCCGTGAGATTATGTAATCAAAGGATACCAAGCACATGTGCTTCTTTGCGGATGCTATTTATAGAAAAAACAGCCCCGGATGCTTTGTTAGAACTTCTGGAGTATGTGGGCCATTGGTTTGGTGAGGAATTTCGAGATTTCTTTGGACAGCACTCGTCGGTCTCTATGTCTCGAGGGTCTGCTGGGTCGAAGCACACTCCAAAAATCACCACCCACTTTCCACTTCTTAATCACAAAAACCACAGTCGATTTTGGAAAGTTTAACTCACTAGATATGTCCCGTAAGGATCGCCCGTTTCAATGATATCCGACAATTACGCTTTTCTCGAAGTTAGGCAGCTCTGAATTTCATCGAATCTTGCGTGCGACTAATGCAAAAATGATGTTCCTTACACAATATTTAAATACAAAAGGCATGACGTGAATCAGAACAGTATACATCCTCATTTGAATGGGTGTCCAAATACTTATTGGTAGATAGTGTTTATTTTTTTTTAATTTAATATTGTAAATGGCGCAACAATTCTCAGGCACCCTGTATATAGTCATGTTTGCTTAATTGTACAACAGTTGTGCCATGCTTTCTTGAAATTTTAAGTCTGTTAATATATGCCGAGCTGAGAAAACAATGTACGAATGAAGCTGCTTAAAAACTCACATTAATGAACCTTCCAGATAGGTTTTTTATACATTATTAACTGCTAGAAAATAATTCTCTATGCAGCTGAATATATTGGACATCTGCCTCTTAGAGTATAGATTGTGATGCTAACTAGGCTTGCCAAATCCTTAGATATGAACACTGTTTGTTCACCGATTGTAAACAGGTTTGATGGGAAGCGTAGTATAAAAGGACACAATTGAGAACAGTGGATTAAAAATATGTTAAACCTTTTGGACGTCTTGGATTGAAAGAAAAGCTGAGAAAACTGTGGAAAAGTGAAAGTTTTAATCATTAAATACCGCCTTCTTAACAGGAAAAACAAACGTTAACGAAGCAGAAATGTGATTGTGAACTAAATACAGTAAAACTCGCTTAAGACGCTCTTCAACGGACCAGCTTGAAAGAGCGTTTTAAACGGGAAAGCGTCTTAAGCGGGAAAGCATCTTAAGGTGAATTGGGAAAGAACAAAATCTAAGTGCTTAGAAAAAATACGTATGTATTGCTCTTCATTTAGAAATTACATAAGATACTTATTATACTGCATAGATAATATTGTACAAACGAAAAATATAATACACCCCGAACTTCACATTTCTGATGTGCTGGGGAAAAAACGCATCTATTTTTGTTTGTTTAAGATTCTGCGTATGTTTTGCAGCAAGAAAATTATCAATTTTGTTGAGGTAGGTCAACATTTCCTCTGTATGTTCCAAAGAGGACAGTACTTTCCGCAGCTCACTTACATAATATAAGCCAGTAGTAGCTGTCGGTTCTGTTTCTTCGTCCTCCTCTTGTTCTTTCGCAATCCCTTCAATCGTGGCATCTGCGATTATTTCTTCCAAAGTCCGAATGCTGCAGGTCACGAGGTAATCGTCCACCGTTGTATAATCAGGGAAAGTCCTCATCTTCTGAAAGTGAAGTGTCAGCCTGAATTGAATTGTCCCACACATCAAACGCAGCTTTCCGAAAACAGTTTTTCATTACATCTGGTTTAGTTTCGTCCCAAGCTGCACTGATGTAATTTTATGGAACTGATTTTACGTTTTACACTCCCTGCAGAAGTGGAGCAAATTTTGATGAATTGGATTTTTAGCTCCGGGAGACGTTCACGGTTAAGGGAGAGAAAACTCGGACTATGTCGACATTGCAATCTTTCTGTATCCCCGAGTAAAGATGGGCATAAAACCTGACAGCAGCCTGGGAGAGATAGGTAAGAATTAAGGAGAGAGGTGTTGGATGAATGGATACTTATCAAGGAGTATTAAAACTTTAGGTTACCGTCACTAACCTCGGGAGGATGCAATACCTTTCAAAAAGGAAAAAAAAAGCTTCATCAGAAATATGAGAACAGCGTCTTAACCGACGACACAAAGCAGAACAAAAGCGTCGTATCGGGTGGATTTTACATTGATGAGTATAGGAAATGTCCAGAGACTGACAGAAAAAAGCGTTTTAAGCGGGAAAGCGTCTTAAGCGAGTTTTACTGTATACGAAAAAATTAAACAAATAGAAGGGAGAACGAGGGGAGTTGAAACGGTTTTGACATTTTATTTAAAATATAAACTTATGTAAACAAAAATAAACAATAAGTTTAGTCCTGACTGATAGATCATTTATTACCCTTTCAGATGACTGATACATGGAAAATGTAAGTGAAAATTCTGAGGTGAAATATCTACTTAAGCGTAGCAATTGATTTTGTTTCGGGTTACCTCATATCGAGGGCAGTTCAAACAGGGGTCAAAGTGAATTGAAGCGTTCGATAGAATTAAGGGATTTTTAAGTAGAAACTACGATATAAAGTATTTAAGAAAATAAAACACTCAGAGATGGAATTATCATTTAACAATTTTTTTGCACCACACTGAGCAGTGTTATTATAAATCGTAAACAAATAATCACCTCTTCTCATTAAATTTTGACCTTTAGACTTTAAAAAAAGGAGGAATATGAAATATCATATTCCTGATAATCAACAAACATACCATTAACTAAAGCTGTAAGCTGAAAAAGAAAAAATTACATTTTGTCAATTTTAAATCTTAGACACAACCATTTCCAAAAATAGCTGCACAAATGCTCGTTTATTATTAGAAAACAAGAGAGATAAATCATGCTAAATGCATGGATTATAAAATACTTTGTAACACAATAAAATTTTTGTGCCAAACTTGGCAATGCGCAGTCATCAAATTTAACGTGATTTTAGATATAACCCCAAAGAAGGTAAATAATTTTTAATGTAATTTTTGCGAGATCCTGTGTAAAAATAATGTTAATGTAATTTCCATTTTTAAAATAAATTGTAATCTGTCGCAGACGGCTGTTGTGTTGTGCTTGAAATGTATGAGACAGTAATAGACCGTGTGTTGAAATTCTTTTGAGTGTTACTATAGGAGAACTGTAAACGCTACAGACACTATTTTCGATGCACAGTCTTATTTGGTAATCCTTAATAACAAAACTAAGTTTATTTTGTTTGAAAGAACCTAAAATCTCTAAAATTTGCTTTAAAGACTGGCCATACAGCATAAGATAAGCGAATTACTTTGGGCTTTTCTGCAACACAACTATAAACGTTACATGCACACTTTTTAATAAGAGTACATGGTATAGAACATAGGAATGGCAGGTATGAATGTCATAGTAATCTAAGCATATTTATGGCAGATAGAGCGCAGAAAGTCGGACAGACAGACAAACGGACAGTGCCGCGTACTTACATTTTTGAGTTAAATGAGAAAAGTTTAAAAAACAGTTAAACTTAATCTTATAGTAAAATCAGCAGTAAAAAACTTAAACGAGGCGACTAGTAGCAGGCGAATTGAATGTCATAACATTTTAACTAAAATGTTAGAAAACATCACTCAAAAACTCGAAGGCCACAGTCTCTGTTTCAATAGTCTAAACTAAATTTATCATAAAATCTCTTTCTCACTTATGCATTACTTCACATCTCTAATGTTACATTGTAATAAACGGAATTAATAAACTGTGCCCTGTCAATTTCGGAGTGATTTTTTCTAACATTTTAGCTAAAATTTCATGCCGTTTACTTGAAAGTAATGACTGTTGTTCATTATGGAATATTGGAAATAAATTGTAGCAGATCTACATTCTTTAGGAATTACGTAGTTTGCATTCATTGGATCGTTCAGAGAGGACAGACTCTTTGAATGATATCAGATACTTTTCTGGCCACCCTTTTTTAAACTTGTTCAGAAGAAGGCGATTTAAATGCTTTTTCGAAATTTTTACTGGATAATATATTTACTTGTAGAGTTTATTACGTGACACTAAAAGACTACGGTGTTAGAATTTATGCTCAAACAGTAACATAAAAATACGGTGTTAGAATTTATACTCAAACAGTAACATAAAAATACATTTTCATTCAAATTAAAGAGTAGAAACAATGTTATAAAAAGTCATACAATTTTCTTGCGTAAAAATTGAACAAAGTAAATATTTTCTATATTCTTAATAAACTAAACTAAAGCAAATTGGAAAGTCAAATAAACAACAAATAAAATTTCCGGGAACAGTTAAAAGTGACAGGATTTTGAAAATAACCTTATTTCAAGAAGTTATCTTAATAAGAGCCATTTTCCATTTCCATTTCGAAAGGAATGAAATACATCATCGTTTGTTACGCATACGCGCGAGGCAAAATGTGCTTCTCACTTCCCTAGAGAAACATTTTCAATATGAAATAGCATCATTCTATTTAGTTATTTTATTGCCAACTGCGAATTTCATATAAGACTATTTTATTCAATGAAGCTAAGAAATGCTAGTGAGAATGTAACTCGGAAATATTGTGCCTTAAAGAAGTGTTTCCGGAAAAGTCGTATCGAGCAATGGAATGCGATAGCGAATAAACAAGTCGAATTTATTATTTCTGTATCTTAATTGGAACGTATCCTTTTTTTATTTTGCCGAATAGTATTAATATTCTTCTCAATTTTACTAAACTAAAATCTAAATTGGCTAAATCTAAATGATCATTCTATTCAAGTCAATATTTAAGGTTTTGAATTTTTTATTTAGTTATCTTAATTTATTTCTGTCGATAACGGGACTAGCAAAGGATTTGCTTCGTAATAAGCACAGGATGTTTCAGAAAGGACTTCCCAACTTTGAAATGATATATATCTTAAACAGTGAGAGGCAAAAAATGAAATAAGTAGTACGTTGGATGGACACGTCTGGGACTTGTTATACTCCAGTTTTCGAAATAAATATTGATAAATTTTATTAATAAAAAAATTTTAATTATCCAAAATTAGATGAGGAGTGTTATATGTATATATACGTGGGGTTTAAGCCAGAACAGCCGTCTTAGTTAATTAAGGAGACACTAAAAATCTTGAATAATAGCATTCTATTTACAAACGTCTACAAAAAACAAACCGAACAAATAAAATAATACGTCAATAATAATGGCCCCAGCAAACACACACAGGTTCTCTGAACGTCTATTAACGTTCAGAAGACGTTTTCTGAACGTTAATAGACGTACAGAGAACCTGTGTGTGTTTGCTGGGGCACGTTCAATATCCTCCAAAAAGTTTTCGTCTACCGAGATCACGCCGTTATAAATGTAAGAGCTTGAGGACAGTATGAAATTTTCGATTGTGCATTCTTTCACTAAACATGTATATATATATATATATATATATATATATATATACAGGGTGATTCTTAATTCATCATCAATATTTAGTTCGGAGGTAGGGCATAGGAAACGAAGACACTTTCATTAAGGAAAGCATGGACGCAAATGAACGCATCATGATGTAGGGGGCGCTTTATAGCAACAACTCCCATTCACACGCTGTATGATAGCTCTGTTAAAATAAACTTCACAAGCAATATGGGTTCTGAACGTCATGTTTTTCATCAACCCCATACAAAGAAATCGACTGGAGATAAATCCTGTGACTGTGGTGGCCAACAAATCGGTTCACTGCGACCAATCCATTGTTCTCCAAATTTACTTGCCAGATAACCACTCGCATCATTTTCCCGAAATGTTGAAGAAGTCGATTAAACTTCTTTGTAGGGGTTTGATGAAACAAATGAAGTACGGAACCCTTTTTGCTAGTGAAGTTTATTTTAACAGTGCTATTGTACAGCGCTTGATGGGAGTTGTTGACATAAAGCGCCCCCTACATCATGATGCGTTCGTTTGCGCCCATGCTTTCCTATGTGAAATTGTGTTCTTCTCCTATTCCCTATCCCCCAAGTAAACATTGATAATGAATTAAGAATCACCCTGTATATATATATGTGTGTGTGTTTAGTGAAAAAATACACAATCTAAATTTCACACTGTCTTCAAGTCCTTACATTTTTAGTTAGAGAAATATTGCCCAATCAAAAGCACTGCAATATAAAAATTCAACGATGATCAATGATCGCCAGATATGACACATGGCGTTTAGTACCTTAACCGCATTTTACAAATGCGGTCATTTGGATATTTTGAGTGGCTTGTATACAAAATGAATTGCAGAAAAATAGGAAATCGACTGCCGAATGCTCAGGGACATCCAAGATGACTATAACACTCCTGTCAAGATGAGCGAATGTGTGCCTACGTCTTGGTTACTTCCCAAAGTGCATTTGAGCCGGAGAAATGATTTACTTTAACCCTACAATGCTACCCATTAATCTTCTGAACGAAATATATATCAAATAACATAATGATAATATGAGAAGGGACTGCTTTGAAAATAAATAAATCTTTTTCTTATAATGATTGCTTATAATGATCTTTGTTGCTTATAATGATCAGGAATGGTGGAATTTGCAGACCTTATGATTTTATTATATGGTAATTGGATATTAAACTGGGCCCCTATATGCACCCCTACATGCACATTTCGTCAGGAAGACTAATGTGTATCAATTCAGTAAAATTTTCAAAGAGTACCTTCCAGGGTTAACAAACCAGGAAAAGTTCCAGCGGGAATCTCAACTTACAGGACAATCTGCTTTTTTTCACACACTCGGAAAATTTCTTGAAAAACTTCTCGGACAACGACTTGTCACTACAAGGGGACAAACAAGAAACTCTCTGAAAACTACTTCGTATTTAGAGGCGATAAATTTTGTTAAACCCCCCTACTGTGGTATCATAAGATGATGTACAGCTGCGGAAAAAAAAAAAAAAACCGCCTACTGGGTCTTTATGTGGCCGTCGTTCGTTATATATAGCAAAGTTATATATAGCATTCGTTTGCAAATAAAGTATACTTTAATTTACTATTAATTTAATTTGCATAAGGGGCCGTCTTCATATTTAATTCTGCAACAACTTCGTTGTTTTCACAATAGCAACACCCTATTTTGACTTTATTAAACGAAAGAAAACTTTCAAATTACCCTAAATATAAATTCTCACCTATTTTCTAGGATAATTTCCGGGGCTGTGCCGGGCACAGCCAGCTGCGTCAAAAAAAAGGTCTCTAGATCTGTGGCACGCGATGAACGTTTCGATCGTCCGCCATCTTCCTGGTAGTTAAGTCGAGCGATGGCAACGGCTGCCCTTTTTTCAGCATTGGGAAAGGGTTGCGCCTCAAAGGGTTAAAGGGTCACCATCAAACTTTTCAAACCTCCAATTTATTTGCTTCGAAATTTGTTATTTTTTAGTACCGCTAACTTTTACTATTTTTGTGCAAAATAATCTAATTTTCATTTATTTTACGAAATTTTCAGAAAAATTGTTACTTAATAAATAAATATACGGTCCATTAACTCTTGAAAATAACGCATTTTATTTAATATACTAGCTGCGTACCCGTTCTCCGCACGGTGGGAAACGCATATTTTACTTAAACATATATAATTCGAATTAAACCCAGTAATTCGGAATCTCAAACCGTGAAAAAATACTTGAATCGTGACTAAAAGTTGACGTCATGAGTGCAAATTTTAGACGATTGCAACATGACACAAAAACTACGTCAATGTGACTGGCGATCAAAAAAGAAAGAACTTTATGGTATGCAGACAAAACTTTTCTCTTTCGAAAAATGCCCGATTTCTACATCATATAATTCTCTTTGTGAGGTTTAATTTATAGCATTAATATATAGTATATACCACATAAATAACATTACATGATGTTGACAATAATTTTATCTTGCATTTTTCAAAGCGTGGACAATGCATTAGGGCAGTTATGTTACACACGACTTTATTAAATTTTACCTAAATTAAAAAACCTACATGAAACAATGGATGCATCATTTACGTTTAAAAGCCAAAAATGTACCCTGCTCCGGTGAAAATCATGTCGCTTTTGTAAATGAAAACGTTCGTGATGTAACTTCTGAGAAAAAACTTATTACCCTTATTGAACTCTTAATGCAGTATCACACTTGTTACATAAAAGTGACGTTTATCTCACTGTCAATTCGCACTAAATAAATAACAAATTTCATTTTTCACAGATTACAGTTGACCCCTTTATAACATGGGTCTACAACACGAATTCTTAGAACACGACGAAAACATTACGATCGTTTTCGTGTAACACGTTAAAAGAGACTCGTACAGCACGGTGAAATGAGACATATGTTCTGATATTATGACGCCTTAGCTCCTGTAATTAAAATTCCTTTTGAATGGCAACACCGAACATCATTACATTTTTACGGAGCGCGAATAAGTTTTGCCGCGATTATACCGCGCAGTTCGCACTCCAGGTGGAGTATAAGCGCAGGGATCCCGTACAACACGGATTCCTATAACACGGAACGTATCTACCGTGTTAGGGAATCTCCTGTAGTTGCATAGTGTCAAATTCAATAGTTAAGAAAATTCTGGGTTGCCGTATTTAGTAATATTTCATCTCACCTTGATGGCCGAAATGTATTAAAACCAAATATCCGAACTGTATCAAAAGTAAAATTTACTAAAAGAAAATTTTTTAATTCTGTATAACCCTCAGAACAACTTCGGAGTTTGTCATCTATGACGGTTTTTCATGACGTGACAACTTATGCATGCGTACAGTGGCGTAGCCAAGGAGGGGATAGGGGGTCACAACCCCCCAAGCGGAGTTTTTTGCCATACAAAATGTATATTCTTCACTCCCTTATCGCACACACGTGTACATATATGTGAGTTGCAGTAGTCGTAACATTCCCATGAAAAATTTCTGGCTACTCCTGCTTAATCAATATACTTCAGGATCGCAATCTCCGCGGTAAAAAAAATGGTCTAAAAAATGTGACACCAGAAAATTCTGATTAACGCAATGGGGTTACACAAATACGCGCCGGACATACTCCGGAGGAGCAAATACATTAGAGGGTATGTGCTGCTCCGGATAATCTGCCAGCAAAAATGACGTAAAAAATGACATCCACACTCGAAGGAAATAAAATTTAAAGGTATGTAGAATTGCATAAAAACTTCGATTATTTTTAAGGTGCAAGTCTGTTACAGTTCTATTTGTTTCACAATTGATGCGTTTTCACTTTTTCGATTCTTAAAAGCTGTAGAAATGAGTGGTTTCACTTAATTGTAAAATTTAACAACTTAAGTGGCAACAATGGATTCCGTTGCTACGGAAACTATAGCAATGTTAAAAATAGAACATGAAATGAGTTATTCATGTTTACTTTGCTAGAACTGCCATATTGGCGAAATTAACACCGCCAGTCGATGGCAAATAGCTCAAACCACAAATTAAACTTGACACTAAAGGCAATACGCAATACTCTGTTTGGCGGAATTAAAAAAAAATATCTATGCATACGCTAGTGACATCGGCTCATCTCAGTTGTGGAATGGAATTAATAATATGTACAGAGTTGCACTACATTTGAATATTTTTCGCCAACTTTGCTAAGAAATGTACTAAAGTAGGAATCAACAAACATTTCAATTCGTAAAACAAAAAATATATTAGACAGTATTAATTACGCCTTTCTAACAGCTTCTAGTAAAAGAAACTTCCGTAGCGCTGCTTTAACAAATAAGAATCAATTATTTATTACACAGTACTTCGATCGCCAAAATGCCAATATACACCATTTTGCGAGATTTTTTTGTTTTCAGGAATCATTCGAAGCATTGATTTAACAGCAATCAAAATGGGAAATAGTTATCTATCATTTATATGGTTCGATCGCCAAAATTTAATGCAGGCATATTATTGATAAGCAGCAGTTATTTAAATTATTAACTATAGCGGGTTTTAATCACCGTTAACTACCATGTACAAAATGCGAGAATTTCAATTTTCTGAAATTTGGCGGAATTCCTCTAACTTAAATCAGTTTACTTAATTTGGTGAAAATTCTATAGATCGTTTAAAATCGCCTTAATAACTGCATTATTTCTGTATGAAAAATCGAAGTATAGCGCCGTAAAATTTATACTTGTTATTAAAAATACTATTTCGTTACGCTCTCAGTAATTTGCGCCAAGCCCAAAACTGTACAAATCGGTAGAACCTACTACTTTCTCAAAATCGCCAAATGAGCCATTTTTTTTTTCGGCCAAACTAAAAAATATACATATTAGTCTCGGAAATCTCTCAATCCCTTATTCTTTTACACATAAAAAACATTGAATTCCAGCTCTGATTTAACATGAACGCAATATTTTAATTAAAAAATAACTTTGTAAATAATCTAAACAGAAAAAAATCATTATTCTTTTATTTTTACTGCAGGAGTCTAAATAATTTAATAAAATAGCCAAACATGGCAACCTCGATGCTTATTTCTCACTTTTTTGACTACAGGGGTTACAATCACGGAATTGCGGAGAGCAAAAATTAGCGTTTTTGATGGGGTTTTTTATCAATATCTCCTAAACTAATTCGAATTTCGAAATTTAAATTAGCGGAGGTTCTTTCTCGAAATTTTCCGAATTCGTGGATACCTCGTTCGAAACTCAACTCTCAGCCGTTTAGGAGGAGATGATGTTACACACACACACACACACACACACACACACACAGACAGACGCGCACAGATTTTAATAGTATAGAAATTAAAGTACTGAACGTAAAGATTTGAAATTTTGCACAGCCATATAATATTACTTTATGCATCTATTTGAATCGAAATGTGGCTAGGTCGCTATTCATAGTTTTTTTAATATTAATTTAATAATCCATAATTAATATTAATATTTTATTAAAATCATAATAATAGTAAACTATGTTTGGGTCGTTTAGTTCTAATACTACGAAAAAAATCAGCTCCTTTATCAATATTATGAGATATGAATTAAAGTATGAAAAGAAAATAACATAGTACTGTACGACGAACAACGACCGAATAAAGTCCAAGCGGGCGTTTTTTGTGGGTTTTTTTTCGCAGACGTACATGAATGAAAAAAATACACTAAAGCTTTCCATATCAATAGTCTCCACTGACATTAAAGGAGCATTCAATAATATAAATTTAGACTTTAGTAAGCAAGACTGCGAGAAGTACTATGCCCACGTAATTTGTTTATATCTTAAGTAGATATCTTGAATATAGAAGAATTCAAGTGAAGTGGAGGTCGGGCACTGAAGATGTCCCTATTTTCAAAGGATGCCCCAAGGGTTCCTGCCTGAGTCAGATTTTCTGGAGCCTGGTAGCTGATTCGCTGCTAAAGATATAAGTAATAAATAAAGTTTCCTACACTGCTTATGCAAATGATTCTCAATCATTTTTAACCGGTAAATGAAGATAAGACATAGAATCCTCTCAGCAGAAGCATTCTTGTCCACTTTCGCTGAAAATCTACGCTTTTCAGAATTAGACTACAACTCCTGGGCATTTCCAGATCCAACAGAACTATTTCAACATCATTCCTTTGCATTCTAACTGAGGTATAGCCATCAATTTGATCTTAAAAGATGAAACCGATAAAGTTCTCCACATAGCCTTTCCAGACGCTCTTCATAACCCCTTGCAGGAACATGAAATCTTCAGGAAGGCAGGAATTCTCCTTTGAAAAAAACATACCAAAATAGCTACTGCATCCACCCAAAAAAATCAACCCCATACGTATCATCAGAATAACAGTGAATTCAAGTGAATTATGTAGTGAATTATGTAGAAAAGATCTGAAGACTGCATCTGTGAAAACTGCAGTCTTCACAGATATTTCGAAATTAAAAAAATGAGTCAGTGTTGCTTTATTGGTTTTCGTAGGAAAGGAAGAAACGCATAGCGAACAATTCAGACTCTCAGAATTCAAAACAGTTTTCCAGGTAGAGCTACTTGAAAAAGAGAGAGTTCACAATTGGCTAGCTACATAAAACCTCACCAAATCCACGCTCTACAGTGATAGTCACTCGGGTCTACCGGCGATTTTCCAACATAGAACTAACAATGAACGAATGCTGCAGATAAAAGTACAAATCATTCACTAAAGCCATGTGATTCTAAAACATTTTAAAGGCCTTGCGGGCATACATGGCTGTGAAAGGGTGGATATATTGACCAAATCTGTGATAGACCCGCAATACATTTAAAAGGAAGCCTGCGCAGATCTACTCTGAAGGAGTTAAAAGTTCACTGGAAAGAGGACACAAAAGAAAGATAAACTTTCTTTTGACTCGCAGTTTCGAAAGAATTTGAACTCATCCTCAGTGACAGCAAGACGTCCATCTTAACCGGACTCGACCCCTTCCCGAGTTATCTGCACAGGTTTAGAATGAGAAGTAAGGACCTCTGGTCATGTGGTGTAGTAGATACATCAAGTCGCCACATTTTTGACTGTCTCATCACACAAGCATACCATCTAAAAAACGTCAGAGCACTCGCAAGCGCAACTACTAACAGAAACAACCCTAAATATTAAACATGCCTAAAATGGATTGCCAAAAATGGAAAAGCTACTGTTTGAAATCAGCCACCTCAACTAAAGTTATTTTCAAAACGTCTTCAAAAAGAACTCATAAATTCATGAGGTAACGATCTTTTTGTACCCCCAAGGTAACACCTCTGTAAGGCTGGCATGTTCAGCGTATGATGTTGTGTACCCAGGGAAATACTAAATGACACAGGCCTCTGCTTGGGAACAGCCTGTGTCCGAGTTTTCTCAATTAACGTGCGACTATCCTTCAATAACCAATTGACATTGCAGTCTTCACACATATTTCGAAGACACGCAACTAGTGGGAACAATTAGCCTGTCCGTCTTCTCTAACATCGGAGTGACTGACCCACTGACACTCGATGTCTTGGAGGTCTTCTAATGTTCGGCTATCAGCTGGCGGCAGCTACCGGCTTTAAAATCTTTATACTTTCAATTCAAAAATGTTTCGGAAATCATTTTAGTAAGCTGAAAATTTGCCGACTGCATGTTATCTAGGGTGAGATGCATCATGTTTGTGGTGCTGAGAAAGTTCAAAAGTAATAGTTTCAATCACGTATCCGTCTATGTATTATAGTCCAAGGAAGATACTTGGAGCACATGTGGTGAGAAAGTAAGAAACAGGATATTTATCTGTCACAATTTGCTTAGTTTTTTTGAATGCTTTGCTTTTGTTTGAATTAATCTGCGTATAAGCACTACTTGTAATGTTATTATTTCAGATTACTCATTTAAAATTGTATCAGCTTGAGTACTCTGTTTTTACGTACTATATAGTTTTTTATTATGGCAGTGATTCGAAAAATATTCTACTTTTATTGTACTTGATGAACAACACTTTTCATGATCGCACATTCTCTAAAAGCTCGTTTTTCTAATAGAGCGAAATATATCTTCACTCTTCATCTTTTCTTGACCATTTTTGTTAATGGATGTATACAAACAAGGCCCAGAAATTGGAAAAATAAAGGTTGATTAACTTATACATGGATAAGCTGTATATGTATTTGAATTTGTGTTAGTTGTCAAAATAACAATCTCTCTCTATATAAGAAAATGTCCTGACTGACTGACTGACGATCAACGTCCAACTGAATCTACTGGAGATACAGAGATGAGATTTTAGGAGCTTATAACTTTTGGGTTTAAGGCATCATTTAACGAGCGATTTTTGATAATTTGTACCCAGACGGGGGTAGCAGCCCAAAAGTTCTTTCCAGGTTTCTCTTCATATCTCAGAGGAAAAAAGACATAGCCGTAAAATTATTTCTGTAAAATGTATCTAGCAGAAAGGCCTAAAAATCATTTTCAGGATTGTTTAAAATTTGCACCCAAACGGGGATTTTTCTATGATATCTCAGAGAAAAAAGAGATAACCATAAAATCCATGCTTTAAAATGTGATTAACAGAAGTATATAAAGATCACTTTCATAGTTTTTGAGAATTCGAACCCAAAGGGGGGTAATGGGCCAAAGCTTTCGTTGACGTTCTTTTCCCATTTTCCTTCATATGACAGAGGAAAAAGAGATAATCTAAAATTCCTGCTCAAAATACAGTAAACAGAAAATCATTTTCAGGATTTTTTTAGAATTTTCATAAAAATAGGGATAAGCTTTGCAAAACATTATTATCAAATTTGCCTTCATATCTCAAAGGGAAATAGACACGCTTAAACCAAACCAGAGAAATTCGATCAGTCGGAGCGAAAAGTGAGCTTCTCCTTTAGGAGCGTTTATCGATCACAAGAGCGGAGCGGAATATAACAATGAGCGGGGAGGGGAAATTCTCGGAAAAGATAGGAAGCGAGGAGAGGATTCTCAGAAAAAGGACTACGTAAATAGCCCTTCCGCGGAAAAACTGGTCGGTTTCCAAGGAAACAGATCGCTGTGCAGTGTATAGCTTTTTTCGCTCTTTGGGTTTAAGCGTGGATATAGCTATGAAATTCTAGGTTTAAATTGTATGCCATGACATTCTAGGTTAGTCAACACGAATGCCTAAAAGTATTTTTCAGGGTTTTTTAGAATGTGTCCAAACTGGTGTAAAGGATCAAAACGTTGTTTTCATATTTGCCTTCATATATCGATGGAAAATGAAGATTCCATGGTAATCTTGGATTAAAATGTAACAAACACAAATTCATAAAAATCTTTTCAGGGTTTTTTAAAAATCGATGTCAAAAGGGGGTAGTTGACAAAAACCAACCAAACAAACAAAAGTAATAATAAAATAATATTTTTACGTATTTTTTAGCTCTTGAGTGCTGTTAATTTGAGACCAGATTTTCATATACTTGGCGAAATGGTGGATCCCTTTACAAGGGTTGCCAGATTAAATGTGAACGTCTTCAAGGTTTGCCATTTTTTGTTGATTTATCGCCAAGTTTGACATCCCCAAAACAGGTCTCCAAAACTGGAAACATCTTGGCGATATCTTACATATTTGTCGAGAAATTACCGAACCCTACTGTTTATTTAATTTTAATATTAATGTCTGTAATCTTGTAAATAAAGATGAATTATAGTTAGAATATGCCAGACAAGATTTTAAACCAGTTCTAGTAGGTGATTTAAATACAGATTTCAATTTCGGAAAAGTATTTTATGGAACAAAAATGTCAAATACGACACATTCGCGGATTATAATGCATATTCCGAAAAATATTTAAAAATATTAAGTACAGTTAGAATATGTGCCTGACGAATATTGTAAGCATTTTTCTAGGCGATTAAATCTTATCCAAAATATGCTTATTTATTTATTTATTTTCCATTTCTATATGTTGGTTTAACACATATATGGGCAACCTCTGGCCCCGGGCTGGGTGGGGAAGTCCCGGCTTTTGATAAGGCCCGCGGAAGCTAGAAAAATCCCATATAAGCAATTCAGAATTCCATATAAATCCCAATTTTATGGCCTGCGACGTCGCTAACATAAGTTTGTCTTGTATCTTTCCAAAGGTCACCCATACCTGGTTTAGCAATACCCGTTCCGTTAGAAGAACGAGTATTTCAGCTAGTCTTTTCTATAGAAAGGTTCAGTTACAAAAGCAACTTTATGTAAAAGCTTATAAAATGAATATGTTTATTCCAAAAATTTATATGGCATATATTTTTCCTAAAGTCACATTTACTCTCAGTGAAAATGTCTTTAAATTTGAGTTTTCATTCCGAACCCAAATATTGAATCACTATATCGTGAGCTTTCTAAGACTGAAGTTCAGCAAAATATAAATATTTATTTCACTGCCATTTGAATATCATCATCTAGCGGGCGAAAAAGCAGCTTCTAGCAGATATCTTAATTTGGATCCCTTCAGAATACGTAATGTTGTGTGTACTTGTGAAAGTGCGCCTCTCATTTCTTGGCATAAAGAACAATCATTTCTGCGTTGGCAAACTGAAATGTGTAGTCATCTGTTTTGCATATTCGTGCGGTAAAGAAGCTGCAGCGGTTGCCGTTAATAGAGAGATAACAAATGGTCTCTACTTATTGCCCACGTCATAAGAATGGCGGTATGTGTGTGCTTTTTCTTCATACATGTTTAAAATGCAACGGAATAAATATATGTGAGTCTTTAAAATTGAAATATGCTCTTGTGAATGTTAAAAAAAAGTTTTAAAAGTTTGCTGTTACTGTACTTATAATAATTTAATAATATTTTAATGTTGAAACATATTTTTTGTAATTTTTGAATGAATAAAGATTAAAATATATTTATTCATGCACTCCTCTAATAAAAAACATAGTCCAGTAATTCCGTCAGAAAATAAGGTTTTGTTGTGCAAAAGGTAGGGAAGTTCTGATTTTTTTATAAGTTGTTAATGTTGGGTTCGTACCGTAAATCCGAGGACGAATATCGTAAAGTCATGAGGACGAATAAAACCAAGCAGATAACGAGTTTCAGAAAGCCATAGGGTGGAGGAACACACAAAAGGTTGTAACAAAAGAGAGAAACATCTCCAGAAAATTCTCAGAAACAATTTTTAGCGAATGGGAAAAAAAAAAAAAAAAACAGCGCGTTTCATTGACCTCTTGAAAAGGTTTCTACAAAAAGCAAATGTAACAGTTAATCAGTCTCGCGGGGCGGCTTAGACACTAAAATCCGTTCGCGTAAGAATACGGAAAGTGCAGCAGCACACGACTTGGTCAGGGCTTGGGAGGGTGCATTCCTCTCGCGTCTGCGCTTCTGTGGGACCGTGTACGCTAATGGGAGATGGTGCACATGAAATCCGTCCGTGGCTTCAATGTCCTCCATGTTTGATGCTACCTCTAGAGATGCCGATTTTAGGTAGTTAGTCCCTCATCTGGAATTTCAAAATTAGGAGACCCGAGCCCAGTCGGACTTCCTCCCACTGGGGCTCCTTAAAATGGAAGCCGCCCCTTCTGCTAATCGCCTTCCTATATGGAGGATCTGGCACCTCTCCACGGTTGCCAGAGGGCATTAGCAACAACATCAGTTAAACAGACAGAAGAGGATTCAGACGTACTCATTTTTAACCCTTTGAGGCGCAACCCTTTCTCAATGTTGAGAAAAGGCAGCCGTTGCCATCGCTCGACTTAACTACCAGCAAGATGGCGGACGATCGAAACGTTCATCGTGTGCCCCAGATCTAGAGACCCTTTTTTGACGCAGCTGGCTGAGCACACAGCCAGCTGTGTCAAAAGGATCTCTAGATCTGGTACGCGATGAACGTTTCGATCGTCCGTCATCTTGCTACTAGTTAAGTCGAGCGATGGCAACAGCTGCCCTTTTTTCAGCATTGGGCAATCTTTCCAGCTGTTCTCGCTGTAAAGAAGTTAATTAGTTAGGCTGTTTTAAATTATTCAGTTGCGTTGTGATACATGATAATCCAGGTTCGATGCACTTGGTTGCAATATAATAAAAAAGACGTTAAATACTAAAAACTATTTTATTAAATATTATACTATTGAAAAATTATTATAATGGGCGGTGGTGGCTCAGCGAAAATAAAATGACGTCCTATATGGACAGTGCAATTAAGATGGAATGACTTAAAAATTACGCCAGCACAGAATTACACATTCGCGAGAACAAACACTTGGCTGAAATCAATAACGCCAATTCCAGAGCAACCCTAACAGTTAATCCAATAAAATTACAATGACGTAATCGCGAGCAAATAATTTTAAAGACGTCGCAGGTGAACAAGTAATAAAAACGCCAACACCAAGCCAAAGCAGGGGAATTCAAAAATACGTTGAATTTGCAAACGGACGCAAATATAATCTATTTTTTGCTCATAACGCCGCCACCGGGTCTCATTTCGAGAGACAAACAAATAAGAATAATGCAGGCGGGAAAAGCGAAAATACAGATTTAAAAGCCGAAATGGCAGAAAAATGAAAACAGAAGTAATTTAGAATTCTTGATTTTGGATTGATTACATTAAAGAAGGCCAAATTAAATGGTTATTAAATTAGATATGTGATCTCCATCACACTCGCATTCTTCCATTTTTCAGCAGATGTCAGTGTGACCATTTTTTTACGGAAAATGACGTGCTAAAAAGTAAAGGATTGTTGTGAAGCTATGTCACCCTTCAAATATTTTTACAGAAATCAAATCTATTCTTCGTGACTGGCAACAGTCAAAACGTCAGAGTTTGGTATTCCCAGAGCGGGAACACTGCGCGTTAAAGGGTTAAAACTACTGTTTATGTTACATCTCAGTATGATAATATTTTCGTGATTGGGGAAGATATTGATCTTTTAGTTTTTCTAACGGGGTTAGCTCCAAGGAAAGAGAGCTTGTACTTCCGAAAATGTGGAAAAGGGAGAACACGCTGATTTGCTGTATTACATAACGCCATTTAAGTACAAATTAAGCAGAATGATTTTGTTCATTCAAGCTTTCAGTGGGTGTGATACAAGTTCACTCTTCGGTCATGGAAAAAATAAAATTTTGCTCTATTAAAAAGAAACGACATCTGGAAGAAAAAATGGAATTATTTTTCAACCCTGAAGTTACCATTGACCAAGTGACTAAGGCAGGAGAAACTTTTCTGATACATTTATATGAAGGTAACTCCAGAACCTCTGCATGTGATCTCACTCACTTGCACAATACAGTCTATGCAGAATCATCAGCAAAAGCAATGTCCAGACTAGCACGTTTACCCCCAACCGTAGATGGAGCACAATGTCATGCTTTAAGGTCTTATCATCAAATTCAGAAGTGGTTAGGTGGCGATTAGGGCACTCGATTTAGGGCACGAGAAAAATCCCGTTGAGTGAGGTGGGGAGCTTATCCAGTGCGGCCTCGCCCCTCTTAAAATGGAAAGGGATGCAGCTTTCGAATCCCTCCTTAAAATGATATCTTACAACTGCAAGAAAGGGTCCAAGAATGTTTGTGGTTGCCGGAAATCAGATCATGTACGTTCTTATTCTGTACACTTGTTCTTTGGGAGAAGCTTGCGAAAAAGTGTCAGACATCACTATAACTGAGGACAGCATTGAAGGTGAAGACGACCTGCCATCGTCAATAAGTAATTTTTTATACGAAGATATTGAAGATTTACATCTTCAGCTGGATGAAGAGGATATGGAGCAGTACACAGAACTTGATGATTTACATCTTCAGCTGAAGAGGATAGAGAGCAACAGACTAAGGTCTGAAGATGTCCGTCCAGGCCCCTCAAAAAGGCAAAAAATTTAAATAACATACTTTATTTGGTTTGTGTCTAACAACTGATAAGTTTTCGCTACTTCTCTTATAAATAGTTTTTTTCTAAGGGGGACTGCTGTTTTATTTTTAAATTTTTAAACCTTTTCTTTGTATAACTGTATTTCTTGAAATATAAGACGTAGATTATCCTATAGTGCTTTATTTATAGAAATTCTCTCGCCTTTAAAATCAATTCATACGACATTGAACACCTTATATTAGTTTAAGAGATATTGAACAAAAATTGACAAAAGATCAAAATTTTTTATAACTTTTTGAGAAAATTGGGATTTTAACGAAGCCTGTATCTCGGTCACTATTTAATCTACAGAGCTGATTTTTGGTTCAAATGTGACAAATTTGCTCTATTTTAAATCTGAGAAGGATAATATTTTCTTAAATCCACCGTTCAGGAGACATGGTGAAAAAAACATAGAAAATATTCAAAATTCTGATGTTTCGTTGCAACTTCCAGGCGCGCCGTGCGGTGCAGAAGTCGAAAACTTGTATTTCACGATTTGAGCCCAATACTAACAATATATCCAAACATCAAATCTACCGAACCTGTGCATACCAAAATGCATCATGTTATTGGACTGTATTGGTGTCTATTGGTACAATTGGTTTATCTATTAGAGATAAATGGGCAGTGTAAATTAAAAAAAATGTTCAAAATAAGGTCGAAAATAAGAACCCGTTAAGAAAAATTTCCACTTGCTAATTCTCAAAAAGTTACACTTTTTAAATTTTTATACGATCTCCGTACAAAAATATCTTCAACGGGAATTTTTAGATAAAAAATATGAAAAAAAAAAACATCTTATGTTCTTAGGTGTTTATTTTTATTTTAGAATGAAAAGTAAATCTGTGTAATCCAACTAATCGAAAAAACAACAAAAATAAATAAATAAATAAAAAATTCACAGTTATTTCGTTCGTGACGTGTTTTTTGACATCAAAGTGACGTATATTTTGCTTGTAAATTTTACCGTGTTTACTACACAGTCAGGTATCGGAAAACTTTCTGCGTGGAAAACATAAAAAAATCTCTTAAACTCCGGGAACGGGTGGACTTTCAAAGTTTTAAAGTGGACTATCATTTATTCTGTATTATTATACACATCTCCGCAAAATTTCAGGCTGATAAATCCATTTTTGTGGATTTGTATACGGCGTAAACAAGCAAACCCGAAAACAGAATTTCATTTTTATTTATAAGGATAAAAATTACCTCTTAAGGAACATAACCGTCCACAACAATTAAGTATTAAAAGCTATAAATAAAACCGTTTAACATTGCGAATATAATTTTTGCTGTTATGGTGAGTTGCCTTTAGGCTTTTTCTTTATTCGTAAGTAAAAGTCAGAGTGTGCAGGATGAAAAGCCTTTCGTAGAAGAGCCGCTATCTAAAAATATAGTTTCTTTAAAAGCTTTTAAATTGAAATCAATTTATTTTCATGGGAGTGATGCAAAAATGAATTTATGTACATTGATTGTGCGTGATAAGGTCTTGAAAGTTTTAACCTTTTAAGAGACATTAACAGGATGATGCTACAGACTTGTTTTTTAATTGCATAATTTTTCTTACATTTTATAACTATTTTTAGATTTCGAGTACATTAGTGCAGATTTAAAAAAATTCCATTTGCTACATTAACCAAGCACAGAAATTTTTCTTTTTTTTGAAATATAAAACAATGGCTTTATAAAATAGTAACAATTTAAAAGAACATTTCAGAAAATCCTCACTATTGAATGTGCGGTGTTCAACTTTGTGAATTTTTAACTAATGCTTGAATAAATTTGTGCAGGCCTCTTAAATTATGTTATAGATACGTAAAATAGTTTTTTAGGTTCTCTTACTAAACTTATGGATGCTTTTCAGTAACAAACAGACAGTGATAGAAAAAATATACAGGGTACATTCGAATGTTTAATTTGCTAAAATTCCGAACTTTTGAAAAATCGTTCTAAACTCTCCTACTATTTGAGATACTCGTGAGAACTTCTTTCCATACTTTATATTAAAATAAAAGTGTGTGCGTGTAATCTTTACAAGCGATTGAAGTAAAACTTCTTTGACGTTGGATTCAGTTACAGCCAGATTCATTTTCTTTGTGGTGTTCATCCCCATGTTCTTAAACCGTTCTTCCGTCTGGAGGTTGGGTTAGAATCCAGGGAGTTTCCATGTATTATCCTTTAACTGTGTTCTTAAATCGTTTGCAGCTGGGGTTTGTTTCTTTGTGGTGTTCCATACCTGTGTTCTTAAACCGTTGTTCCGTCTGAAAATTGGGTTAGAACCCAGGAAGTGTCCATGTTGAAGTATTATTCTTTAACTGATTTCTTATGTCATTGTTCCGTCTGGAGGTTGGGTTTGAATGGGGGGAATGTCCATAGTCTAGTATTATACTTTAACTGTGTTCTTTAACTGATGTTTTCCTCTGTTTGTTGGGTTCGAATGCAGGTAGAGTAAATTAAATTATTATTATTCTGCATCCGTGTTTTTAAACTGCAGGTTCTGTTTATTGTTTAGGATTGATTGCAGCCAGGGTCCGTTTCTTTGTAGTGTTCCATCCCCGTGTTAAACCGCCTCCGTCTTGAGGTTGGGTTAGAATCCATGGAGTGTCTATTTGTTATTCTTTTATTCTGTTCTTAAACCGTATGCAGCCAGTGTTTGTTTCTTTGTGGTGTTACATACCCGTGTTCTTAAACCGTTGTTCCATCTGGATGTCGAGGTAGCATAAAGGAGACCATTCGTCTTCGAAATTCAAAGACAGTCCCCAAATATAGATTTTTTTTACTTTGTCCCTAAAAATACCTTGACTTCTTGGGGACGCGAGAAGTCCCCAAATTTAAAGATTTGTACTTTTTTTCCCATGAAAGTTTCCGTTTAGTTTATTTCTTTCAGAAAAAAATTGAAGAAATAAGAAAAATAAAACAACTAAAAGCGCTTTCTACTCAGAGAAACAATGACATTCGATCTCTGAAAACGTTTGTTGTCATTGTATGTGTAGCGTGTACAGACATTCAACAAAGTATTCGACTATGAATCAAATTTCCCATTTCAGTTTTGTTAATGATTAATCACTTTTCAGGAACAACCATGCTTTAAATATGAAATTGAAGTACGAAATTTTTCTTGCACTCGAATACTTTTTCTAGAGGGTGTAAAAGGTTTCATGAAAAATGATCACAAAACGAGCCAATTTAAAAAGCAATGTCTTCAGAAAAATACAAATACTATGTCAAGAGTTAAATGTTGAATAAATTGCAATATTTCAACATGGTTTTCCTTTCATATTTCTGGTTTAAATAAATATTTGTAAATATTTCCATTAATTTATAAGAAATAAGAATACACAATTGATATAAAGAGCTATTAGCATGGTAATATGTTGTGTCCTCAAATAAGTCCCCAAAGATATTTTCCAGTGTCTCCAAGTTTTCCTTGGATTCCAGGACAATGCTTGATTTGTCCCCAAAATACTGTTTAGAAATATGGTCACCTTAGGTGAGCATCCAGGAAATACCCGTGTTGAACTATTATTCTTTCACTGTTTTCTTGAAACGTTTTTCCGTAGGATTTGAATCGAGAGAATGTCTATGTTGTGGTATTTTTCTGTGTTCCTAAACTGGTGCTTTCTTCTGTTGGTTGGTATAGGATGCACATAGGGTCTATTATTGCCTTTTTCTATGGCAGTGTTCTTAAACCTTTGTTTTCCTCTACTGGTTTTGTTAGAAGTATTATTCAGTTTCCGTGCTCTTGAAATGTAGTTTTCGTTTGCTAGTTTGGCTCGATTGCAGGTTCCATTTCTTCATGTTTTTCTATCACCGTGTTCTTAAACCGTAGTTTTCGTCTGCTGGTTGGGTTCGATCGCAGGCAGCTTCCGCTTTTCCAAAACCACGTGAGCGTTACTTCCGTCAGAAAAAAAATCCGAGTTACTCTCTAGTTGCACCTAAAGAAGTTTTACTTCAAAAAAACTTTTAAAATATCAGTCCATTTTAGTTCACTTTATCAAAGTTCTGAATTTCGGCAAAACCGAGATTCGTACGAAAACAAAATGTATTAAAGTATATAATAAAAGCTGATCTTAGAAAAGAATTTTTTTCAAAAGAATTTTTTTAAAGTGGTTAATAATAGATTAAAATAAATTCATTGATGAACGTATAATTTCTAATTGTAATTTCAATTTTAGTACGTATCACTTAAATTTAAGAATTTTACAGAACTATTCGTTTTGATTTACAGATCGTGGATAACAAACATAAGACAAATTTTACCAGTGCGTTTGAAATAAATTTTAAAAAATACGAGTTCTCTGAATATATGTGAAAGCTTTTATTATTATAGTTTAAGCCTTCGTCATTCATATTTATTCATAATTTTGAGCTCCACCAAAAAGAAAAAAGAAGCAGGTTCAATGCTAAGTTTGGCGGAGTTTTTCAATAACAACTTAGAATAACAAAACGGTTATAAAAATATGTAATGTGTTATATAAATGCTGATCTCAAAGACTTATCGCGGACTTAAAACGGGAGACTTAAACGGGGTCGCAGCTATTCGCAGCAGGCCCGCGCATGGATTGCCATCGCGAAAAATGAGTAAATCATTGAGGCCTGTTATCCTTATTCACGCTGTTCCATTTTATTAATATAAATATTATAGATGATATTTTATTTCATTATTTAAAAACGATTTTTTATTGTTTTGATGTACTAAAGTTATTTAGATATAGGTAATCATTTTTTGAAGATTGCGCCATTTATATTGATGGAAATTTATCATCGAATTCGAACATTTTGCTGTGAATATAAAGATAAGTGCACACTTGCACAATTTATTTAGAAGTTCTAAAAATATGTATGGAAATCAAGTTTAGTGAATTAATATTCATGTGCTATTTATAAATTATTTTAATCTGAAATCGTACTACTTGAGTAGTTTATTGCACAGTAAATAAGCGTGTCGTTGTATTACTAGCTAGACAATCTTGTTTATTTAATTTTTTCAGTGTAAAATGGTATTTATCAATTATATATGCATTGATTATGTGATTTAGACCTATGTCTGCACAGGCTTCAACGCAGGACTACAGTAAATTATAAATTGTTAATTTTTGTGCATGTGTACGTAGAAACTTCAAATGCAGTTAATATTTTGTACAAGAGTTCATTATGTTTAATTCCAAAGTTCGATTGAGATAGCGACAAAAGAATAACTTATATACAACTAGTCGCCTACGGCGACCAGTTGGTTCGCCATCATAATAAATCTTGTTCGGAGAGAATCCTGTTCCTCACCGGCTTCCTTGGCACTGAAATCTGTCGAATTCTGAATTGAATTTAAAATTAAGATGGTTAAAACCAGGAGCGGCCCTAGGGTAAGTGATGCCAGCTGCTAATTTAAAAGAAGACTCCCCCTTTTATACTCTAGTTAGTTTTTGAGTTCGAAAATACGCCCCTTCGAAGCCGGTTCCCAGATGTAATGCTTACCGGGTCGGGCCGCCCCTAGTTACAAAAATTAGATAGTTAAATGATAAAAACCTACAAAAAGGAACAAATTATTTTCGTCCTATATCAATTCTGAAGAGCGTCTGGATATATTGGCCTTTATCAAAAACGGAAAGGAAAAAAAAAAAAGGAAAAAAAAAGTAAGAAAATCTGAAATATTTTCAGATTTTAAATACGCATTAAAGTGCTATATATTAAAAGCGTATTATAATCCATGGGTCTTCCCTATTTTTGTTCCTTATTTCATTAAGTTGGAAAGTATATCATTATTCATGAGTGTGATTACACAAAATTAAAACTGATATTTCTAACATCCTTTTTCTGGATGTAATATATTAAAAATAGATGGAGAAAAGCTGCGCAGAAAAATACACAATTTTAACTGAATGAAAATTTCAAATACTTATTTTCAGGTGTATTCATAATCCAAGTAGCAAAAGCAAACGATAACTTGCGCCAAGCGCTAGAATCACATCTCAAAATCGCACATCAACCATTTTATTTTTCTCCAAATTAAAAGGTTGCACATTTTAGGCTCTGAAAATTTCCAAATCCTATTTTTCTTTTGAGTAAAAAAATTTCATTCTTGCTCTGATTTCACATGCACACGATATTTTAATTAAAAACAATTTTACTAATTACTACTTAATCTAAACATTTACTACTTAATCTAAACAAAAAAAAATCGTTATTCTTTTATTCTTACTTCAAGAGTCTGAATCATTTAATAAACATGCCAAACATGGCAACATAGATATGCTAAAATTCTCACTCATTCTACTGTGGGGTTACAATTGCGAAATGGCGAAGCGAGAAAAGGAGCCTTTTGCGACACGTTTTTTATCTATATCTCCTAAAATAATTCGAATTTCGAAAAAATAGCTTCAAGATATGTCGGGACCCTCCTGGGGAATTTCCATACAAAATTTGGTAGGTCTACGATCACCCTTTTCGGAGCTACGCGAGACACAGACTAACTAACTAACTATATAACTAACTAACCAACCAACTAACTGACAGTTTACACACTGTTTTATTTATATAGATACTTGGAATGGCTATAATAAAGAATAATTAAATAAGGGATCGTTTGGTTTTAGTTTACTACAGTGTTAAGCAGCTTTTGAAGAGATAAAAATATCTGTATCATTAAACTGTTTATCATTTGTGTATTTGTTTACTTTAATGCATTTTTCTAAAATCAGCTTAATTTGTGTAATGTATATTAAAAATCAAGCCAAAATAATGAATGAATCATGAGAGTAAGCACTACATTTTTTCCTTCATGCATCTATTTACTTTTATGTCCACATGTATCATAGTAAAGAAACTAATAAAATTAGTGGCACAATTATGATTTAAAACTACACTAAATAAGCTACACTAAATATTAAAACTACACTAAATATGATTTAAAACTACACTAAATAATTCAAAGCCCTGGAAAGCTTAAAAAATGCTTGATGTATCCGTGAAGACGCGAGCATCCGTATTCCTCTTTTGATGACTCCTCAAAATATACGTGCAGGCCCGTTACAAATAGCGATGGCCCTGATTTAAACGACTACGGTTTCTTTATCATGTTCGAAAAAAAAATTGACTAAAAGGACAAGGAGGTTATATTTTCAAAGCTTATGCCTTATTATTGTACGTCTGTTCACAGATTTCTCTGGAATAGCTTAATCTATTAGGATAATTTAAAGTTTATTCAGGTAAGGTATGTTCTTCTACTGCATGAAACATAGTTTTTTAGGAAAAAAAAATGTTTAGAGGTGGCCGCCTATGTATGCCTTTCACGATTGTTATTTTTCTTAGTATCATTTCTGGTAATATAGTTCTCCTTGTAGAGTGTTCATTGTTATTTCTTGCAGTCAGTTAAATCTACTATTTTTTTCAATTTGTCAGTTAATTGTAACTGAATTTTTCCTAGATTTATTTTTATAAAGTCGCTATTTTGAAGAATAACTATTTATGTAGACAACTTTGAATAAAGAGACTTTCTCTTAACCCTGTATATAATATAGTAATGTCTTCTTACTAAAAAATGAAAAATGTGTGCAGAAGAATCAGTATTTCACCGAAACCTACGGCGATCAATTTAACTTGCGAATAAAACAAAGTGATATTTCATTAAAATAGTGTGGCTCACGATGTGCAATCTTTCATTCTAACGACGAACAAAGAATTTGCATTTATCATAATTGCTGACAAAAGAAAGGGACAATCTATTATTTTTTCCCCTCCTTTCGTCCATTACAGAAATGCAATTAAAGCACAAAAGACAGGGAGGTTCATACTGAGTATTGGTCATTAATTTGAAAATGGGATTTCTTCGAAATCTTTTAAAATCAAATTACTCTAGAAATAAAAGTATGGACCTAAAATTAATTGTAGTTAAGCGGATCGGAAAAGATTCTGGAAATTCTCCGAAATCGTGAATATTTTACTTTCTATGTTTTTATTTATTAAGTGTATAAGATAGATTTAAATATATGTTTAACCGTTGCATGAAATGGATACGTTATTAAAGGATAAAAAAGACACGGTACGCCACGAGAACTTTAATAAAGAGGGACATTTTTTGGTTTTAATTGAAACACATGAAAGGCAACAATTTGCTTCTGTGAACAAACAGTCTTTACCATAAAGAACAGTAAGTTTTGACTTAGAGGTAAATCTGCAGGATTATAATTTAATCTTGAAAGTTCAATATACATTCAAATTTTTAATTTTATATTTGAATTCAGCATGAAGTGAAATTGCAAATTTTCATTATCTTCAATGAATAGCTAATGAAATTGGTGTTAAAAATAGCTGAAAAATACTCAAAGAAAGAATTCACACCACCAGTAATAAGTCAAGAAATATTAAATATATTTCCTTTTATTTTAATCTTTTTTTATGAAAGCCATAAGGTAACGTTAAACTGTAGTATATTATTAAAAAAAAAGAAATATATTATTTATAACTGATTATAATTTAATCTTGAAAGTTCAATATACATTCAAATATTTAATTTTATATTTGTATTCAGCGTGAGTGAAATTGCAAATTCTCCTTATCTTCAATGAATAGCTAATAAAATTGGTGTTACAAATAGCTGAAAAATACTCAAAGAAAGATTTTACACCAACAGCTATAAGTCAAAAAATATTAAATATATTTCCTTTTATTTCAATCTTTTTTTATGAAAGCCGTAAGGTAAAGTTAAACTATAGTAAATTATTAAAAAATAAAGAAATGTTTTATTTAAGATAATAATAAATTATACTGATAATAATAAATTATAATAAAGAAATGCATTATTGAAGATAATAATAAACTGTAGTAAATTATTAGTTTAGAAAAAAGAAAAGAAATTTATTATACATAAATGCACTATAGTCATTTTTAAAGTTTCACCAAGCGGTTTACTACTTACGTTCTATTATCATAGAACGGGCGTATCGAAAGCATATTTAAATGCTCTGATTTATTATTTATAATTATTTTTACATGTCATTTAAAAATAATATAGCAACTATTGATGCAAATAACAATATGCATCATACAGAACTATTTTTGAAATAATAAAAACACAGGGTGTATTCAAGAAATTTCATAGTGATGTGCAGAACTTAAGTTGTGATAAAATATGCCAAGTAAACTGCATTAATCAAGGAATCAAAACTCAAAGACGTTAGAGGGTACAGAAGGTGTTCAAAACATAATCACACAAATAACGAAAGTTTAAATACATGTGTAGCGCGGTTATACAATAAATTAAGTACTGATGTAAATCTGAAAGTAACCACACAAGCAAGAAAAGACTGTAATTTTGAATTAGTGTAATTGAGCTGCATCTCCAGTGGAAATTATGGAAAGTATGAAAGCCGTGTTTGATAATTTCTTGAAAACTAATGCTACATAACTAAGTATTGTATATACCTCATCATATTCTCTGTTGTGCTTAGGTAATTACCATCATAAAAGGAAATGAGAAATTTCTCAAATAGAAATTTAATTCTATTTGAGAAATGACGATAGTCAAACTCTATCCAGCTCCGCTAACTACTCAACCGGATAAGACAACACATGATATTTAATCACTTTTGCATATTTAGGAATAAAAATCTTGCTATAAACTTTCTATATTGCGAACTGTTTATTTCAGGAACTAGTTTAATGCATGTTAACACAAAGACTTAATTAACAAGAAAAAATATATTAGCATAATAAACAGTAAGGCCAAACTGAAAATTAAACTCGTTTATGTAACTCATAAAAACGATTCAGCACTTCGTTTGCTAACAGAGGATGGTCATGGCAGAACGGCATCCAGCAGCCTTTAAGAAGGGGAATGTCATTATCAAGAATGAATGAAATAACACTGTTTTTAAATTCTACGTCGTTGCGATTGTCAGCCAAGACTAGGCAGTCACAAGCGTTTTCTTTTGTCAAGTTTTGTGTCAGAAAGAGACAGCACTTTTTTTTCAATGCTTCCACTCCATATTTGTCACCAGCTTCATAAAGGTCGGCAGCAAGAGTCCAATTCAGTTCGGGCAGCACCGCTGAGTACAAGTAAAGCACGAACATTGGCAGCAAAGCTTTGCTTATATGGTGAATTTCCACAGTGTCGGTCTGTTCTGTCGACAGAATCTCCTCAAACACCCTTGAACGTGCACAGAGAACCGTTTTGTGCGCTTTCACGGACAGCTGTCCTCTCTTCAGCACTACATCGTGATTGGAGGAGCTGACCATTAGCTTTTTGAAATCTTCAGAAAGACTCTCTAGACAGGAGCTGGTACTGGATGGGGCTGACGTCTGGACGGCTTTGTCATCTGAAAAAGTTACACGGTTTAGACAAACAATTAGGAATGGTATAAAGCATTTAGACAAGCCTAGAAAAATATGGATTGACTGTGTGTGATAAACAGTTCTCATAATATATTTAAAATTGAGAAACCTTATGTTTGAAAAAAAATAAGCTGAAACAGTTTCATGTACACACTAAAGTGCTATACCAGGTGATTCAAAATAGACGTTAAAGCGATTATCTTTTAAACCGTGAGTGATAGAAACATATTTGAAACATGATAGAATTGTAAAAGTTCGCCAAATAAAGAATAGCTTTTAGATATGGCTACTTTTACCAGGGACTGCAAAGATATTAAACTACGAAGTACAGTTTTTTTATACGGTCCCGACTTTCCTGTCACTTATATTTCGAAAAAAGTTGGTCTGTGTCTAAGAAGATAAATTTAAAAAAAATCTCTTGCTTCTGAGTGGAACAGTTTCCAAGATACTGTTATTTGAAAATTTTGGCAGCTGTCGCCAAGCACTAAGGGATATCTCAAGAATGAGCAAAATGTAATTACTTTTTAAATGAAGTTAATTTATGTTAACAGTCCATCGAGAGACACAGTTAATTTCTCCAATCCTAATTTAAGAATTGAATTGAGGCTAGAATTTACCGTATAAGCAAATTTAACACTTTCTAGTGAAAGTTAACACATCATTGTAACTCACATCAGTATTTTGTCATTCTCTTTTATGTATTAAAATTCTTTCTCTAGAAGCGTGACAATTATCCCTCTGAAAGGGTCTCGTGGGATTTCCGACGCTCATGAAAATCGTGGGATTTCCAACTGGGGGAAGCAGCGATGGCCGGAATCACTGTTGTTTTTTCGGATTTCGCACAAGTCCAGTGGTAGTATATTTTCGAGGGGTCCCGTACAGCGATGGCCGGACATACTGATGTGTTTTAGGGTCTCGTAAAGGTCCAGGGGTAACATAGTTTCGATGGGTCCCCTACAGAGATGGTCGGATGACCGTCAGAAATCCCACGCGTCGGAATTCCCACCGTCGGAAGTCCCACGTCACTCCTGAAAGATTAAATTATCGCTAATTTCACAACGCATTACCACTCCGTTCAGGCAAATCTGTACCTGTTACTTTCGCACGTTTAAACGCGTTTAACTGCCGCTCTCAACAACGGGATCATTATTTAACTTTGATCAATTCATTGTTGGTCCCCTAAAGTATAACATTTTATTTCGCCTGACAACTGACTCCAACACAGTAGGTAAAGTGGCTTAAGTCATAATTTTTAACATTAAATTTCTGGCTAAATTTTTCACTCAGAGACCTAGGATTTTTTAAATTAATTTTCTTATTTGAATACAAAGAACATTTTTTTTCTAAATATAAGTGATTGGAAAGGAGGGACCGTATAAATTCCTGCAAATTTCGTATTTTAATAGGTATGCAGTCCCTAGTAAAAATTGTCATATCTGAAAGCTGTCTTTAATCTGACGAAATTTTCTTATTGAAAGTATGTTTCCATCACTTACGGTTTGAAACATAATCGCTTTAACATCTACTTTGAATCATCCGGTATATAAAAAGCCTATCATAATTCATGCGTTGTCTGTATTTTTTAATTATTTCATTAACTTGGTATCATTATTCATGAGTATGCCGTATTTATATTCCTTGTTCCATGAAATACTTTTTAAAATCGAAATCTATATTAAAATCGCCTACTAAACTGTTGCACAATCTTCGCTAAGAATATTCTAGTAGGGCTATGACTAAAAATTTTTTTTCAAAATTTTAAATCTCCTGTGGTTGAAATTGATGAACTTTTGGTATCAGATTACTAAGCAACTATTACTGAAGATGGCGCTTTAAAAACCTCCCACTCCAAACCAGTTTTGTTTCAGTGAGTCAATGCACGCACGAATTCAGTGCACGAGAATCATATAGTGCTCATGACAAAGAGTGAATTGATGTTCGACTTAACGTATTTTCTGCACTTTCAGATTTTGTAGTTCAAGATTAGTATTATAATAGCATATTATATAAAGCAAATAAAGGAATTTCTGCAAGAAGAGAAACATTTCTGCTTTCACTTCCACGGTGAACAAATTCCAAATCACGAACATCAAGCGGCAATTTTGAACAATTTACTTAAAGAAACTAAATTTGTTGTAATAATAATGTGTTGTAATAAATTTGTTGTAATGAAAATATATTATCACAGAGTTTTCAACTCACTGCAAAATTTGCTGAATGAATTTGATGCATGGAAGAACATCAAAATGATTATGTCTCAACAACAATAAAAACTGGACAGATCAATGGAATTGTTAAAAATTGCAATGGTTACAAAAGGATTTGATCAGCCTCAATATTGGCTGTCAGTATCATTTTCTTGATAGAATAGTAAAACATATATTAGAACCCTTGCTTCCTAAGTCTTCCACCGAGCTAACTCTAACCCCTTCGGTACTGAATTTTGAATAGAGCAGATAAAAAATCCACGAGTGGTTAGATGCGCTGCACATATGTAAGTATCTTAAATATGAAATATTATAACATTAAGCCAATTACAAAACCAGTTAAAAAATCCTCTTTAATAATAGCGTAGTATGCTAATGAGATGTATGTGTGTGCGTTCGCTATAGGTAGCCAGAGAGCTTGTCGGATCCGGGTCAAATTTGGCACAGAGGCTAAATAGATAAAAAAAAAGCCAGTACCGTAAAAAAAAATTGAAATTCGAATTATTTAGAAGATATTAATTAAAAACAGAAGAAATGAGCATCTAGCTTACCATATTTGGCAACCTAGCTCCAGCAAAAAACGATTTATGCTTTCGCAACAAAGCAGGAAAGCTCTTAAAAATATGTTGGATTCGAAAAAACATGAAGTTGGAATTACGCCAAGTTAAGATTCACGAGAAATAAATACGTGTGTTAAAATAAAGTTAACTATTTTCAAATAGCAAGATCGTTTGGATACCAGGAGTTCAATATTAAAGATGACGCTTTTTTTTTCTTTTTTTTTTAACCAGTCATATCCTTGGCAACGTTCTGTGAATATATGGCAACCCTTCTAAAAGCCGCCATTTTATGCCTTATGCTATGATTGAACTAGATTTGATTGCCACTGAAAGAACATTCCAGCGTTTTCGTTAATAAAAAAAATAAAACATTTTAGATTTCAAATGATTTATTTTACCTTTGGGAGTGCTTAACTAAGGTATGATTGCGTCTGGAAGAAGATTTTACCGTATTGATTTAGATTTTACTACATTCGTATTAGGTATGTAAAACTCTGTCCTAAAATCTAAAAAAAAAAATTAATAAATAAAAAGAAATATACCAAAAATAGCGAAATGCAATCGGAAAGTAATTTTAGTTTGCAGCATGCATATGTTACGTAATGTTACGGTTGTAGCATGGTTAAATACAAAATTAAATGGGTAAATGGGAAATTTTTAATGCATCATGTTTCAAAAGTGATTTTGCAACATTCAAAATGAAGAACATTTTCAGCTGAGTGAGTTAAAGTAATTAAATTCATAAACCTAAGCAACGGACTAAAATGCCACTTATTAATTCTAAACTCAAGGCCTCCTGCAGACGATAATTCTGATAACACGGAACAACCAATCCTAGAATAAGCTCGACTTTTAGTAGTCTTAAGAGGCATAGTGACGTCAGATCAATGTATTCACAGTCGAATCGTTTGCCAATGTTAAAAAGATGTTTTTTCTTTTTAAATAAAGAAATTTTACTATAATTATTTTAATTATAGTTGCGCTGATCCCTGACTTCAAGATAAAACTTTTTCCGCCATTACTGCAAAACATTGCAATGTGTAGGACAAAAAGCCTAATAATTTCTACACCGTTTGTACGATCCGCTTGAAAATTTTCATAATTATGTATAAAAATATAGAAAACAATCTGTGCCACATTAAAAATCTGAAAATCCACCCGTTCCCTCATTTGAAAGCGATTTTTCGCTATTTTCGGCAACATTTCATTTCCAAGAGTCAAAAAAGTTAATCATTTGCGTAACAAAATTAGCTATTGCAAATGACAATGACTTCATTTTGACGTCATACTTAACAGCTTTTTCCAGATTTATAAGTTTATTTATTTATTTCATCTTATAAATAAAAATGAAATTCCGTTTGTGGATTTGATTAGTATACAAATCCACAAAAATGGACCTATCAGCCTGAAATTTTGCACAGATATGTAAAATAATATAGAATAAATTATAGTCCACTTTAAAACTTTGAAAGTCCACCCGTTCCCCATTTAAGAGATTTTTTTATGTTCTCCACGCAGAAAGCTTTCCGTAATTGTAACCCCTGTAGTGAAAAAAGTATGAAATAAGCATCATTATTGCCATGTGTGGCGATTTTGCCGAATAAAATGTTTTAAATTCTTAAAGTAAAAATAAAAGAATAATAATGATTTTTTTAAAGTTTATATTTGTAAGGTTATTTTTTTTAAAATTATAATATCGTGTGCATGGGAAATCAGAGCAGGAATGTAATGTTTTATACGCAAAACAATAAGAAATGAAGATTTCCGAGGCTAATATGTAAAATTTTTTAGTTTGGCGAAAAATAAAATGGCTAATATGCCGATTTTGAGAAAGTGAGTTCTAGCGGTTTGCACAGTTTTCGGCTTGGCGCAATTTACTGAGAGCTTAAGGAAATAGATTTTTGAAAACAAGTGCATAGATTTTATTAGAATACAGCGTTAAATTCTGATAATCCGTGCAGAAATAATGCAGTTATTAAGGGATTTCGAGCAATCTATCTTCAGAATTCTCGCCAATTGAGTATATTGATTTAAGTTAGGGGAATTCTGCCAAATTTCAGAAAATTGAAATCTTCGCATTTAGCACATCGGAGTAACGATGAATAAAACACGTTAGACGTTGATAATTTTAAAAATGCGGCTATTAAGGAATTCCACTTTTGAAATATATGCCTGCTTTACTTATTGGCGGTCAAACCATTTCCCATTTTGATTGCTGCTAAGTCAATGCTTCGAATGATTCCCTGAAAAAAATTTGCAAAATGGCGTATGTTGGCCCTTTGGCGATACTTAGTTTTGAAACTGGATTTTATTTGAGACTGGTATATATAATAACACTGGTTATAGATAAAAATGAATGTTGGTATGTGTGTATGAGGTTGAAAAACTCCAGCACCGTTTGACCAATCACCATGAAATTTGGTTGACCTAAGTCTTTTATCATGGAGAAGGTTTTTATGCTATCCGTTTTCCCCTAACTTGCCACTAGATGGCGCAGCAGAACGTCGAATTCTATTCCGTTTAGCCGTTTGCTATGTGAATATCGTCCAACTGATTTCGATGAAATTTGATACACGCGGATATTAGGAAACGGTGAATATTTTTCACTATCCATTTTACTGTAACTTGCCGCTAAATGGCACTGCAACGCATCAACCTCTATACCGTTCGACTGTACGGCATAAAATTTTTTGTACTTACACATTTGAGCACGAAAAATATATTCTAACTGTGTTCCTTTTGATGTTACTCACCATTAGATGGCTCTGCAATGCATTCTTGTTTTAACTCGCCACTAGATGACCCTGCAGCAGGCGAAATTCCTGACCATTCAAACGGTCGCTATGAAAATCAGTATACATAGCTATTTGAACAATGAGAATATTTTGGCGTTATCCATTTTGCTACAACTCGCCACTTAACGGCACTGTAGCAAATCATTACTTTAATTAATCACTAGATGGTTAACTGATCACTAGATGGTAACTGATCGCCATGAAGATAGGTATACATAGATATTTGAACACGGGGGAAGAGTTTGGCGCTATCCATTTTCCTATAACTTGCCACTCGATGTTGCGTCCACACATGAACTTCAGGACTGTCCAGCCAATAATCATGAAAAATCGTATACATTGATATCTGAATGCGAAGAATATTTCCGCCGTATCCGTTTTACTAAAACTCGCCACTAGATTGCGCTACTCCGCATCGCCTTCTGCACCGTACAAACCATTGCCTTGAAATTCGGTATTGATGATTAATGAATACAATATAACGCGATATCCATTTTGATATATCTCTTATAACTGGCGGTACAATAAATAGTAATCACAACAAATCGTAATATCGAAAAGTCCATTCATTCCCGTGCGAAGAACGGGTACTTCAGCTAGTGTTCTAATAATAGGACACAAGGCTATAGCTGAGGAAAGTGAGAATTTTTTTTCAACAGTTATTTTGTAAGAAATCTTTTAAAACAGTTTCTTCGTGTGCGAAAACATGAAAATACTTCGAAGTTCTCATGCATTTTGATTGCATTCATTCATTCATTCATAAAGGTGTGTTTAACTTTTGGCTTCAGACTGCTTGACACGTCCATTATCTTCTCTACTGGAGATTTTCTGCCTTCTACAGAACAAAAATGGTAACTTTCTGCTATTCTTGCACATATTCTCAGTAGGACACTAGGTTTTTGGTGTTAAAATTCTTAGAAATGAAGACTATAGAATATTGCGAAGATGTGTTTTAATATTAGGACGTGAGGGCCGAATGGGCTAAACGAATTCGTCGATGAATGGATAAAATAGTACGATGTCTTGCCGCAGTCCTAGAGTTAGAAGGTGAAATAATTACTGTTCCAAATCCAGGTTGGCTAGAAAAATTTCGATTTCTGTGTGAATTTTGTAGAGAATTTCATTTCCTTAAAGAAATGGGTGGGAACCATCTAATTGTTGCGAAATAATAACTTAATTTGCTCTCGTATTGAATGCGCCGCCGTGAAACTAGTTAATAGCGAAGTCATCAGGTAAATGGTAAACCTGTGGAAGTAACCCTGTAGCCTTGGCGACAAACTTGGCGATCGTCTTGGCGACTTGGCGACCTTGGCGACAAATGGTTGCTTCTAGAAAATTCATGTCTCGAGACCATATTTCAATTTCATAAGATTGTTCCAGAAATTTCTCGGCAATTCTGGTGACGTCATCATCTCTATAAAACCCAGCAAACACAGCCGTATCGGGTAAGGGATGGGCCGACATCGGCAGTGCCGTTTCGATGTCGGCATTGGCATGATGGTAACTGGAGCGGTGTCGTTTCTGTGTCGGCAAAATGCGTTGGCGTAGGCAAAAGAAAGGTGATTTCGGGCATGCAACGGTCCGATTGCGGCAAGTCTTTTAGGGTTAACATGCGATTTCGGCGATTTACCGCATAACCGATATCGGCCCAGAAGTGTAATTTCTAAACGTAACGGTATAAAACCAGCAAGCAGCACATATATATTGTTATAGTAATACTTTTTAATTTATGTTTCGATACTTACTATTTATCCCACCATGGCCGAGAGGATAAGGCACTGAACATGGTAGAAATGTGAAGGTCCAAGGTTCTGGTCTACCGCGTATCTGTCAATCTACAGTTTGGATTTTGGAGGATTTTCTCCAAATGTAATGTGAATGTGCGTTAGACAACGTAAACAGATTTTTGAACATATAATTGAGGATAAATCACCGTTGTATCCCCAATTCTAGAACAGAATTTGGGGGAATTTTATAAAATTTTTATAAATTCAAAAGATTATCTAATATTCATAAAATGAAAGAAATATGATTGATTTTTATAAAATTAGGAAATAAATAATTACTATAACTAATGTTCAACCCCAATTTTATTGTTTATTAATTGTTTTATAGTTTGGAATTTATAGCTATTTTTTTAAAGCTTAATTTACTTATTTTACCCCAACCCTCCTGTGGCGGATACAGAAAAATTGGTTGCCGACCATGTCCGAGTGGATAAAACACCCAACATGGTAGATGGCCGAAGAGTGAAGGTCAAGGTTACTGGTATACCGCGAGGCTGTCGATTTAATGGTCTGGAGTTTAGGGCGATTTTCTCCAGGTGTAACGTAAATACGCGTTTGAACCTTCTAAAAGTTTCTCCGCTTAAGGCATCCCCATTTAAGCAGATAGCCTTCGCGTAGCTTTGCCATAACTACAAAATCATATGAAATCAAATCAGAAAATTGGTCTTCGAGTCACAAAAAAAGAAACTTGCTAATTTGGCTGAAATGAAGTGTACAATAAAGAAAAATATCACATTAAAACAAAATAATTTAATGGGAGGAGCCAGTTTAATGAAAAAGCTCATTTGATTAAAACAAAATGCACAGTGAAAAGAGGGATTGAGGGGGGGGGCTGGGTGTCAAGTTCCCAAACACCTTCCTAGGATCCGCCATATTGCGCTTTGTCCGATTTTATTCCACATCTGAACCCGGGTTTAACAGGATCGCTCTGATCATTGAAAATATGCACTGATTTAATTTTTTTTGTGTGACATGCTCTGATTTTCGGTTCAAACGGAGCGTTGAATAATTTAAGCTGGGTAGCATTAGTGCTCATACATGAGCTTTAATTTAATCTGAATGCCTTAAAAAGAAAAAGAAAATAAGAAACTTATGGAATAGTACACATTTCACGTTGTGTATTGGGGGATTTAAAATGTAATCTATGCCTATAAATTGCCGCACCCTACTGGAAGGTCCCTTAACAATTTTTTATAAAATGTAAATGAAAATATCACTTCGTGACTGTTCATTAATTTTTTTTTTATGGTGTTTCTTTTGTAACATTATGTTAGATTTGAAAACAGTTTGTTTTTTCAGCGAAATATTCTATAATTGTACAGACACTATTGAGTCTTCAAAATATTATTTTCTCATACAGTTTAATTCTGTATAATGTCCCTACCGAAACGATAGCCTGTTTTTCGACGCAACATTGGTCGTTCTGTTTTGCGGGTCAGAGTTCATGCTCAAGGGCACAGCCAGGCACGTGCAGATGTGTCACTTTTCCCTTGCCTCCCCCCCTTCCCTTAACACAGAGAAGGCTATTGGGGGGGGGGGGGAGAGGGAAGAGTGGTTTTAGCCATGTATCGCTCCGACAATCGTACCTTCCAGATTTGGCGATTAATGAATTCAGAGGCTGTGGACTAGAGTGGTGCGGAAAACAATTTTTTTTTTTGAAATTCAAAACGTCACCATGTGCAATACTTGCGGGGGAGAGACGCGAACGACGTGGGCAACCGCCCACGGCCTCGAACTGACGATTACTCTTATTAACGAGACGACGATTATTAAAAGAGGTGCATTTTTGAATACATAGCAACTTTTGATGAAATTAGTTAAATAGTTTTCAAGACTTTTAACATTCATTATAATTCTTCAAGAAAATTCCTCATAGCCAAAATGTAAATGTACTGGATATCTTTGTTATTGCTGAGATTACTGACCAATAATTGAAAAAAAATGTCCAGCTAATGTATACTGACTATCTGAAACAGCACAGATGATATGGTTAGCATAAACTGTCGGGTTAAAACATTTTTTTTTTTTTTTCAAATGGCGGCCACTTGCCGTATAAGCATTGGAACCACTAGGCCGGAATTCTTGGACACTTTATTACGGAGGCAACTATTAAGTGGACCAGCGTTAATCGAACCCGGACCCGTGATATGGTAGAATGGTTCTTTAGTCACTACACAACCCGAACGGCACGTCGAATTAAAACTTCCATATTAAATTTTATCTTAGAGCATTTCATATCACTTCCGAATGCAATGTCATGGTTGAGTCTTCTGTAAATATAACCCCTTAAAAAGACTTCCGCTCCAGGAAGCCTCCCTAGACAGATAAACCTGTGGCAGACCTGTCATAACGCACGAGCAAAACAAACATCTTAGTTAATGCAGATACACGACAATGCTTCTACATCAACAAAAGCTCTTTTTTTTTTTTTTGGAAGGGGCTTCATTTAACCCTTTGAGGCGCAACTCTTTCCCAATGCTACCCAATGCCATCGCTCGACTTAACTACCAGAAAGATGGCGGACGATCGAAACGTTCATCGCGGGCCACAGATCTAGAGACCCCTTTTTGACGACAGCTGGCTGTGCCGGCACAGAGCTGTTAAAAATAATCGTGACAATTTTTTATGGAAAATGACGTGCTAAAAAGTAAAGGATTCTCGTGGAGCTATGTCACCCGCAACTATTTTTATAGAAATCAAATCTATTCTTCGTGACTGGCAACAGTCAAAACGTCAGAGTTTGGTGTTCTCAGAGAGGGAACACTGCGCGTTAAAGTGTTAATGTATTTATTCGATATTCTTGTGGGAATTTAACACAAATTAAAGTCTCTCTCTGCGCAGATTACGATCAAGGCATCTGTGGGTCCTGGGCAAAATAAAAAATATTGGGCCCCACGCGATAACTTTCCCCCTTCTAAAAAACCAATTACGATTGGTTTATTCTGAAAAATTTTAAATATCTTCCCCCTCTCTCCAAACACGAGAAATTTTATTTTAAGTAAAGTGAAATAAACGAATATAAATATGATGAACGAATATATATGATATCAATGAAATAGATAACGTCAGTGAAACGTTACGTCTAACTGCAACTGCTATATCATAGTTGCCAAAATGTACGGGATATAATAAACCACATTTAAAAAAAATATTTTTTTTAATAACAGTTAACCAAGAGATTTAATTACAAAAATTTTGTTACTTTCAAACTTTAAAAATACTGTTTACGAAATGGTAGTTAATCAGATTCTACAAATGTTGGCAGCCATGGGCGTCGGCAGCATATTGCAAGGGGGTAGGCAATGCCCTCCCCCCTAGATTTTTGTATGCAGTGATTTCCCTTGCTTTTTTGCTCTTTCCAACATGGTAACCATACGTTAAAGTAGTCTTTGCCCCCCCTTGAGTAGTCTTTGCACCCCCCCCCCCTGAGAAATATTCTGTCGGCGCCCATGTTGACAGCTATGCTATATATCGACAAAGCCTTTTGACGAATTGAAAAGAAGTTTAAATTAATTTATACAGATGTAAATTTGAATTACTTTCATTGTTCAGAGTTTATAAATGAAAAACAATACAAACTTTTGACGCTTTTTTCCTTTGTTATCTTATTGTGAAATTATAAAAAGTGTAACATATAACATTTTTGGGCCCCTAAAATCTTGGGGCTCTGTGCAGTTGCCCCGTTTGCCCTGCCAGTAATATGACACTGTCTCTGTGACTAAGCTTCCCAGAACGGGAATTTCTTTCAATGCTCGACTGAACATTGAAAGACCTGGTCTAGGAAGCAATACTGGTCACAGAAGGAGAGTCTTCTCCATTGCGTCTTTTCAATTATAAAAGCGAACAGGTTAAGCATCTGTAGACTTTTGTTTTGATCTGTTTTCTATCTGCGTGTATTTAAAAACAACATATTAGTACTAATTTGGTAAAAAAATAAATTAAATTGCTTAATAATTATGCGTTCTTATTATTTTAAGTACTATTTAATCAATCAAATAATATCGATGGTAATTTCGAAAAATAACTTTCTTACTACAGCTTTTTAGAAAATTCGAAATTTTCACTTTTCTCAAATTTTTACTGGTCATTGTGGCGAGGTAAAATATTGAGAGAAATTTATTTATTTTTGGTAGGCTCTAACTGACCTATTATGTAACATTTTCGTGGTATGCCAGTATAAAAATTCACATTTTTTTCCAAAGATTTTTTTTCATAAAATTTGATCCCCCCCCCCTCTTATTTCTGTTTTTCGGTGTCGCAAATTGGGGGGGGAGGGCTAAATATTGAATAATATTGTTGGAGATGTTTGCGAATTCTAACCTTCTAAGTATCCCATTATGCAAGTTTTCCGTACTGTTCCAAAATTGAATCCGAAATCCAAATATTTTTGCTTATTTCGCCCCATCTTAATTCAGATGCCAGTATCTTAAAAAATGCACACAGCCTGAGGGTCAGCAGAAAAGCGTGGGAAAGGCATATATTGTTTGCTCCGTTGGCGAAAGGGGAAGGGTTGTTCTAAACTAAATTCCCGCCAATACACTATCTTTGAGGGGCGGAGTGATTCGTCGGGGCGAGTGCCTTTCAAAACTCCCCTATTATACTAGTGTGTACCATACACGGCCACAGACAATCGATGACACGGCGAGATAGCGTGACCATTACCCACAGCCTGTTGGGGAAAAAAGAAAGAAAAAAAAAGACTTCGGCGCTTCGTGTGTTTTCACTGAAAAATACGTTGAAAAGCTTTATTTGCACGGATACTAGTGAGATGAGATGCCAGGGTGTGATTATTTCTGAAAAGATTAGAATAAATATTTTTGCTTTAGACCAGCTAGGTTAAAATATTTGTTAAATGACATAATTAAGTTCATTAACAATGTTTTAATCTGTTTGGTTGTCTTATAATGCTGAAGATCCCAAAAGTAAGGAAAAAAATGGTAAGTTAAATATTTACTTAACTATTGCCTTTCTTTGTAAAGTATATTGGGTAACAACTTTTCAACTTTTTTAATTTTCTTGTAAATTATGCTTGCTTATATTTTTGCTCAGATGAATTCCTAGTTTAATTGTTACTTTAATTTTTTTGATATCTTTGAACGATTTAAAAATTTAGCTATGTACTTTCATGTCTGTATATCCTATTACTAATAAGCATATTAAGCTTGATTATTATACAAAAGGAGGAACATGCATAAATATAAATAGGATATTATTTTTTATTCTTTTGCGCAAATAAACATCAATATTGTATTGAAAAGGCTTCTTGCTAATAATATGCAAAAAATTATAATGTATATTGTAAAAAAGTTAAAAAAAAAATCCCTACAGTAGGTGATATAGGTAAGGTGGTGTAAAATGGGATATCTATCAGAAACATACTGTATATTTTCTCATAAGAAACCTAGTTTCATTATTTCAATGCATAATGATATAAGTCCATTTTATTCTTGTAATATGGCATAACTTGCAATATAATTAATGTAAACTTATTTATTTATCTTTTTTAATGTGTTTGATTACATGTACTATTTTCTTGGACTCTAAAATATTAAAAATATATGTATATTACTATCAAAACGAATGAAACAAATATTTGGTCAGTTACGAAAACCTTACTTAAAAGCAATTAAATATTTGGTTAAATATGAAAAATGTCTTAATTAAGTGGTTGATTTGACAAAATAATTCAGTAAATAAATGAAACACTTTTTAAATTAATCAAAACAGTTTATTTAAAGAAAATTTTTATTATTTCATAAGTACTTTCAGCAAAATCAGTCCTAGGGGCATACAGTCGTTAATTTAGTTTATATATAAATAATATAGTTTTTGCCCCTGGAAACTAATTATAATCTTATTTGAGAATTCAATGGGAGAGCGATTTTTTTTTCGTTTTTTTATCGTTGCCGGTACCGTACCATTTGCGGAAAGGTGTCACTTTAAGGCCGGCGTAAAGCTGGGCCGATATTGTTGTCGTTATAGCCGACACCGATCCAAAACCACCCCATCCTTCCGGCCCGACACACGCCCAGGCGGACGCAAATTTGTTGTTTTTTGGCACCGGCTGAGCGATATCGCCCCGGCACATTCTGCGTCGGCATGCCGATGTCGGCCCAAAACTTATCCGATAGGGCTGTGTTTGCTGGGAAGCGCTAGGATCTCTCTCCGGGGAGTTCAGTTGAGTGATAGACTTTGAAGCGCACGGTTGATTCTGTGAAGCGTTATTGTTGTGCTTATTTGTGATTTTCGTTAGCGTATGCTAAAGTTTCTTGTATTATTTTGAGCCATCGAGCTGCGAGCCGTGAAATAAAGTGTTATTTTTTTATTTACTGTGCATTGGACTGATTTAAAATACACCCACTTGGCGATTTTCGTAACATAATTTAATGGAGAGGATTACTGTCTCTTCATAATACAAGATGAAATTCACGTGCAATATATATGCTCTTAATTACGTGACTTATTCGGCAGAGACCAAAAGTGTTAAGTGAGTTTGTAAAAGGTCTGAGAACCAAAAGCCAAACTGGCGGTAGAGCGGAGCGGTAAAAGGGACTGTCGCCAAATAAATCGCCATGTTGTAAAAATGAAAAGAAGCGTTGGGACTTATATGTGTATGCTAAAATTTAAATGTGACAAGCCACAAGGGGGATCAGTAGAGATAAAATGTAACCTAGGCAAAATTATTAAAACCCTGTGGGAACGAAGAAAATTTAAAGAATTCTTCGACTAAAGGCACCAACAAACTGTATTGCAAATGCTAAAACCAAAGTAATTAAAGAAGCAGTTAAATAACATTATGAATAGATGGGAGATTTAAAAATGGCAAAGAATATTAAATTTAGAATAGGTAAAGAGAAATCAGAAGTAATTATAAATGTGTGATTAACTGTATGAAAATTAATTATAAATATGTGATTAACTGCAGCACAAATATCATTGGAAATAGTTGAGTTTTCATATCTACAAAATTGCTGAAATTTTGGTTTTCCTACCAAATTTTCAACTCAGACATTCATCAGAAACTACTGGATGGTACTTCATAAATTACATTGCTCTCCAGCCACGAAACGCTTTGAAACTCACCGGAATGCTGATAATCCGCTGTAGATATAACACATACAAATATTTGTCCAAAATGTAGGGTGGAAGAGGTGGAAGAACTGTACCAAAAATGGTACTTGCGTATTATCCCGGCTGTCATTTCCACCAAACTATTATTGCGTAAAATGTTCTGGCAAATGGTTGCCAAACATATTTCTAATCATCAATTATTTCATTTGTCCGGCATTTATCTTGGCAAAAAATTGCTCGTCTTGGTGGACCGCCAGGATAATACGTAAGTAAACCAAAAATGCAAAACATATAAGCATTTGAATCTGAAATTTATTTCAGCAAATAAGTTTTGACTGTGCTAAATTTACTTGAGTTGCAAATTTCAGTGTCATTGTGGAAATTCTTTTTATGAATTAAACAAAATGATTGCCATTTCCTGAATCTGTATCAAAAAGTTCATTAATATCCACTTCACAAATTTTTTTTTGGTCATATCCCTAATATTCTAGCTATACTTCTCATTTGTAATGAATTATAGTATTTGCTGGCTTTTAGCCAATTTTGAGAGATACAATCAAGCTAGGTTTAGGCTTGAGGACCTATTTCTATGTCCAAACTTGGCGATAAATGATCGAAAATTGCAAATCTTGGAGGCTTTCAACATTTTACTGCCCCGTCTGGCCTTACCTAGCAACCCTATAGAAAAATATGCAACCAAAACAAGTCGATGCAATCGTTCCATAAAAATATGTGTCCATAAATTCTGTCCACAAAGATGTGTTCACATCAAGATGTCCGCAAATTATGTCGACAGAATATTCCAGAGTGTACGAAATAGCACTCTCTTGCGAAAAAAAAGGTATTTCAAGTAGTTTAGTGATTATAATAAATTGAAATTGTGTAACGAAACTTCCTATTTTTATTTTCAAAGTGCTTATTATGAAGTGATACAAAATAATTTCACTCGATACTTTTACCGACTTCAAAAAGTAGAAGATTCTATGCTCAACGGGATACATAGATTCTTTAATCATGAACAGCGATATATATATTTTTTTTACGATCGATTTGAAAAAAATATTTTTTAATTGGAAAGGACATAGTTCTGGGATGTTCCCATTTAAATTTGTTCACGTTTCGATGATATTATCATTCCTAAAATCGGAGAAAAATACCGTCTTTTTAAACCATTGCTTAAAGGATTGCCTAACAGCTCTGATTGTAAGTGACTACGGTTGGCCACACTTGACATTTTATCGTGAAGTTTGGGATAAAAATATTAATTCCTAAAATTGAACTGAGCTTGCCCACATATTTCATATTTGGCGAGAAATTACGAAATTCTAATTTTACGATGACAATAACGTTGCATTTTGGATGTTTGCCTCATGACAAGATGAAACTTTTCGCTGTGCTATGGTTAATTGCTTTGGGAAATGATTTTCAATTACGTACATGCTCAAATCACCAAAGAACTAAAAGTTACCATTCGTAGTAATATCCAAGCAATGTTCATCTGAAAAAATTAGTGTTACTGCAGGTTATCTTTAAAAAGCTATTAATTACGTTTGTATTTTCTGGAGAAAGCTTAACCCATTCGTCCCTGGATATTTTTGCGACTTTCTTCGATTTTTGCTAACACCAGCAGTAATTGATAAATTTCTGATGTCAACATTTTGAACAAGGGATGATTTCATTTAAAATCATTATGTATAAGAATTGAAATGTCAACATCCCACTTGGCCATATTAAAATGTTTTGTGGAATTAAGGCTCAATACTCGCGAATAGAGGCTCGGAAAAATAAATAACGTTTTCGAATGATAGCGAAAATGCCGTCCCAAAAAAGGGACGCTAGGCATAAATGGGTTAAGCTAAGATAGCTGCGTCGAAGGGAATGAAAGTTAACGGATTCGGCTATGCATCACTATCTGTTTTGCAAAATCAAGCACTTTATTTTTCTACAAAAAAAAAAAAATGTGATGTTAATGACTTTACCTGTTGTAAAAAAAAGTTTCCTTGGAATTAAGCACTCGGGAATAAATACCATTTTCATGGACACAACGTAGCGAAAATCAAAGTTTTTATTCTCCAGAACACATTCTGATATGTTCAAAATCAGCAGGCGTTCACGAAACGAAGCGATACGACCGACCTGTGAAACGACATATGTACTGTTTGGGTCTTGTAGCATAGCGAAAGCCGTAAAATAAAATGGTTGGAGTCGTATTGGTGACTTCTGCTTCAAATAGAGGAAATAAGTTCTTGACCTACGAGGTGATGTCACGGAAAATAAAAATTGTTTTACAACCATGAAATAACATTCCTTGTCTTGAATAATGAAAACTGGACTGTTGCAGGCCGTACTCGGCAGCTCCGTACACCATTGTAGACACCGCCCAATCTTAAAATCTTCGGAAAAGGCCATTAATATTCACCAAGTCCGTATATTAAATAACGATTGAACACTCCGAAATATTTAAACAGTTTAAAGAAACTATGAAACAATACACATAATCCTCCAAAAGAGGGAATGAAGGTATATTTAGTTGTTATATTTAGTTCTTAGAAAACAAAAACAGACATCTATAAATGATAAGAGTTAGTTTAGGATTGCCAACAATTACATAAATGCCTCACTTTAAAACCACGGATTAAAATAAGAATGAAAATGATGTACGAGAATATTCCCCTTATTCATTAAACATTTGACGATTATAGTAGCTCGTCAGCACGGGATAAGGGTTAGTTGACAAATAATATTCGCTACGCCAAACACTAATATAGCAACAAATCTCAGTAGAAATGACCGCCGGCATAATAAGTAAGCACAGTCATTACAAGTGAGAAACTCTTTTATAAGTTTTCTACATTACAAGTGAGAACAGAAGATTAACATGACCACTTGTGTTAGTCCTCTGCAATACTGAAGAATTCTGAGTATAATGTAGGCAACGGTTAAACAGAGTTCTCTGATGCCATTATACTATAATGGTACTTATCCTTATATATTGATCCCTGTGAATCATAATGTCCTGAAAATTCCGGGTGTATAATCCCAAGAGATATGAATATTTCCAATGCAAAAAATTTCCAGGAACATAGTTACAAAGAAATTCCCCTTATTTGAAAAAAAAAATGTATTGCTATTATTGCAATCGGAAAGAATGTGATAAGATTTCAAAAAGCTGGCGGAATCTGTGAGTATGTTTTCGGAAACATTCCCCAATCTAAAAATTTTGATTTGCTGATAATATCCCCACATGACATTTTGATATTATACTAACTGACTAATGGAATGTTCTTGTAGACGTGCCCTGGGCATTAGGCCTATTTTGATATTACATGGAAATATTTTTGTTTTTGACCCATGGCGGCTATTCTCTGTAAATCGGGATTCAGAATTTTATGTTTCATTTTTCAAGCTCCACGAAAGAAATAATTCTTGTTATTAGATTTTATTTCAAAAAACTTTGCAACTGTGTAAGTTGCAATATCGACAGAATTTTGAAAATTTCTAGATTCTTGCTGGGAGCCTCCCCTTCCCACGTCTGAACTTACTACCGAATTCTGAAGCAAAATCAATCGTTTCTTGATTTAAATGCAACTGTTTATTTATTTTATTTTTGTTTCATTCAAAAGGCGTGGCAGCAAATGTAATTTTTCACTTTTTGGCTTCTACACGAAGTTAAATTGATAGGAGGGGACATTTCTCTTAGAAAGTGGGATAACGTCGTTGTTGCAAACAGATGGCGCAACGCACACTGGGTAAATGCGCATCTCAGGTTGTTTACATTTCTATCAAGGCAGCGAAGTAAATTGAGATGGTCGAATTATCAGAATTAAAAAAAAAATATATATATAGACATTTGAGTGTTGGGTATAATAATTTCTGGCTTCAGATGTGTTTTAATTACATAATTGTCTTAGAATACTATTTTGTAATTAATATAAGCAATAGTTTCGAAGCGAAGTAATATTATGTATGTAGTGTCGTGTTATTATTTTGCCCAAAAGCTGTAATATAAGAAAAGTAGTAAATTTAGAAGAATGTAGGGTACTTACGTATTATCCCGGTGGTTATTTCCGCCGAACTATTTTTTCGTCAAATGTGCTAGCAAATTGTTGCCAATTGTATTCCAACCCATTAATAATTTCATACGTCTGGCATTTATCTTGGCGAAAATTCGCTCATTTTGGTGGACCGAAGGTATAATACGTAAGTACCGAATGTAGTATGTGAGAATGCAATATCTGCAAAGTGTTTATTTATAATGACGATCACACTCAAACAAGCAGCATTTACATTTATTTCATGCTGTAACAAATTATAACACAGCTTTAACCCTCCGAGCGGCCTGGAGTTTGCCTAGTGATAACTTCAAAAAAGTTCCAGTGTATGGGATCTGTATCTCTCGAAAATGCACAAGAAAAATCTGCTTTCCCCCATTTCCGCATGGAAGGCGTGGGGAACCAGGTAATTAACAAACTGCCGACGTGACAGCCTACCTACCGCCTGATAAATTACTTTGTATTGTAGGAGCACATGTCCGGTGAATCTGACCAACTGGTCTGCCTCACCTCTTTCCCCCCTAAATACTCGGGAAACTACGCAACGTTGTAGGAAACCAAAGTTCTTTTCTCGGTGGCTTACATGTACACTTACCCAGAGCCAGATTTTTGCCCGATGAAGATTGGAAAAAGAGATATTTTGTTTTTTGCCCCCTCTCATAATGAGCAGGTAGTGAGAGTGACGCTTGTGCTCTAAAAATAGTAAAATTAGAGATGATATTTTTACTATACTTCTTTATCTGAAAAATTTCTTTATAAAGTTTTAATAGAAATGAACGAAAAATCTAATGGGCCCCTTTCAAGATGAGGCTCTGGACACAGGCCCGATTTGCTCATGCGATAAGACCCCGTGTACATATTTTCAATAAAGTGTCCAATGTCAGATATATCCCATTCACCTGAACCTTATATAAGACGCTGCCCTTCATAAAATGTGCAAAGTGTTCCATAGAATTATTATTATTTCTTATATTTTTTTCGAACTGTGCATTTTTTCATAAAAGTTTATACAGTTAGTTAGGAAAGAAAAATAGGAAATTTGGCTTTCACTCGATCATTTTTGAAGTTGTAATGCAAAAAAATATGACAGTTAAAAAAGAGAGAGAGAGAGAGAGCAGTGGCGCACCCAGGATTTTAGTTTAAGGGGGGCTGGGCTTCAAATACTGCTGAACTCGATTATAGTGACCTCGATTATAGTTATATCATCAAAATATTTGGTACTAGACTACTTGCCCATAGAACACAAGCTCACGAGCAATGTAAATCATTATAGAGTCAAATAATTATCCGCTCATTTCAGTTATGTTATAGCCGAGATTGTGTTTCATATACTAACTGTAAGTTTTTACTTAAGAACTATCATCTTTTTTTTGTAAAAGGTATTTTAGAAATAATTTGAAGGCAATTTTAAAAACGAAAACAAATAAATCATTTGTGACAATTCCCAATTTTTAATGCTTTTCAATTCTAACTTCCCAATTTTAGGGGGGGCTTGAGCCCCCATAGCCCCCTCCGTGGGTGCGCCTATGAGAGAGAGTATAATGTACTTGAGTGTAGGGTAATAAAGCTTTCATTTAAATTATCTCAAGCGTACGAGAAAAATAAAAATTAAAAATTCTTCGATGCTTCATTTAAAGGACTTGTTTAGTAAATTTGTTAAATGAAATATCTATATTAATCTTTGTCAGATAATAAACGTTTTTAAAGACCTTTATTTATGTTCTGCATATGCGAAAAAATTCCAAGAAAAATTAAGAGCACGAATCTGAGAAAGTAACACACCTAGGATTCATGCCATCTGAGATTTTTACCAAAAAATTCCCAGTTGTTATTAATCTTATTAATGTAGCAAATCCAGACGATTTTGTCTCATAGTGAAGTTGTTCATCTTTTATGGCCCACTAAAAAATCAGACCAGTAGCCAGATTTTCTATTCAGGGGGGCACCCTCTTTTTTTCAGGGGGGAGGGGCACCCTAACTTAAGTGGGGTGGCATCCTATATTTTTTTGAATGATAACATTTTTATCTATATTTCTCTTCATTAAATAATAGCATAAGTTTATAATTAAATAAATTCTGAAAAGTCCAAACGGCTTCCAAGAAGTAAAAGTTCCTTGGCTTAAACAGAATGGATTTAAAGTTGTCATCTTTGGATCATAGTATTACAAAGAAAAACTTTGTATATATACAACTTTGATATATAAAACTTTGATATGTAAAACTTTGATATAAAACTTTGATATAAAACTTTGATAACTTTACCTTATATACAAAAATTTTTCAAAGCGTCTGCATTAAACTTTTTTTATGTGAAATTTTCTAGGGGGGGTGGGGTTCAGCCCCACCTGGCACCCCTTTGGCTACGGGCCTGTAAAAATGTCCGTGCAGCACACAAAAGTGGGCGTTTTTCTCAGACATAGAAAATGCTGTGGTCAAAAACTCTTTGGGGGACAACTTGCCATGATATTTATTTAACATCTATAATGTTAGACGATAGAACTTCATGAAATATATGAGAAATCTGTGGCACGTTATCGACGCAAAGTCACTGCAGGTCACAAAAACACACATTTTCTTTTCTTTTTTCTTTTTTGCCATTTTTAAGGCTTAACCATAGCTTGCACCTTCAAGTTGCTAAGGCAAAAGAGGTGTCCTTTGAAAGACATGTATTAGAACTTATTAAAAAATGCATGTATAGTTGACGCAAATTGAATGCGCTTTTAGATTTATAAGACCAAAATCTGAAAATTTTCGATTTTGACGGAAATTTGAAGTTTCATAAATTCCTGCAGCAGAAGTTTATTGAAAGTAATTCTTTTGGATCGTTTTTATGTGAATATATTGTATTATTTGAATGCTTATTGAATTATTTGAATGAATGAAATTATTTGAGCGCTTATACCAAGTTTTGCGCGCAAGATTAGGACCCACTGGCGCATTGACTTAAATTGAATTGAATGAATTTAATTCAATTTAAATTATCTATATTTAATAATTTTAGCGACTTAAATTGCTAAATTTAAGCAGGGTCTGATTATGACCAACAGGGGCCCCGGACATTGATGAATTTTGGGGGCCCCGATCCATGATTTTTTTTTTTTTCAAAAAATTTTGATATAAAAGAAGACAATTTCAGAACATTTGAAATTGAGGGCCCTTTACAAAATCCCGATTTTCCCATGCGATAATAAGGCTCTGAATTTTAGTTTTTTGGGGGAAACGGGTGGATTTTCAAAATTTTAAGGTCGCCTACGTCTTCTCTCTATCATTTTGCTCATCTTTATGCAGTTAGAGGGAGTAATCAAAAGCGAAGCGCTGTTAATTTGTCAACGGTAATGGTTAAAAAAAACATGAGTACAAATTTTTGTCAATTTTAAATGTATAACGTACAACTGGCGCCATTCCCACATGTAATCTAAAAAAAAAAAAATCCTTCGGAACTGGACCACTGAAATGCTTAATATATATTAATCCTTATATCAATGCTTTATTTAGGCGAAAACAATTTATTCGTTTTAATATTCTTAAAAGAAGTAGAAGTTTAATAATTTCGAGAAGCTATTTCAAACGATTTAAAATCGCAAAAATTTGCAAACCTATTTAGATTATGACATATAATTTGTTAGAGTTAACCTTTTAATTTATTTGGAACGCTTTTCTTCTTAGAAAAAGTCTGCATTTTAAATTAAGCCTTTCTGCTTAATAATTTGATATATATATATTTTTTTAAATAGCCGAATACTGACAGCTTAGCAGTGCGGGACTGATTTATAGCTATTATGCCAGACTTGGGGATCGTCGAGAATCTTTTTTTCCCTACAATTTACACTCTTAAAAAAAAAAAAAAAGCAGTTGATTACCAAGAAATCTCTAGGAAACAATGATTCCATTACTTGTTACTTTCCGAACATGTACCATGTAAGGAAAGTATTGCAATCCTGAAAAAATTCGACTTCGAGACTTTGATGTATTTACACGTTTTGAGGTCTTCTGAATTCAATTCTGTTTTTACGAGATATGTGTGTGTGTGTATGCGTGTGTGAACGAACTTCGATAGCTCCTAAACGGATCATTCGATTGAGCTCAAATTGGACATACATGTGATAAACCACCGTCGCAAGACCGGTATTGATTTTGGTGTATATAGGACTTATAGTTTTTCTACAGGGCTACGTCAAAGATTTCTTTGACATTATAGTATATGGGGAGAAAGTCTTGAAAGTATGCTAGCGTTTAAATGGTGCATTCGATTGAGTTTCAATTTGGTATATATGTTTGAATGATTCATCGATTAAAATTTATTTAAATGCTTGGTAATGATCTAATCGCAAGTCTTCGGAAAGTCGAGTGGAGGCACTCCAGATTTTTTTAGTATGATGCCATAACTTTTCTTAGTATTACTACTAAATAAAGCCATGTTTGCCAATTGATTTACATGACTTTATTTTGCAGCAATACTATGAAAAGTTATAGCATCTTTGTTTCAAAGAGATTTCTAAGTAATCCACAAATTTTTTTATAGTGTAGGGCATCACCCAAAAGGATGTTATTTTCGGATCCGCAACTCTCATCCGTATACCAGCCTATATACAGCTGGAGGAGCTGCGGACCCACAGATTTATCGTTCACGTTTGCGCCATGTACATATAGCGGTTTTTGATCAGCCGAGATGTGAAAACGAATCCTTTCACTTTCTGCACACCAGGTTATTACAACTCCTTAAAAATTTATTTTAGGATGACTAGGAAAAATTAAATTACTTAATTAACTAAAACATTTTTCTAATTTATGTGTATTGAAAGAAGAAAGGGTTGTCACCCGATCGTTAACACTGCCAATATAGCTTTTGGGTCATCGTGTGACAATTGAGACTATGACAGCATATTTTAATATCCATAACGCTAGGTTCGAGTAAAAGTTTTCTGCATTTTTTCAGTTTCCGTATAGCTGGAATAATTTAAAATGCATGTGTAAAAAAAAAAAATCATTACTTTCTTCGTCGTGAAGAACTGATACGCAGCTAGTTATAACATGTTATGTATATGTAAAAATAAATTACTTGAAATTCGAATTAAACATTTAATAATTTTGCGATTTCTCAAAATAATCAAACGAAAATCCCCACCTCTCTCTCCATGTGTTTATATATCATGGCTTTGATTTGCAACAGTGCTTCGATTTGAACTTCATATTTTAAACAGTTACAGTAAAATTAATCTTTATTTTTAAATTTAGGTAATTGGAAATTTTATTTATTTACTTTTTCGTCTATTTGGCAGCTTAGTTTAACCAATTGTTAAAGTAATCTCTATTCCCGTGTGATGAGCGGGTACATCAGCTAATATAGAATAAAAATAGAAATTAAAATTCGTATTGTTCAATTAAAAGCAGCAATAATAAAATAATAAATCGATGACAAACTGACGCTTTCGATCTGATCCGGTATAAATTTAAATGCCTCGAAATCTAAGATGAAAATTTTGGCCTTATACAAATTGGTCTATTTCTGTGTATTTCTTTACAGGTTGAAAAGTTTTTCTAGCATGTATACATATTTACATAAATGAACTGACACACACACACACCACATAACACCAAAACAACAACAAAAAATCTTGCAGTTCAATGTGGGAAGTTAGTTTTTCTGGAAAGATGTTGTAGTTAGGGTAAAACTAAGACAGTGGAGGATCCTGAAAAGTTTCAACGCAGGAGGCAATATGCGAGAAATTTTGTAAGAAAAATGGATCTTCTTAAATTTAAAATTTTGATTAAATAATTCTTATCGTCTGCAACCAGGTTTAGGATGGTTGCTCTCATCATTCATTATTGAAAAGACGTTTTTGAGAAGATTCCTCTTCTCTTACATGTGTAATTTCTTAAGCGTGGATCTTTGAACACTCCGCTAAACCGGCAGATTATTCAAAGACCCATGCTAGGTGAGCAGGGAAACCACACAGATCATAGAGTGTAATGTAGTGCATTTATTGCAAGCCTGCACTCAGGGTATTTGCCAAGTCGGAATGCCTTGGTCAGAGGATTTTTTCAGGTGTTCTTCCGCGTCTTCACGAGACATCTAACGAAAGCTCCCGAAACCCTACACCGTTAGAGAGACAGCCGCGCGGTAGTCCAGAACCCTCGACATTTACTCTTCAGGCATCTACCATTTCCAGTCCCTTGTGCAATGGGCCATGGTGGGACCGAGACCCACAGATCACAGAAAGGGAATCATCACCACTGAATCCAACTGGGATTTAATTTTATTTTATCTTACTTCTTCTTTCACTGTTATTCACTAGTTCTTTCACTATTTATTTTATCTTTATCTTCTTTCACTGTTCTTTTCAACTAGTTATTTTAATTTTGTTTTAATCTTTAGGACGGGATAGAGCGTTACTGATAAATTTGATCGCGCATTTAATCGTGTGACTTTTCTAGTAAAATCAAACTGAAACATCAATAACTGAGGACTAGTTTACAGCAATACAGTCTGGACACATACTCAACTTTCCTCACTATTTTTAGGAGGGCCCAGTGTCACTTTGCTTAAATATTTACCTTACATTTCATTGTTTACATGAAAAATACTATAAGGACGTTTTGGCTTCTAACTATGTTTCAAGAATATTATTTTTATCATTCCAATTTTAATGAACTAATGCATTATGTAAAAGTTGTCTTTATTTTATAACACCAGGCAGCTTCTACATAATGCGTTAGTTCATTAAAATTGGAATGGGAAAAATAATAGTCCGGAAACATAGTTGGTTGCCAAAACGTCCTTATAGTAAGTATTCTTGATGTAAACAATGAAATGTAAGATAAACATTTAACCTAAGTGACATTGGACTCTCCTAAAAATAGTGAGGGAAGTTGAGTACGTGTTCCGACTGTCTTGTAATTTAGTCCTCTGTTATTGACGTTTGATTTTCATTTTACTAGAAACTTAACGCGATTAAATGCGCAATAAAATGAAGCTGAAAATAGCAAAAAATTGCTTAAAAATGAGAGAACGGGTGGATTTTCAGATTTTTAAAATAGCGCAGATCTTTTTTTAATATTTTTTTTACATAATTATGAAAATTTTCAAGCCGATCGCACGAACTGTGTGAATTTCATTAAATTTTTACACAGTAACTTTTTAATCTGTTTGGATTAATGATGGTAAAAGTTTTGTTTGGAAGGGGCCGGACCGGATTTGTTAGCGAGTGAGTCACGTATCAGCGTAACTATATAATAGGATAATTACAGAGTTAATATTTATACAGGAGTGGTTTATGACATGTAAATTTGAATTAATTTAAATAATAATATGCACTACATTTCTTTAAACCCCCTCTTCATCCGTAAGCATGCGTGCCCAAGACCCCATATATGTTAAATCGGTCTCTTCTAATAAAATATTTTTTTTATATGCCAAATGTTTTGTTGTATTCGAGGCAACACCTTTTCCTTTTCAAGTAACATATTGCCCCTAAAAAACTCATATTACAATTCTAAATTCATGTTACATTAAGAACTCAGTAATGAATTCAAAGCCATTTTCTAAAATAAATATATACCGTGGCAGACGAAAACTTCTTTCATGTGAGCCACGATATACTCACTCGTTAATAAATATAAACACAATATTTTAATAATCTTTAGATAGAACTTTTTTTTCTATTTTTATTCATTTGTTACTAAGGCAACTATGTAAGCGAAAGAGAAAAAAATAATTTAAATTTTGTTCTCGCGTTAATAAGCTGTATTTATCAATCAGCACGGGAAATGCTTTATTCTTTTGTCGCTAGGACAGCTGCGCGTCACTAGATTTCCAATGTTTACATAACTTAAACTTATTTGGGGTACCAAAAATCCAGCAGAGCAGCTATTGAGAGTGTTCACTCCTATAATATATCTCCGTGTTTTCTATGCTACAAGCAAGCAAGAGGGATCGAATTCCCAGTTTTAATGCAGCTGTAGTTCTCACACATATCTCTATGGTAGTTGTCATAGAGATATGAATACAGAGAGGCGACATTAGCTATTCTACAGCACTGGTCGAAATGAAGTAAATGTGTTTTGCACGAATTTCGATTGTAGTACTATGGTACAAGAATACGAACGCATTCTTCATGCCCATTCTGGTACTTACGCATTATCCCGGCGGTCATTCCCGCCAAACTATTTTTTCGTCAAATGAGTTGCCAAACTGTTGTCAATCACATTCAAAGCCATTAATAATTCCATGTGCCCGGCATTTATCTTGCAAAAAAATTGCTCGTGTTGACGGACCGCCGGGATAATGCGTAACATATACGCCACATTCTCTAATATTAAAAATAAATTTAGGAAAACTTTATATTATTGAATTCCACATTCACCCTTCGAAAGCTTGGCGAAATCACAGATACTACCTTGGCGTAATCCTAATGTCGTCAAGCAAGCTTGCTGGCTTATAGTAGCAAAAAAGTATCAAACTGGTTTAATTATCGCTAACAAAATTTGCAGGTAGCAAATACTGAAGTTTCTAAATCATGAAAAAGGGGGAACGTTTAACTTTTCTACTCTTCAAAATATGGAACAAGTCAAAAATAAATGTTAAAGGAAGCATTCCAAGCAAATTGGAATACGGTAACCAATAAACGACATTCATCAAAGCAGAACAGGAGAATCTTTCTTTCGCACTTTATTTTGAAGACTTTTACAGTGCATTTTATCGTCTCTATATCATAATATCAACAGAATTCTAAAAATTCTCGTTTCCTATTTGCTCGGAATACACCTTAATAACTTACCTGTTATTAGACAAATTTTCCTTGGAATAATGCAATCGGAAATGAATACCATGTTCAAGGACACAACGTATCGAAAATCAAAATTTTTATCCACCAGAGCAGATTCTGATATATTCAAAATCAATGAGCTTTCACGAAACGAAGTGATCCGACCGACATGCGAAACGTCAAATGTATTGTGTGGGTCTTGTAGCATAGCGAAAACTGCAAAAGAAAATGGTTGAAGTCGTATTGGTGACTTCTTTTGCTTCAAATAGAGGAAAAAAGCCTTTGACATGCGAGGTTATGTCAAGCAAAATAAATTTTGTTTTATACACATTATAAAACATTCCTTGTCCTGGATAAGGAAATCTGGACTCTTGCAGGTGGTACTCGGTAGCTCCGTACACCATTGAAGACACCGTCCAATCTTAAAAGCTTTAGAACAGGCCATACTTTTCACTAAGACGTACTTCAATAATCAAAATTTGGGTCAATATAGTAGCCTATGATTGATTACTGTGAAATATTTAAACAGCTAAAATGAAAGATTATAAAACGCTACGCATAAACCCCCAAATTAGAAAATGAGGACAATTTTAGTTGTTCTTAGAAAACAGAAAAACTGACATTTATAAATGCACGAGACTATTTCCCTTATTGATTAAACATATGATGCGCGTAGTAGAAAGGCATCGAGGGCTAAGGGTTAGTTGGGAAAATGTAAATTCACTAGGCCAAATACGCCGTACATTACCATACTCGTGCTTTTTATGTTCGCAGATTGTAAACTTTTGCAGCACGGGACCATTTGCGTCAATCCTTTACGTTAAACAGAGTTCTCTGATGTCACTTTTTACGCAGACGATTTTTTCAATTCCTACTATTAGTTCACACTCTCTTTCTTTTGCAAATTTTCAATCGTTAATAAAATACTTTTTTACTTATCCACTCAAGTTCAAATACATTTTTTAAAACTTGTGGTGGATGACACTTTATGTTAATACAGTTTTGGTCCCATCGACGGGATAATTTATCTACAGGACCACCCAAAAGATTTTAAATACATTACGCTCTATGGGCCGAAATTCATTAAACTAGCATATTGCAAAAACTATTAGACGTAGAATGTTGAAACTTTATATTCAGAATTGTTGTCACATCTAGTTGTGCACCCCCTTTTCGGTCCCATTCGACTGGAAAATTTATATATAGGGCCGCCCAAAAGATTTTAAATAAATTACGCTCTATGGGCAGAAATTCATTAAAGTGTATTTTACAGGTATTAGGCTACTTCAAACCACTCAGAAGTGATATATGCTGTTAAGGGTTACCATTTGAATTTTTCCATCGAAAAAAGTGTCTTTATTATTTATAGTTCTGCTACAGGAACACTCAAAAGATTTAATACACATTACGGTCAATGGCAGTTTTAGGGACATTCATCCATTTCAAGGACAATACCGTCCTACCATATAATTAGGTAACAGACCGACCATAGTGAAGCGCCTCCCTCAATAACTACGCCAAAAGTCGCCAAGCTTGGAGACTTTTGGTGTACTTGTGTATGCATTTAACTCTCAAATCTGAAAAACTATTAGTCGTACAATGCTGAAATTTCATATAAAAGATTACTGTAACATCTAGTTGTGCATCTCGATTTTTAGTTCCAATCTACTGGAGAGTATATTTACAGGAGCATGCAAAATAATTTCAATACATTAATGTCTATGGACATCTTCAATATATTACATCTGTAGTCAGTCATTGTGCAGTCCATGCCCAAAATCTCGCCATTTGTCATCGACCTTGGTGAGTTTTGCCAAAATATCGCCAAATTTGGCGGTAGTCAGTCATTTGGTCCATACCAAAAATATCGCCATTTGTATTTGTCTTTGGCGAGTTTTGGCGAAATATCATCAAATTTGGCGACAGACAGCCATTGTTTGGTCCATGGCCAAAATCTCGCCAATTTTCGTTGAGCTTGTCGAGTTTTGCCAAAATATCACCAAATTTGGCACCGAAAATAATTTCGCATAACTCTAATACTTTTAACCGTAGAATGTTGAAATTTTGTATTTAGAACTATTGTAACATCTAACTGTGCATCTCTTTTATTTCAATTCCTACTATTAGTTCACACTCTCCCTATATATATTTATATATCTTGTTCAAATTTTCAATCGTTAATAAAATACTTTTTATTCATTCACTCAAGTTCAAATACATTTTTTTAAACTTGTAGTGGATGACACTTCATGATAATACAGTTTTTTTCAAATATTAATTCATTAATTGAATTCAATTAACTGATTTCATAAAAAATAACTAAAATAAAATTTTTCTTTCTTGACCTAAGTAGGAATTAACTTAAACATTTTTTTTAATATAATACTTCTTTAACTATAATGATCCTTATCCTTATATATCGATCGATATGGATCATAATGTCTTAAATATTCAGCGTGTCTATTCCCAAGAGATAGGACCAATGCGAAAAAATTCCGGGGAAGCAGTCATAAAAAAATTCTACTCATTAAAATAAAAAAGAGAGAAAATTTGAAACACTTTCATATTTTAAATACGTACTAAATAATCCATGCGTCTTGCCCATTTTCTTTCCTTATTCCATTAAGTTGGAAAGTGTATCCATTATTCATGAGTGTGACGTATTTTTCTCCCTTGTTCCATAAAACACATCTTTGGAATCGAAATCTATCTTAAAATCGCCTACTGAAACTGTCTTACAATCGTCGCCAAGCATTTTCCAATTGTACTTCCCCAGTTTAAATACTATTTGGAATGTTCATCATAATCCATGGGTTTGCCATGTTTGCCTTTCTTGGATTGTTTTCTATTTTAACGCCCCGATTCTGACCAAGCAGGTGATAATAAAACATTTGCAGCTAATACGAGGATTCTTTGTATTTATGTAGCTGCCTTAATTAGAATAAAAATGGCGATTTAGAAGAACATTAAGTACAGCATTCCATTACTCATTCATTTATTTTGGGTTGCCAGTTAATCTAGTTTTAATAATTAGGGGTCTTCAAATTCCTTAACTGGTGCGTTTATCGCTAATTTGTTAACTTTAGTTTTCATCTAGTTCTTTTGTGAGTGTTGAAACTGTGCATAGCTCCTAGAGACCCATGACTGCAAAGCTCACCAAAGTGCGGGAATTTTTTAGGTTGGCGAGAGTGGGGGAGTTAAAATAGGAATAAACTCTCTCTTGTTCCATAAAACACATATTTGGGATCAAAAATCTGTCTTAAAATCACCAACTGAAACTGTTTTACAATCTCCGCCAGGCTTTTGAGAAGCCCTTTCCAACCATAAGAGTTTTCCATATTTTGATGTGGCTTTTCGCCGAGTATAGGCCGACATTGAATTATTTATTTTAATTTTTTATTTGAACTTTATATATAGTCACTGTAACTGTTTCACACTAATGTTTTACATGCAATCGAGAGATCCTGACGAGAGCTGACGTTCGAAATGCAAATGAACGTTCTAGCTTCTCCGAGTCAAAATTTATGCTAAACGGGCCTTATGTGACGCAGCTAAAGTACCGCTAATTGGCGATGCGGCGCTTCCCCTCAGCCGCAAGAGATGCGTCACAATGCTCACTCAACGTGACGAATTCTTTCATCCTTTCGCTATCGGGCGGTGCTATTAAATTTTGGATGTAGGTGATAGATATGAAGTTGCATCATCAAACTGTATCCCTCGATTTTGTTATAATCTGTTTTCTGAATTGATTCCCACTATGGAAGCAAATTTAAGAACTTATGCACTTCAAAAGGTACTATTACCATCATCGCAATCGGAAAGAGTGCGATGGGAATAAGCTATCAGAAAACGCGCCGAATCTTTTGAGAGTACGTTATCGGAAACATTTCCCAAAGTAAAGATTTTGATTTGCTGATAATATACCTACATGTAATTTCGTAGTGTATCTTTTGTTTTTAATCCATGGCGGTTATTCTCTGAAATCGGATTCCAGAATTTGATAAGATTCATTCTGAAAACGCCCCTACAGGAATAATTCTTTTTTTATAAGATTTTATTTTGAAAGCTTTGCAAGTGCGTAAGCCGCAATATCGACAGAATTTCTCAAATTGCTAGATTCCAATTTCCTTTGTGCCTCACTTCCCCATGTCTGAACTTACTACCAAATTCTAGTAGATAGTATATTCCTACACACACACACATATATATATATATATGTAATAATAAAATAAACTTTGCTAATTTAACCTAATTTAATTTAATGTTATTTGAAAAGCCTTCTTTAATCTCGGTTACTCTCACTGTAAAGTTTGTTTCTCGGCCACACAAATATTACGCTCAGAGACCTTTTTTGAAGTTCCATAAGAAGTAAAATTGTTGATTCAGCAGTAGTTTCAGTTTTCTGTGGCTTTGCTACTACGTGCTTTTAGAACTCCTGTGTAAACAGGTGTTTCTCATGTCTTGATTGACAAACTAGTTAACTAATTACGTTTGAGAGTAACGCCTTCGCGATCGTGCTACACCCTGCCAGCAGGTGTGGTAACTAAGGAGTATTTAAACAAGAGCGTGGAAATTTGGGGAGCTTTTAGAGTTTTAGCTTAGCTTTTAGGAGTTTGGAACGTGAAGCTTTTGCAGGAGCTTTCAGCCTTAGCTGTTAGACTGCGATGTACGAAGATAGCCCCGTAGCTAAAAGGTCACCGGCCTGACTCCTGTCCTCTGTCCGAACTTTGAAATAAAACATTCAACCTAGAACCCCAATGGAGTCGTGTCAATCATTTCAACAAGGAATGGCGTAAGGCCCATTCTTTACATATATATACAGGGTGTATCAATATAGCGTTACAAACTTTTAGGAAATATAGGATACACCAAAACGGTTCAGAATTACATAACAATCCGGGGTCAGAAACGTCATCTTCATGCACCTGTTAATAGTCACTTTGGAAGAAGTGTTGAAGTAAGCGTCTAATTTCTTAACCAAGGTTCATAAACAATGTGCTTTCCTACGACAGTTTCATCATTGTAATGAAAGAAAAAAATCCTGAATGAACAATTTTTATCGAGTGCAATCGGTGAAAGATGGATTAGTTTTTGAAAAACCATGGTCGGAAAGTTTATTATTACTTGAACACTTCTTCTAAAGTGATTATTAACTTGAAGTATGATTACTTGAAGACGACGTTTCCGACTCCGCATTGCTATGTGATTCCGAACCGTCTTGGTGTATCCTACCACTCCTAAAAGTTGGTAAAACGAATTTCGAATCACCCTGTATAGTTTCGCACATTGCGTTTTAAGTATCTAGTGAACTTGTTCACTCGACGTACAAAATGCTTTTGTGCAATGCCTTTGATTTTCATTTTTGTGCATGACAATTTACTTTCATTTCTGTTCGGAGATCTAAGATTTTGGGAGGATATGTGGACGTATTGCTAGATTCAACAACGCGGAAAACGGCTCCTTGATCTCTTTGCTCTGAGTGCAAATATTTTTCATATCATTCTGACTTGCTCTCCGGGGTTAAATGCAGTTTGAAGTTCGTATTCTATGCGTCCGATTATTAAAGTTGCATTTTGTTGCATGAAAATCTAACTAGAACACGAGATAGGGGAAGGAGTCTACATTGATGCACAAAGGGTTTTTGTGGAATTGTCTCGAAATATTGGCGATATCGCTTAGCTTATTTCAGTTTTGAGAGTTTATTTTTGACGCAAAATTTGGCAACATTTCACAAAAGTCGCCAACCTTCCAACTTTCGGCGTGATTTCATTAATGGCCTATGCTTTCTTTCCTGCGCTGGCTTTTACGCAATAGCGTTTGTATTACATCAAAACAGTGCGCTGACCGAGTGGGCCGCTCCCGATCCTCAATAGAATATTTTATCGAATTAGAATTATGTAGATGTTGATAGACAGTTCGGTAAAGGTTTGCGGAACCTGCAAATGCGGGACCACAGATCGACACTCAGATAAATTGTAAGTGAATGCTAGTCGCCAGTTCACTGCATTTGCAGCAGTAAGCCTGTATTATGCGTTTTTGTGAACGACATTATCCATTGTTTTGGAAAGATTATTATTGAAAGTTGTTTGCGAAGTATTCATTGTCCTATGGTGAGGGTTATGCCACTGAAAATGGTAGACGGCCGAGGTGTAAAGGTCCCGGGTTCGGGTCCCATCGCGCGGCTGTCGATCTAACGGTCTGGAGTTTTGGTAGGTTTTCTCCAGATGTAACGTGAATACGCGTTAGAACCCCTTAGAAAGTCCTCCTACCAAGGCACCCCCCATTTTAGGCAGATACCCCACGAGCAGGTTTGCCTAAAAACACACACACACACCCTATGGTGAGGAACTGCTAAGAGTTTTCCTCGAGAATTTCTATGGAGTGTTGACGGTTCTAAACTATGGAAAGATTTCATTGCATGGGAAATTCAGCATCTGAGAAAGCTACCGTGATCAGCTGACTTTTAAAAATCAACTTAATTATTACTAGCTGAAACCTGTCGGATTCGACGGTCACTTTATTGACTGCAATATTTAAAAAATAAATGGGAGCGATTAGGAATGTCACTGGTATTGGGCAAAACGGACAGGAAAAAACGAAGAATGACATGACGTGTGACAGAAAGTAAACAAAAAGTTTCTACGCCAGTTCTTACTTTGGCAACTGTACAATAGCGATGAAATGATTGAAATATTTAAAATTTGTTTTTAACTATCTTTATTGAGTAAAAAAAAAAGGAACAGTACATATTAAATGACGAATGAGCACGATTACAGTTACAAATTCTAATTGGTTATTTCGTTGAAGACGATATTTTGGGTCCAACCATCGACCACAGAACTTCAAGGTGAATCATCGTGAGTGATTGCCACTGCATTTTTTTTATCTAAACCTTGAAAGAGCGACATACAACATTCCATGAGGAAATACGGGTTCAGGAAAATAAACGCCAACAGTATGAAGTAAAAATAGTAAAAAGTGTCGGAATTCTGAAGAAATAAAAAAAAATAATCTGCCAAATGGCGATCGCGCGTTCCGTGCTTTATTTACTTTTTCTAACGCTATCCTCGATGGTGAAGATCTAATATCTGATAGAAAACTGAGAAATTAAAGAAATAAAAGATAAAGTGCCAAAATAACGAAGGCGTTTATAATGTGGTTAATAAACCACAGTGTATTTCTATGGAGAGAAATATGAAAAAACATCTGAAGCCCTTTCACATTTTAAATAACCACTAAGTGCTGTATATTAAAAGCATATCGTAATCCATGCGCCGTCCCTATTTTTCTTCCTTGAGAAGTGTATCATTATTCATGAGCGTGCCGTGTTTTGCTTCCTTGTTTCATAAAATACTTGTTTGGAATCAAAATCTATATTAAAATCGCCTTCTAAAACTGTTTTACAGTCTTCGCGAAGCACATTCCAACTATACTTCACCTTTATAAATACTGTTTTGAATGCGCATCATAATCGATGGGCGTGCCATATTTTTCTTCCTTGTTCCATAAAGCACTTCTTTGGAATCGAAATCTATATTAAAACTACCAACAAAAACTATTTTACAAACATCGCCAGGCATGGTTCGGTTTTTAAGTTCTTTTTTTTTCTTTGCAGCCAACTTGGCGATCAATTATCAAAAATCGAAAACCTCGCCAGACTTATTCTCCCCCCCCCCCCTCTTTCGCGTTAGGTGGTAAATACATTAAAAAAGATTTTCACTGTGACAGTTCATCTCTACAAAACCTGTCCTCAAGTCATGTCGACAGAATCGAGTAGACAAAGGCTGAACGAAATGGCACCCCAGTGCTAATAAGCGATATAGCATCAAAATAAAAAATCTGGAGTGACTCCAATCGACCTTCCGAACGCTTACGATTAAGATCATTACCAAGCATTTAAATAAATTTTAATCGATGAATTATTCAAACATGTATACCAAATTGAAGGTCAATAGAATGCACCGTTTAAACGCTTGCGCACTTTCAAGAATTTCTCGCCATAGGCCATAATGTAAAAGAAATCTTTGTCGTATCCCTGTAGAAAAACTATAAGTCCTATACATATCAATATCAATACCGGTCTTATGATGGTGGTTTATAACATATATACCGAATTTGAGCTCTATCGAACGTATCGTTTAAACGCTAGGCACATTCAAGAATTCCCTCCATAGGGCCATAATGTAAAAGAAATCTTTGTCGTAGCCCTGTAGAAAACCTGTAAGTCCTATACACATCAAATTAATACCGGTCTTAAGATAATTAACTAATTAAATCTGATTCTATTTTTTAGAATAACACACGTATTATCACTACACACTGTTGCCACATTTGCCACATAACATTTACAAACGGATGCAATTTTTAACAAATATTTTTCCAAATAAATCAAACCTTACGGAGCTTACGCATATCAATCGTTTACGTAAGATCGTTTTTTAGAACAACACATTTATTATCACTACACACTGTTATCACATTTGCCACACAACATTTACAAACGGATGCAATTTTTAACAAATATTTTTCAAAGTAAATCAAACCTTATGGAGCTTACGCATATCAATCGTCTGCCAGCAATGGGGTTAATAAACCACAATGTTATTTCTATGGCGAAAATTTGCACCTAAACCGCCACGCCTAAACCGTTCGACTTTTTCTGATTTTGTCTTTTGATGGCACATCTACGGGCCGGGACCTTTCTTCAGACACCTCAACTGAGTTTTTACACCCAGCGTTCTCTCAATTTAGTTGCCGAAAGAAAAACATGTTTCAAAATAATTTATAGATTAATTAATTAGTTAAAGCCCGTGAATTATGTACAAACGATTTTTCGGCGAATTTTTAGAACCGATAAAATTTGTGTTTCGTCTTTTCAATCGTTACAATATTTAAAAATGTTATTATTATTACTAAAATAAATTAATTAAGTACTCATGCATAACAAAAGGTACACTTACTACCCATTTGTTTTTTTATAATGAAAAAAAAATAAATAAAAAGAATGAATTCCACTAGTTTTCTTGAAATGTCAGTAATTAATTATGCGCTTGATAATTCATTAAAGTAGTGAATCTCAGTCTGTAACACTTTTTAGCGTCATTTCAGAGAAATAGAATTTACCTCTATAGTAACATTTTACCAAAGGGCAGTGTAATCTAAAAGCTGCTCTTTATTTCGATTCATAAGAAAAAAATAATTACGTAGTATAAGAATGGGACTATAATCCACATATTGATCATTAATTTCCTATTATGATTCACTTAACAGCATCAAGCGAACCAATTATCTCTCTATTCTAAAAAAAAGTAAAGGCCGATGTCGCCGCCGCTGTCAAAAGCTTGTCAGCGTATCTCCTCCTAAACCGTGGGGATTTGAGTTTCGACTAAGGTGCCCACAGATTCGAAAAATTCCGAGGAACCTACTAAGCTAATTTAAATTTCGAAAATCGAATTATTTTAGAAGATATTAATAAAAAACTGAAAAAATAAACAGAATGGTTGCCAGATTTGGCATAAAATCATTCATTCCTTTGCAACAAAGCGTTTTCAAGTATCTAGAATCGCGTGAAATTTACAAACATGAGTTAGAATTACGCCCATTTTATGCCAAAATAAAAACTCTATGAAATAAGTAACTCAAAATGTGTTACACAAAGTTGACAATTTTCAAATAGTAAGTTCGCTTAGACAACAGGAGTTTAGAATTAGCGATTATCCGTTTTTCCAAAATAGAATAACTAATATTTTGAAAATGAAAAATAATTAAAATGCAGATTATTTTAAAGCCGGTTCTCGTCCAGCTGGATAATTTGCTACCAGTAGAAATATTTGACGGCGTTAACTATGCCATTATAGCAGTTACAGTACACTTTGGATATTTGCTAGCGCGACGAGATGATATAATTCGTGGTGCTAAGTACGCCAATCTGCAAACGATTATGTAAATGAAAATATGGATAACGGTTTTCCGGTAACCTTACATGAACAGTAATTATGGGTTGTGAGCATGTGTAAATCGCCAAATAATGAAAAGTCGCCATTGGTGGCAAGCTATCCTATCTGTTCCGTAGCTTTTATTAACTTTACATGTACGCAAGTCGCCAAATAATGAAAAATCGCAATGGTTGGCAAATTCGAAGGGTGTACAATAGGTTTTACATTATTAAAAATACAGCTGAAACGGATGTTCTGATTTTATTATGCTTTAGCTCCTAATTAATATAACTTTTCAATGGCAACATTGAAAATCATTGTGTTTCTGAAGAGTGCAAATAATTTTTCCAGCGATTATAAGCGGAGTCCGCACTCCAGGTGTAGTATAGCTCAGGACCCGTACAACACGGATTCCCATAACAAAATATCTTCCGTGTTATGAGGGGGAGGGGGTCTACTGTAGTGTGAAGTTTAAATTTTTATGTACCAATGAACATGCAAGAACCAAGCAATGCGTAGCTCAGTAACATTCTATCTGATCCAATCTTCGGGTTTTGTCTGTTGAAATTATGTCTTTTTTACGAATAAGCCTGATTAGGGGCCGAATGCCTCATACGAAAAGCGAGCGTAGCGAGTCGAGGGGCCTTGGCCCCTAGTCTTAAAAATAAAAAATGAATTTTGAAGCAACACTTTTCTTTTTAGTTACATGCGAAATGAGAATTTTTGTGCTTTCAGAATATTTATTATGACTTGGAAAATTGGAAAAAGTCTGGTCAACTGTTGTTACAAATATAATAAATTTTAATAAATTAAAAAAACGAGTTATCGTCTGTATTATACTTTTTTCGTGTACACTCTTCACAGATTTAATTTTGACCTTTCTTAAATTTTATGAAAACCTATTTAAAAATTTCGATATCTTTTACTTCTTAAAAGCAAGTACCCAGCAAACACACACCTGCTGGCGGAGTACCTTGCCGGCGCCTTTCTGCCTTTACGTCCAGCACTGGCCTGGCACTGCAAAAAGTTACTGAATCGTACCAAAAGTGGTCGTCCGAGAAGTACCTTGCCGGAAGGCAACGGCACTTTGCTGGCATACTGCATGTGCCGGCCGTTACTCACAATAAAGGCACTGGCCCATGAAGTTTATAATGCCCAAAATGAAACGGCCGGGTGCCGGCTATTATTAAAAATAAAGGCACTGGCCTGGTATCTTAACTGTGACTACAATATAATGGCACGGTACCGGATTAGTGCCTATTTACAGTAACGCTGCCATACTTAAAATATGAGCCAGTGGCGGATCTGGGGTAGGGGGGCTTATTCATCAACCCATTAAAAAAAAAGACTTGCTTAAGGGTAACATTTTAAGATAAGAAACTACATACATAAAAGATAAAAAACAACAAAAAAGTTTATCGTTTGCAAATTATGCTCCCAAAATTAGTGAATTGTGTGCAGTTTTCAAAAACTGCAATTTTCTTGCGAATTTTCAGTTGCAAAAGATATTTTTTATGAGAGAGGCGGTAACACGTTTCTAAAACTACATAAAATCATTTGTAAACAGTTTAATTGCATTATCTCATAATTAGAGACATTTTATAAATGAGTTATAATACTTTACGGTTGATATATGTATGTATATATATATATATATATATATATATATATATATATATATACGTATATATTATTCAAAATCATATAGGATATAATAAATAAAGTTGCACTACATATATATATATATATATATATATATATATATATGGTTACACATAACTTTAGAGTAACATTTTGCTTTATTGTACATTTTGTTTTGATCAAATGATTTTTTTGATGTTAGCTATTTTGATGTTAGCTGAAAAGAAATTTCTATATACCTGTTGTACCTACATGACTCAAATTTTTTGAAAGAAAATACTTTTATACACTATAATATGCAATGAGATTTTGTATATTAAAAACAGTGTAAGTAAAAATTTACCTGTTATTTTTCTAATTAATCCAGGGCATTATCCTGTTAAATACAAGGCATGCAAATGTGAACTAACAAAAACCTCACCGTTGAAATAGTGTTATTAAAGTAACTATTCCTAACGATGAGATCTTGCTAGTCTGGAACAGTTTAAAAATACCAAATAAACACTTTGGAAAGCTGTAAATCCATGAAACCGTTAAAAACGTTAAAGCCTTGAGATCCGAAAAAAGAGTACTTCACAGTTCACGAAATGGCATTCGAGAGGGGTTGCCATTTCCGTTGGAATATAATTCGCCAATTTTCAAAACATGACTGAAGCAGTAAATAGCTTGGCGACAGATCCTCCCCACCACACCACTAATATTAACTTCACGTTTCATAAACATTTTCTGCCAAATAAAAAGATAACAGTTCGATTTTTGCTGCCTTCTTTGGATATCATTTAGGATTCCTTGGCAGAGAGAGAGACGGCTTATGAGGCCCCGTAAGGGAAATCGAAAGATAGAATAAAGAAAATATAATTCCTAAATGAACCCCATTGCGTTTCTATTTTTGACTATTACATGAAAATACTGGCTCATTACTTAATTTCTAACAAAACAACTACAGGAGCCTAACGTATAAAAAAGTCTCCAAATATGTTTTTCAGGAAAAGTTTAGCAAAATTGTAAAAAATTAATATAAATTATAAAAAATTTAAGAATGAAATTCATAATTCTGTACATAGTGGGGGTTTCACTGTCGCTGTAGTAAACATTTTTATAGCATACTGAACTCGTTTGTATTATTTTAGTTTTTAGTACTAAAATATTTGAAGGCACAATATGAACTTCTCCCCTTACACCCCTCCCTCAAAAAAAAAAAAAAGAAAAAAAAAATCTTAGCAGTGACCCTTGCCTTTGGGTGCCCGGTACTTGTATCCCCTAACACTTCTACACAGTATGAATGTGAAACAATATTATTTAATTAAAATAACGAAATTTTATGCCAACACTACGAAATATATACAGGCCCATTACTGCCAAATAGTGCTGGTCCGGTACATTTTAAGCAGTATCACGCCGTTAACTTTTCTGCGCATGGCATAGACACATGGCAGTTCGCCGTTACCAGTTATGTACCGGCGAATATGCACTTTTCAGACACTGGCACTCCAGTGACTTCCAGACGATGACAATCTACCATGCTCCCGGTAGACGGCACTTTGCCAGCATGACGGGTACCCGGCCGGCATTTTGCGGGCAGTAGTGTGTTTGCTGGGTAGACTTCTTAGAAGATAAAATCTCTCTGTTTTAAAAGTTTATTCCAAAAGAAGTAGAAAACAGGTCTTTATGCACAATGAAGTAAATATACACCTATTTAGATACCTTTTGAATAAAGTGAAAACTGAGGCTTGACCTAGCATTAAAGAAAAATAAGTATAAATCATGAATTATGTGTAAGGCAACTTTATCCATGCTTTATTTTATTCAATGTTTTGTCATTTTCCGACTTTGAAATTAGCATTATTATTTTAATGTTAACGCAATAAACACTAAAAACACCTTTTTGTTTTGGTGTGTGTGTGTGTGTGGGGGGGGGACGATTCAGCTCACATTGGTAGTGGTGAAGGTCTCCATGTTAGACTTGAAATAGCTGTCTGTTTACTTTTAACTCATGCATATGTAAGCTATTATTAGTTCGGTTTCGCTTTTGCATTTCACTTTCTATAAATGCTGCGTTCAAAGTGAGTTAGCTATGTTCTCAAGAACTTGTTGATACTTCATAATGTTTTAAATATTTGGACGCGCATACAAAAATTAGAAAGTATTGAAAACAGTTGGAAGATTAGGAAAAAAAAAAAACATTAGTACAGGGCATTTCAAGGCCACCCAGGACTTCTAAATTTGAAAAATACATATTTAGATAACGGTGACTGATAGAAGAATGAAGCCAGTATCATATTTATTAAAAAGCATATGAATTTGATGGGAAGACAGAAAATTTTAGTTACAAAATGCGCCGATAGACGGCTCTACAAATGGTAATATGGATCTCAAAGAGACAGATCAGACGCTTAATATATTCATTTATCTAAGATTTATTTGTAACTGACACATTTTGCGATTTTGGGAAACCAAAAACCTTCATTTGTTGTACGCACCACTGCTTCATAGCCCAGAGCTTACTATTCGGGCTGCAGTCTCCTGCAAAGGCATCATTGCTCCCCTTTTCTTGTGAGAAATGGTGACGATTGACCGGTATATTGCTATTTTGAAAGAATTAGTCTCCATCCAACAAGCTTTGGATGATCGACCAAGTAACGCAAGATGGAGATTTTCCACACTCCGTACACAAGACTTTTTTGACTTACTGAACAATACTCCGGTGATAGAGTTATTGCGCTGAACTAGTCGACAGTTAAGGCAAAAGTCATGGATTCACACTATCTCATGCACTGTGAGTATTTTCTGTGGGGCACACTTGGGGAATATTTACGGTAAAAAATCCTCCAGCACTCGTTGAGCTGAATGAAGTGTTTTGTGTCGCCTAATTTTTACGGTAATATATTTTACAAGGCAGGAATATTTTTGAACATCTTTCCGAAATATACAGAAACGTTTCTGGAATACTTTTCAGCAGTATGCGGAAATGTTCCTGCAGATTTGAACTACAATCGCTGCACCATATTTTGGGGTAACATTTTTTTTTTTTTTTTTTTTTTTAACAGTGTAGCGATTACAATGTATTGGATGAAGTTAATATAAAAATTTTATATTAAAACTTTATTTATTTCTAATTTTATACATTCTATAATGATATACGCATTATATGTAAGAGTTAAAGCAAAATAAATTTCTTAAATATCAGAGAAAATTATTTTCATTAAGAATGTATTAAAAAACGTGTTCTTTTAAAAATTCTTAAACGACTACCATTTAAAATACATTAATTGCTTCTGTCGGGTATCTGCGATAACACACAATTCTGAGCCGAAAAAAACTGATCAGTGCTAATTGGAATATTAATTACTTTTTAATTATTTATCTTTTGTTTGTTTATTATGACAACAAATAAATCAAAGCTAATAATTTAGTCGTCTCGACATTTTAACAATTAAATTAAGTATATTTTTCTCTCTTTGCTTATAAATTATTTTCTGCTTACTTTTACTGTTGAGAGAAAAAATTCGAGACTGTCTTAAGAATTCAGTAATTCGTACAGTAAAAAGCTCAAAATTTAGAAATATATTGCTGCATCATGAACTTTTTATTTTGTTTGCTTTTTATATATTGGTAGAATTTTAAATCTAAATGTGTAACAGCAATATTATTTTCAAATTAACATTAATTTATTTTCAAAATATCTTAAATATGTCACCTTTACACACCAATGCCATAATAGCTTAGTATATTGAATGATTTTAAAAAATCGATATTTACACTCTATAACAAATAAATCGACGCACCAAGAAGGAGGTGTCCGATTGAGACGAAAATTGGTGGATAGGAAGACAATGTACAGAATAGTAAATGATTAAAATTTCAGAACAATTGAATAATTTATTTCACAGTTACAGTAACAAGTTCAATAAGGTGTTGACCCACCTCTAGCCTGGATACAAGCTGCCACACGGCGTGGCATAGACCGATAAAGCTCCCGGATGGTCTCCTGCGGTATTTCCTGCCAAATTCACTCCAATTGCCGAACGAGGTCATCAACAGTCCGTGCCAGATGCAACCGCCTACCCATCATATCCCAGACATGCTCGATGGGAGAGAGATCTGGCGATCTGGCAGGCCAAGGAAGAGTTTGACAAGCTTGCAGACAGTTTAGAGCAACACGAGCCGTATGTGGTCTGGCATTGTCCTGCTGAAAAACCAGCCCAGGGCACTGCAAAAGGAACGGTAGCAAAACAGGTCTTAGGATGTCGTCCACGTACCGCTGTGCAGTAAGTGTACCTCTAATGACGACCAAAGGGATCCGGTTGTCTAAGGAAATGGCACCCCAGACCATAATGCCTTGTTGAGGGCCGGTGTGGCGTGCAATAGTGAAAGCAGGATCTGCCCTGTGCGTCTCCAAACACGTCTTCGATGATCGTCAGGACACAGTTGGAAGCGGGATTCGTCGCTAAAGACTATACGTCCCCAGTCGGCATCATTCCAACCTGATTGAGCCCTGCACCACTGTAATCTGGCTCGGCAGTGTGCAGGCGTGAATGGCAGGTGGCGTAACGGTCGGCGCGAGCGTAGATTTCGCTCTCTCAACCGTCTGTGAATGGTCATGATGGACACTGGTGTTTGGGTTGAACGTCTGATGGCTGATACAGATGAAGAAGGTGCTGTGACAGCTGATCGGACCATCACTCTGTCCCCACGGTCTGTTGTAGCCCTAGGTCGACCGCTACCATCCTGACGCTGCTGCACTCTGCCATTTTCCACTCATCCTTGCCAGCATCTTCGAATCGTCGCATCGCTTCGACTCAAATGACGAGCGATTCTCCGATTAGTCCAACCGGCCTCTTTCATTCCAATGATACGACCTCTGTCAAACTCTGACAGTTGCTCGTAATGAGCACGAATCCTGCAGCGAGGCATTTTTTAAGTTGTTGAAAGGTCATTTGAATCGCAATCAAACCAAAAGTTTTAACAACCGTTAAAGAACTGCTCCTTATGTACGTCTGCTGGATGCGCAGTTCTGATGCCCTAGAGATCAAACTATTCATTCATTGGACACCAAATTTGAATCATTTGCATATCTTTTCAAAACATTCATGCATACGAAATTTCAAAGCAATCGGATGATTGTTTTTTGTTGCGTCGATTTTTTTGTTATAGAGTGTATTTTCTATAATTGTACTTAATCAGACAAATTTAAATGCTTTATACTGTAGCTTTCATAAGACAGAAAACATTTAAGAAAGAAAAATAATTATATATCTTATCTGAATTTTTAAGGGTTAAATCCAGGCTCCATTTTGATGTTCTTTAATTCCATCTGCCCCCCCCAGGGCACCCATGAAAACATTCCAAAAATGTACACAGCCGGCGAAAGCGGTGTAACACAAAGCGAGAAAGAAAAAATTTCCGTTCTGAAGTTTTTTAAAAACCGAATACATAAATCATTGTTGCCAACGACAAAAGGAAAAAAATGTTATGCCAACAAAATTCTTGCGAAAAATACATAATACTTGCTTACGTCATTCACTTTAGCGTGATTTACTTATTGTTGTTTAATTTTTAATTTTTTTTATGTCCGAGGAAGAGAAAAAAGTCGTTGCTACACAAACATTTATGGGACATCCGGTATATATATTCTGAATCATTTATAATAATACTAATACTACTATTACTACTAATAATAATATAATAGCTTTATACGAAATTATTTGGCTATATTTTCGGACTAGCTACGCTAATATGTCCAAGAATGGATATCATTACATCAGTAAAAAGGAAAAATGCAACAATACCGGAAAAGTAGCCTATCTTACAGCATACAATTAATTTTTTGTTTTTTGTGAGTACGTAAAAGCGTTAATGAGGGAACTAAAACTCATACCGTTAAATGAAAGCTGATATTTTCAACGGACTCGAGTGAAACAGGCGGAAAATATTCTTTATAAAAACGAACTGTCGTAGCAATACACTATGCCCACAATTTGGAGCATAAATTTAAAACTCAGGTAGTTAATTAGAGTTGTTTCTTTTGTGTGCTTCATAAATCGAAAAGTTATTTAAAGTATGAGATTTTAGGGAAGCTGTTTTATTTTTTTAAGGGTACAGTTTGGAACAGCTTTCCAAGTTTTAAATATCTTCGCTTCGGGGCTTAGTATGCTGCAGGAACTATATTAATCTTAGTGCTAGTTAATTATTTTTAATCTGCCTGTGGAATAACTCCGAAATTTCTTCTGAAATGAGTTTTAAAGTACTTTTGATTAAATAGATAAACACTTGTGAATAAAATAAATTGAAAATTCCAATTTAGTAACTGCGTACTGCATTCTGAATTGAATGCATATGTTTACCGAGTGCCCTAAAATATATGGATGGTTTTCAAAAATTTACAACAGGAAAATGGTTTAGGTTTGAAAAACAGTTCTTGCAGCAAATTCACTTGACAGTCTGTAATTTTTTTTCTTGCAGAGTTCTTGGTGGTTTAATTCAAAATTTTCCGTCAGATGGCACTGCAGATAGTAAATAGTACATCTACGAAAACTAATTGGAAATCATATCACAATGTTTCAAAACTTTTTTAGTAATGAAAATGGCAAACATTTTCCTTTTTTTTACTGAAATGACCAACAACAGCCGCAAGAACATCTCGTAATCTGGGCCAATGAACCGACTGCAGCAATGCAAACGGACAAACAATGTAAAGCTGTCTCTACAATAAAATTTTCATGCAGCTTTTAAATTATTAAAAAATATAAATAAATGCATTTTTGATAGAAAATTATGTAATTATTAAGAAATAGTCTTCCCAAATTACAAACAAGCTTTAATATCAAAACATATTTTGGGATATCCCGGTGTTGTAAATAATTTAAATTATAGATGCACTCCAGTGAAAACCGGAATAAAGAGAACGGGATTTTACGTTACAACTGCTTGGAAAAGTTAAAATAAGTATTGGTAAGAAAAATGTTTATCTCCCCATATTTATTTTTTTTCTAATTTTTCAAATATTTCCTTTTAAGAAAACTTAATCAATTTTCTAAAACAATACATTTCTCTTATTGCCTTTAAATGAGATTTCATTAATCTATGCACTTCAGTTATTAGGAAGATGAAACGGTGCAGATTATTTTCTCGTGTCCAGCGTGCCAACTAACTTCACTCTCACTTTTATGTAAGAAAAAAAAAAGAAAATTCAGTGGATTTTGTCTAAAATATACATTTAAAATAAATATAAGACCATTATGGAAGTAATGTTTTGTTTTCAAAATGCATGGCAACATTATTTTTGTTCATACAAGTATGAATCCATAGCGTGTGCACCCATTTCTCTGAACAAATTTTTGCCAGAATTTTTGATTGCTTCTAATTTCTATTGCTAAATGAAAATAAATACAGAAATATTAAAAAATAGTAGTATTAGGATTAAATAAAATAGGCTATATACTACCTTATTTTGTTTTATGAGAGCTATGGGTGGACATTCTAATTTTTTCAATTTGACCATTTTTCATGATTTTTCTGGGAAACTATATGCGGAAAAAAAAAATTCTTTCCGTAGCATAATTAAGACTAAATAAACTTACAGTTTTATTTTCAACTCATTTTAAAAAATCACGCATTTTAGGAATAATCGAACCTGAAAGGTACCTTTACTGTTTAAAATTTAACCGATTAAATATAAAATAAGACTGGTCGTAATTGTTATAGTGCCTTAGAATACAATGTGATTTATTCTGATGCAAATGTAATAAACCACTGAGGGCATCAAAAAGTATTGCCTTAATTTTTATTACAAAAAATAATTCGGTGCAGGGAGCTTCTATAATTTGGATCGTTTCTCATACTTTGACGCAAGCATTATTTATGACTTCAAAACTCTAAATGAATGATGCGGTAAAGTATTTTTATATTTTCGCATCTTGACTGATGATTACGCTTTTTAAATATGCGTGTACTTAAACTTGTTTAGTGGTATTATGTACTGTCCTAGATAAAAGTTTGTGAATATATAAGTTTGAGAAAAGATGACGGATTTTCTTTGTGTTTTATTGAGAGTGTGACACTGAAATATAATTTAAAAAAATAATCATTTGTATAATTTTTGCAGATATGCATTTTTTTACGCTCATTTTTGTTCTACCATTTAACAAAAAACTGAAAATAAGCATATGTACTTTCTGAAATTTCAGTATTAGGAAGTAATATCGTTTCTATTTACATCTCAGAGAGCACAGCAAAGTTGCATCAAAGTTGCAGCAAGCTTGATTTTTCAAGTCAATAAGCTTGAATTAAGCTTGAAAATTCCAAGCGTGTAATCTTGATACAAGCTTGATCAAGTGTTCTAGTTTACACTTGCCCAGCTTGCATTAAGCTTGACATTTCAAGCTTAATTTCAAGTTTAAAAAATTTTCCAAAAAAAAAAAAATTCTAAGTACACGGGGTGCCCGCTGGCGAACGCGCCACACATACTTTATTTTTCCCCGCATTTTCCCCCTCTATGCTCAAATTTTAAGTTATTTTAATCTGTTTCCATCGAGTGTCCGTGGCTAGAATAGAACCCGGGACCTTTCGGTTTGTAGCCGAGCGCGTTATCCAGTTTGAGTGTTTGAAGTGAATTATTAAGCGGTTTTCTGGCCAGATTAATAAGTGGGCGATATGTTATTTGTTTTTTTTTTATTTTTCCATGGGTTGCATCAAAATTAAAAAAATGTTATGTGTGATTTAGAGACTCTACTAATAGGGAAATAAACATAATATATAAACTTAAGAGCAGCACATGTTTTAAAACTTTCGCAACACTCATGAGCAGTACTGGCCAAAGTCGAGACAAACGACTGATTTTGAATTCAATTTCGTAGTATAATTGTATTTTATTTTGAAGAATTTCCATATTTGGAAATATAGAATGGGTTTACTTACTTAACACAAATTTTGTGTTAAGTAATCTGAAATCAAAGAAACAGATAGTTAAACGTTACTTCGAAATGCTATATCACAGTTGCTAACATAACATGTATGGAATACAAACACTTTAGTCATTTTTGCAAATATTTCTTATAATAACAAATAATTGAAAAATTTTGCTATTTTTTAACGCTAAAAATTCTCTTTACAAATGTGGTTAGTTATTTTCCTACATATTGGTATGCTATATCGATATAGAGCATTTCGAAGAATTAAAAATAAGTTTAAATTAATTTATACAAATGTGTATTTGAATTATTTTCATTGTTCATACTTTATAATTAAAAAAATTATTTAACTTCTGTTTTTTTTTTATCCTTTGTAATTTTATTTTAAAACTACAAAAGTGTAAGATGTAAGATTTTTGGGCCCTAAAATCTGTAGGCCCTGGGCAGTTGCCCCGTTTTCCTTGCCGGTAATATGGCACTGTTAATAAAATAAAACAAATCTTTTACGAACTTTCAGAAAATTTGAGGACGCTAGACAATTAATGTCCATTCTCTTTCACAGATGGCGCCATCAACGCTCCTTTAAAAAGGAAAAATCAAGCGAGTAGCAACTGCCAAGCTTAAATCAAGCTGTATTTAAACTTGACAATTCAACTTGACTCCTGCAAGCTTTCTGCCAGCTTAGAATGAGTTGAACTGTCAAGCTTGCATTAATGCGTCAAATTCAAAGAAATGCCAAGCTTGATTTAAGCTTATGTGCTGTCTGGGATTATATTAAAAAAAGTGTGTGCGTGTAATCTTTAAGCGCGATTGAAGTAAAACTTCTTTGACGTTTACGACACATATCACTGAAATGATTAAACTTAAAATAAATATCATATTATAATTTAATTATATTTATTATTCATGTACTTTACAAAGATTATATAAATAATATATTCATATTATTCATTGGAAATGGGTACTTGAATGCCATCATAATTTTTTATGCATGAAATTATAGGTTTGTGGTAACTATAATGTGAAACATAAGTTTTACTCTCTAAATTTTCTAATTTTCTTGACAATACAGCATCTATCGTTGTACCGAAACGCGTTGCTGATTGAAGTCGAGAAGTATTCATAGTTAGATCAATTTTTTTTTTTAAAAAATCAACTGACGGCCGAGATTCTTGAGAGCGAAAATTAACATTAAAATCTCCAGTAAGAATCATCGGTAATTCATGATAATTATTTAGAATCCAGGAAGTGTCCATGTTGTAGTATTATTCTTTAACTGTTTTCTTATACCATTGTTCCGTCTGGAGGTTGGGTTTGAATGGGGAGCATGTCCATAGTCTAGTATTATACTTTAACTGTGTTCTTTAGCTCATGTTTTCCTCTGTTTGTTGGGTTCGAATGCAGGTAGAGTAATTTTTTTCGTGTGTGTGTGTGTGTTTTTCTATCACAGTGTTCTTAAGCGTTGATTTCGTCTAATGGTAGGTTTCGAATTATTATTCTGTATCCGTGTTTTTAAACTGTTGGCTCTGTCTAATGTTTGGGATTGATTGCAGCCAGGGTCCGTTCTTTGTGGTGTTCCATCCCCGTGTTAATCCATTGCTCCGTCTTGAGGTTGGGTTAGAATCCACGGAGCGTCCATTTGTTATTCTTTTATTTTGTTCTTAAACCCTTTGCAGCCAGAGTTTGTTTCTTTGTGGTGTTACATACCCGTGTTCTTAAACCGTTGTTCCGCCTGGATATCGGGTTAGCATCCAGGAAGTGTCCGTATTGAACTATTATTCTTTCCCTGTTTTCTTAAAACGTTTTCCCGTAGGGTTTAAATCGAGAGAATGTCTATGTTGTGGTATTTTTCTTTAAGTGAGTTCCTAAACTGGTGTTTTGTTCTGTCGGTTCGTATCGAATGCACGTAGGGCCTATTATTGCGTTTTTCTATGGCAGTGTTCTTAAACCTTTGTTTTCCTCTGCTGGTTTTGCTTGAAGTATTATTCTGTTTAAAAATTTACATTGGGCTCATTATTATAAATAACTCAAAAACACATCAGCAATATTAAAAGAGTACATACTATTTAAGTACAGACAAACAATATTTATGTATCATGGCAACCAATCATGTCAAGTTTTAACTCATAATTCCATTAAATATTGTAATAATGCAATTGAAAACAGGCTTTGTTTATCGGAGGTGACGGGTTGGGTCGCCGCCTGTAACAGCAGTGAGAGACAGCCAGCAGGATCGCTGCCTGTTCAGCGAAAGTCTTTCCACAGTGGCTCTGACAAGAGCCGGTCCAGTTATCCACTGAACAGTCTTCAGACAAGATCCTGCTTCAAAACAGGTAGGGAGTAATGTCGACGCGCTGGGAGCACAGTCGACGTTCGCATTAGCAAACGCCCGAGAGCTGTTCCGCAAATGAAGAAATCAAGGGGGAAAAAGATATGTCAATTCCTTTACTGAGCGTTAATTCCGTCCGAAACCAAATCTGATTTACTCTCTAGTTGTGCCTAAAGAAGTTTTACTTCAAAAATACTTTTTGGCTTAACAGTGTATGTACAATAAATTCGTATTCGTACGTTGTAAAGCAAGGATTTTAACTGCCTTTTTTTTCCAAAAAGATATATGAAAATAATTTTAAATTGATTGTTAGATATTTTTGTGTGTTACATTTTACAGCTTTAATGCTATAAATATTTATCTTTTCACTCAGGTAGCGAGGGAAAGCGAAAAGAACGTTTGGGCCCCCTGCCTTCACTATGGACTACGAATCTAGGAAAACCCACTCTTATCGAACACTATATTTATACAATCTGTAATTTCAGGTAGGCTAAACACGACATACGAAAATAAAAGACATTGGTTTTTGGTTCCCTGAATACTTTTCCTCTAAAATTTATTAATATCCAGTTTATATTTCAAATAATCAGCATTAGATATTTTATTTACATACATAAAAAGCGGCGCTATCCTATTAATTACAACTTCAGTCCATTTCGACGCTGAATCTGATTGAGATTGTTTTCTGTTGATTTATCTACTTAAGATTTTTTTTTCTCTGCTTCTGACAATATAATGTAGATGGTAGCGACAGAACTTACGAACCATCCACGAACCAGAAATTACATGACATCATATGTTTGCATTCTTTCCAACTCGGTATATTCTAACAGATGATGCTGAGGAACGTGCACACTCAATGGTTGTAACTGTGGCTAACTGGAAATGTTTGTGGCAACAGTAATATATATATCTTAAAATTTGAGTTTTTTCCGGGTTGTTGTTCTGTTTATGCTTATCGTTATAAAAGGTGTGTAAAGTGTTAAAATAAAATACTGACGTTGTGATTAAAAGCGTTGTTATTTAAAAAGGTTTCTTTTGTGTCCATTTCATCCGTCAATAAAATAAACGAACCAGGAAAATCTAATTTTCAACAAGTGGCGTCCTCTTACAGGACGAAATTGCGATCTAAAGGAAACGAAACAACGGTTGCACCTTAAAGCTATAAACAAGTAAGTTCAGTAACTGAATATACTATTGTAAAAGTTTTAAAATATGGAAAATTTATTACGGAAGCGTAAGCCTTTAAGGCAGTCATTTACAAATGCTGCCAATGCCTTGGAAGCGGAGATTCGGAAAGATGACATAGATGTTGATCAACTCCGAGTATTGAACTCGCAGTTAGAACGTAAATTCAATAAACTAGATGAAGTTCAGTCAGAAATCTCTGATATTTTGCTGAAAGCTGAAAACGAAAACGAGTATTTGACTGATTTGGAGACTAATGAAGCATATCACGATAAATACATCGGTTTAAAAACAAAGGTAGAAAGTAAAATAGCGAATCCCATTCCTGTAGTTATACCTGGAATTCTAGAAAATTCTACAAAGAGAAATTTTAAAACTGCTTTAACTGCTTAACTGCTTTAACTGCTTTAACTGCACGGTTCCGAAAAGTGTAAAAGTTCTGTGAAATGTTTATTTTGTAACAAACGTCATGTGACGGTGATGTGCAGAGAATTAAAAGGTTCTAGAAATCTTAAAAGGGAACAACCTAAACTTTCCAATGAAACGAGTGAAACATTGTTGTCTAACCTGATAAAGAAGAATCTCGAACTCTGATGTCTTCTGAAGGATTTGACCTTAGAGGGTGGATTGCTGCACCATTCAGAAGCATGAGCATGACTTCCGATCAAAAGATCGTTTCAATTCTAGGGCTCTCATGGGACACTGAAGGTGATGAAGTTTATTGCAGTTTACCCCCTTTGACCTTTTCTGAGAGTGTCCATACAAAGAGAACTCTGTTGTCAGTTTCACAAAGGATCTTCGACCCTATTGGATTTACTAGTCCGACAACGTTTATTCCAAAACTGATTCTGCAAAAAACATGGACGATGAAACTTTCCTGGGATGAAAATCTTCCACAAAACATAGAGAAGGAGTTTCAAGCTTGGCTCAAAAGGGTGCATTTCTTGAACTATTGTAAAATTCCAAGAAGACTTGTGATGGGACCCTTTGATGAATACTCTATTACTCTACATTGCTTCAGTAAGTGCAAGTAAGGTGTCTTATGCAGGATGCGTTTTCTTGCGTGCGTCTTTTAAAGACAAAACTTAAAAGACGCACGACCCTTGATTTCCAAGATACAGTTGGTATTATGGAAATCAAGGGTAGCGCCTACCAAAGAAGTAACTATTCCTAGATTAGAGTTGCTTGGGGCACTTATAGCTGTTCGTTTGTATTGTCAAATCATTTCTGCTCTCAATTTGACAAAGTGCCAAGCGTACTTTTGGAGTGATTCATCTACAGTTTTGACTTGGATAAAAAGGGATTCTCACTGGTGTTTTCGTGGCAAATCGCGTTGCTGAAATAAGAAGATGTACGAATCCTGAAGACTGGCATTATATACAGGGCTCAATCAATCCAGCAGATCTTCCTTCTAGAGGGTGTAATGCCAAAACATTGCTACAGAGTAGATGGTGGGAGGGACCCGGCTGGCTTAAACATGAGCAAAATAAATGGCCTATGTATGAAGTGGCAGAAGTAGATGAAAACAGTCGATTCCGAAAGAAGGAAAAACGTGGTTTCTAGCATTTCCTGCATGACCCCGAACTTCACTGATGCATTTACTCGATTTTCTAGCTATTATAAGAATGTGAGGGTGTTAGCTTGGATCTTTAGATTTTTTATTATCACTCGTCATGGGGAAAATGCAAAATGTAAAGAGTTAACCTCAGAAGAAGTGAGTTTTGCAGAAAAAAAGTTGTTATATTTGATACAAACTGAGAGTTTTCATAATGCAAATGGTAAGGCCTTAAAGGGTATACATACATTTAAGGATGGCTGTGGACTTATTCGAGTAAGAACTAAACTAGTTTTAGGTGAAGAAAGCGAAGACTTTAAGTGTCCCATCCTATTGCCAGGAAATCATACACTAGTTCATCGCCTAGTTGAACAGAAACATCGGCGATTACAACAGGCAGGTGCAAGGACATTGATGTCCAACTTGCGAGAAAATTATTGGATTGTTGGCGCGAGACGACTTGTGAAGAGAATTTGCTCTAAATGTGTTATTTGCAGAAGATTCAAAGGAAAGTTCATTCAGGCGCCATTCGCACCCCTGCCAAATGACCGCATAAAATATGCTGGAGATTTGAGGTTACCGGTATGGATTTAGCTGGCCCACTCTACGTGTTGTCAGGTGAAAAGGCATGGATCGTAATTTTTACGTGTGCCATTTATCGTGCTGTGCACTTCGAATTAACGAAGTCTTTATCAACAGATTCCATTATAATGGCACTCAGAAGATTCATAGCCAGAAGGGGAAGAGTAAGCGTTATATATACAGACAACGGTACCAACTTTGTGGGGGCCAGTAATGCTTTAAGCGAACTGGATTGGAAGAAAATAATGGAGTTTTCAACAATTGAGAAGATTACGTGGAAATTCAATCCTCCAACCTCTGCCTGGTGGGGAGGATTTTGGGAACGGTTAATACGGATGGTAAAGGAGCTTTTAAGACGAGTTTTGGGCTCTAAAACGATTAGTTATATTGAATTAGAAACTATACTATGTGACTGCGAAGCGACCATGAATTCAAGACCACTGACTTACTTAGAAGATGAAACGACGGAGCTAAGGCCCTTAACACCTTCACATTTCCTTCAAGGAATTCCGCATAGTGAAGTCAATGATCTGGATACTATTGATGGTAACAGCTTAAATCGCCGTTTGCGGTACCTACAAAAGCTCCGAGTTGATTTACGCTCGAGATTCAGAAATGAATACTTGGCCATGTTAGTCCATAGAGGAGAACGTAGAGGAGACACATTACAAGTGGGTGATGTGGTGCTGATTGGAACTCCGGAGAAACGCATCAACTGGCCTTTGGGGCTTGTTGTTCAGGTATTTCCAGGCCCAGATGGTCATGTAAGAGTAGCGAAGGTAAAATCGGCTCACGGGGAAAAGATAAGACCCGTCCAAAACCTCTATTCTTTAGAAGTGGCTCGTCCTGCAGAACTAACTCACCATGATCAATCTCAAGTGTTCCCAAATCCAGATCAAATCACAGACCCTGCAAAATCCTTCCATCTAGAAAAATATCTGGATCAGCATAGTGATGAAACAAAGATACCTGAGCCAGTTACTGAATCTTTTATACCGGACAAACCTATTACCACCAGAGTCGGTAGACGAGTAAAAGTTCCTCATCGGCTGGATCTGTGAACTGAACAAGGAATATGTTGCAATTTTAGAAAATTGCAAGGTGGGAGGATGTTGAGGAACGTGCACACTCAATGGTTGTAACTGTGGCTAATTGGAAATGTTTGTGGCAACAGTAATATCTATACTATTAAAATCTGTGCGCGTCTGTCTGTGTGTCTGTGTCATCTCCTCCTAAACGGCTGGGAGTTGAGTTTCGACCAAGGTATCCACGAATTCGGAAAATTTCGAGAAAGAACCTCCGCTAATTTAAATTTCGAAATTCGAATTATTTTAGGAGATATTGATAAAAAAACCCCGTCAAAAACGCTAATTTTTTCTCTCCGCAATTCCGTGATTGTAACCCCTGTAGTGAAAATGTGAGAAAAAAGCATCGAGGTTGCCAAGTTTGGCTATTTTATTAAATTATTTAGACTCTTGCAGTAAAAATAAAGGAGTAATGATTTTTTCCTGTTTACATTATTTACAAAGTTATTTTTTAATTAAAATATTGCGTTCATGTTATATCAGAGCTGGAATTCAATGTGTTTTATGTGTAAAAGAATAAGGGATTGAGAGATTTCCGAGACTAATATGTATATTTTTTAGTTTGGCCGAAAAAAAATGGCTCATTTGGCGATTTTGAGAAAGTAGTAGGATCTACCGATTTGTACAGTTTTGGGCTTGGCGCAAATTACTGAGAGCGTAACCAAATAGTATTTTTAATAACAAGTATAAGTTTTACGGCGCTATATTTCGATTTTCATATAGAAATAATGCAGATTTTAAGGCGATTTTAAACGATCTATAGAATTTTCACCAAAAATTAAGTAAACTGATTTAAGTTAGAGGAATTCCGCCAAATTTCAGAAAATTGAAATTCTCGCATTTTGTACATGGTAGTTAACGGTGATTAAAACCCGTTATAGTTAATAATAATTTAAATAACTGCTACTTATCAATAATATGCCTGCATTAAATTTTGGAGATCGAACCATATAAATGATAGATAACTATTTCCCATTTTTATTGCTGTTAAATCAATGGTTCGAATGATTCTCTGAAAACAAAAAAATCTCGCAAAATAGTGTATGTTGGCATTTGGCGATCGAAGTACTGTGTAATAAATAATTGATTCTTACTTGTTAAAGCAGCGCTACGGAAGTTTCTTTTACTAGAAGCTGTTAGAAAGGCGTAATTAATACTGTCTAATATATTTTTTGTTTTACGAATTGAAATGTTTGTTGATTCCTACTTTAGTACATTTCTTAGTAAAGTTGGCGAAAAATATTCAAATGTAGTGCAACTCTGTACAGATTATTAATTCCATTCCGCAATTGAGATGAGCCGATGTCACTAGCGTATGCATAGATTTTTTTTTTAAATTCCGCCAAACAGAGTATTGCGTATTGCCTTTAGTGTCAAGTTTAATTTGTGGTTTGAGCTATTTGCCATCGACTGGCGGTGTTAATTTCGCCAATATGGCAGTTCTAGCAAAGTAAACATGAATAACTCATTTCATGTTCTATTTTTAACATTGCTTTAATTTCCGTAGCAACGGAATCCATTGTTGCCACTTAAGTTGTTAAATTTAACAATTAAGTGAAACCACTCATTTCTACAGCTTTTAAGACTCGAAAAAGTGAAAAGCATCAAACGTGAAACAAATAGAACTGTAACAGACTTGCGCTTTAAAAATAATCGAAGTTTTTATGCAATTCTACATACCTTTAATTTTATTTCCTTCGAGTGTGGATGTCATTTTTTACGTCATTTTTGCTGTTTTGCTGGCAGATTCTCAGGAGCAGCACATACCCTGTAATGTATTTGCTCCTCCGGAAGCAAGAGCATATGTCCGGCGCGTATTTGTGTAACCCCATTGTGTTAATCATAATTTTCTGGTGTCACATTTTTTTAGACCATTTTTTTACCGCGGAGATTCCGATCCTGAAGTATATTGATTAAGCAGGAGTAGCCAGAAATTTTTCATGGGAATGTTACGACTACTGCAATTCACATATATGTACACGTGTAAGCGATAAGGGAGTGAAGAATATACATTTTGAATGGCAAAAAAATTCCGCTTTGGGGATCACCTATCCCCTCCTTGGCTATGCCACTGTACGCAAGCATAAGTTGTCACGTCATGAAAAACCGTCATAGATGGCAAACTCCGAAGTTGTTCTGAGGGTTATACAAAATGAAAAATTTTTCTTTTAGTAAATTTTACTTTTGATGCAGTTCGGATATTTGGTTTTAATACATTTCGGCCACCAAGGTGAGATGAAATATTACTAAATACGGCAACCCAGAATTTTCTTAACTATTGAATTTGACTTTATGCAACTACAGTAGATTCCCTAACACGGTAGATACGTTCCGTTTTATAGGAATCCGTGTTGTACGGGTCCTGCGCTATACTCCACCTGGAGTGCGAACTGCGCGGTACAATCGCGGCAAAACTTATTCGCGCTCCGTAAAAATGCAATGATGTTTGGTGTTACCACTCAGAAGGAATGTTAATTACAGGAGCTAAGGCGTCATAATATCAGAACATATATCTCATTTCACGGTGCTGTACGAGTCTCTTTTAACGTGTTACACGAAAACGATCGTAATGTTTTCGTCATGTTCTAAGAATTCGTGTTGTAGACCCATGTTATAAAGGGGTCAACTGTAATCTGTAAAAAAGTGGAAAATGAAATTAGTTATTTATTTAGAGCGAATTGACAGTGAGATAAACGTCACTTTTATGTAACAAGTGTGATAGTGCATTAAGAGTTCAATAAGGGTAATAAGTTTTTTCTCAGAAGTTACACCACGAACGTTTTCATTTACAAAAGCGACATGATTTTCACCGGAGCAGGGTACATTTTTGGCTTTTAAACGTAAATGATGTATCCATTGTTTCATGTAGGTTTTTTAATTTAGGTAATAGAATTTAATAAAGTCGTGTGTAACATAACTGCCCAAATGCATCGTCCACGCTTTGAAAAATGCAAGATAAAATTATTGTCAACATCATGTAATGTTATTTATGTGGTATATACTACATATTAATACTATAAATTAAACCTCACAAAGTGAATTATATGATGTAGAAATCGGGTATTTTTCGAAAGAGAAAAGTTTTGTCTGCATACCATAAAGTTCTTTCTTTTTTGATCGCCAGTCACATTGACGTAGTTTTTGTATCATGTTGCAATCGTCTAAAATTTGCACTCATGACGTCACCTTTTAGTCACGATTCAAGTATTTTTTCACGTTTTGAGATTCCGAATTACTGGGTTTAATTCGAATTATATATGTGTAAGGAAAATATTCGTTTCCCACCGTGCGGAGAACGGGTACGCAGCTAGTATATATCTTAAAATTTGAGTTTTTTCCGAGTAGTTGTTCTGTTTATGCTTATCGTTATAAAAGGTGTGTAAAGTGTTAAAATAAAATACTGACGTTGTGATTAAAAGCGTTGTTATTTAAAAAGGTTTCTTTTGTGTCCATTTCATCCGTCAATAAAATAAACGAACCAGGAAAATCTAATTTTCAACAGATGAATTGGCGCGTTCTCATAATATGTGCATGTGTTTGTAGGTATAGTTAAAATGCATTAATACTAGAGCTATAACTTATTAATCTGGCTCCTCTTACACACCCTATTCTACAAATAGGAAATTTGTTACGACAGAACTTACGAACCATCTATGAACCAGAACTTACATGACATCATATGTTTGCATTCTTTCCAACTCAGTATATACTAAGTAACAGTTGAACTGGCACGTTCTCATAATATGCGTATGTGTTTGTTGATATAGTTAAAATACTCAATACTAGAACTATGCCTTATTAATCTGCCTCCCCTTACACACCCTATTCTACAAATAGGAAATTTATCGCATTGGTTTTAACTTTTAATATTTTTTATAAGTATTAGGAAACTTAATTTTTCATCAAAGCCAGGTTAAAAAAATATTTCTACTTTAGTTTCGACATCTTCTAATATCTAAATTCTAATTTGTATTAAAACACATCTAAAAAAAAGCCACTTTTAGTGACTCTTTTGTATTAGAAAATTACAAAGCTTTTAACAGTTAAAGAATTTATAATTGATAAAGGTAAAAGTGGGTAATTTAAAATGTGTATACTTCTTAAGCGATTCACTTATACAGAATATAGCAGAAATAACAAACATTATACTTATTCTTTTTATTTCACCATCGTAGTATGGCAAGGATACCTTATCTAAAAATTATGCACTTCAGGCAGACAGTCTGAAATACTTAAGTCCCCCCAATACTTAAGCGCATAGCTGTGCGCACAGCAAGCTGTCGTCAAAAAAAGGTCTCTAGATCTGTGGCACGCGATGAACGTTTCGATCGTCCGCCATCTTGCTGGTAGTTAAGTCGAGCGATGGCAACGGCTGCCCTTTTTTCAGCATTGGGCAATCTATCCAGCTGTTCACGCATTCTTCCATTTTTCGGCAGATGTCAGTGCTGTAAAAAATTATCGTGACCATTTTTTTACGGGAAATGACGTGCTAAAAAGTAGAGTATTCTCGTGAAGCTATGTCACCCGCAACTATTTTTATAGAAATCAAATCTATTCTTCATGACTGGCAACAGTCAAAACGCCAGAGTTTGGTGTTCCCAGAGCGGGAACACTGCGCGTCAAAGGGTTAAAGTACGTCTTCTTTGCGAAACATGTCATTTGATAGCAGTCGTGCAGCTAGAGATTACATCATCCGGGGCACACGTTAATTTTGGTGATCTCTTTTCCTGAGCAGCGTTCGCAATTTTAGCTATTTTAGTTACCTGTACCCTGTTTATCGGCATGTGGACCGTATGTACCCCCATAGTCGCGGGTCTATTTGAATGCTAGTTCTGAAAATGATGTGGATCACATCACTGTATGACGACAAAAAGGAGACCGAATCATTTCTCATATTGAGCATTTACAACAGCTCTTAGAGAAATATTGATGGTTGACAGAGGCGTAGCCTGAAATGTTTCATGCGAAGGGGGTTACGACTACTGCAACTCACATGTATGCATACATGTGTGTGATAAGGGAGTGAAGAATATACATTTTGTATGGCAAAAAAATTCTCATGGTTCTCATGGGGGGGCTATGACCCCCCTGACCCCCCCCCCCCTTGGCTACGCCCCTGGGTTGACAACCTACAACAGAGGCATAAATTTTGTATTAAAAATTTATTTAACATTTTTCAGGTTTTTGTGTATTTTCTTATTATGTAGTCATAAGAAGTATACCAGACATGTGACAATAATATTCAAAAAGAAGCATATTTCTTAACACATAATTTTATACTGAGCAAGATTGCGAAGTGAAAAAAAAAGTATATTTTTCTTTAGAAAAAAGGAAATTTCCATCACGGGAAAGTTCAAGATTCTGAGGCCCAGTCTTTCTAGATAATTTTATGGATTTTTTGAAGCAATAAAAATGCGTAAACTAGTGTTTGGACTCTAATTTGCTTTCACGCTGTGCAACTTCAAGACCGCCATTTTTTGAGATTGCTTTTATGTGTCTATTATATCTCCAATAAAAAGTTAAAAATGGTTGTTTTTTTTATACATTTTTCTTTTTTTATGCTAAAAAACACATATGAGTAAATTTTATTACATGATCAATAAAGATAGCATACAATATAATAAATTCATCGCAAGAATTGTAGGAATCTTAAATAGAACGGAAATTCCAATTCGAATTTGGCATTCAAATTAAAAAATATTTATAATATTACAAAATAATCTGTTATTTCTTGTGTATTTTATGACACAAACAGTAAGTACCTATTTTAAGTTTGCTTGCAGAAGAAGCAGGCAGAAGCTAAGACATTCTGAAGTATTGCATATGCCATTTTGGAGGTCAGATTTTTTATATTTTAAGGATTATTTACCACAATGTGATGAATGAACTGCATACTGCTCTGAAACTTTAAAATGATCGAAAAATATACGTTCTTGTCATCTATGACAAGCAACAATCTTCATCGATATTTTAAGACACGGATGAAAAATAGCAGTTCATGAATTTTGTTTCACAAGTTTCGAGAAATGTGCAAGAAAAATGGTGATATGTTTATAATGTGACGCCATAGTTTAAGCCAAACAAAACAAAAGAAATTGTGAATTCTACTGTTAATATACATTGTTCGGAAAACTTGTACAGAAAACACCGCTCTTTCGTGGATTTATTTTACTGGTATTTATCTGGCAAAAAAATGCGCTGAAAACGTTGCTTGGCAATAAAAGTAAAGATGTCAATAAATACACCTTTTTAAATATTTATAATTCATGTGACTATTTACTTTGAAAATGCAAAGTTTCAACTTTACAATGAATTTTGAAATAGAATAAATTTTGAATTATTTTAATACTAGCCGCCTCCGGCGACCAGTTGGTTCGTCATCTTAATAAATCTTGTTCGGAGAGAATCCTGTTCCTCACCGACATCCTTGGCACTGAAATCTCTCAGATTCTGAATGGAATTTAAAATTAAGATGGTTATAAACAGCAGCGGCCCTACGGTAAGTTCGCCTCCTGCTAATATAAAAAAGATGTCCCCTTCTACGCTCTACTTAGTTTTTGTATTCGAAATGACGCCCCTTCGAAGCCGACCCCCAGATGCGATACTTTCTGTGTCGGGCCGCCCCTGGTTACAAAAATAAGATGGTTAAATGATAAAAAACTACAAAAGGAACAAATTATTTTCGTCCTATATAATTCTGAAGAGCTTCTGGATATTTTGGCCTTTATCAAAAAACGGAAAGGAAAAAGAAAAGTAAGAAATTCGGAAACACTTTCAGATTTTAAATACGCACAAAAGTGCTATATATTAAAAGCGTATTACAATCCATGGGTCTTCCCTATTATCGTTCCTTATTTCATTAAGTTGGAAAGTATATCATTATTCATGAGTGTGATTAAACAAAATTAAAATTGGTATTTATAACATCCTTTTTCTGGATGTAATACATTAGAAAAAACCTCGGTTGTTCGAGCCTCGTCAGGGAGAGACACCCCCACCCGCTGAACCCCCTAATTTTTTAGTTCCATTATTGCCATATTAAAAATATATTAATTGACTATGTCATTTTATCTGGCATCTTTCGAGTATTTCGCCTGGTAACCTATAATGAAATTTTTATTATTGTACCCTATTTATTGAAAAATACTGGTGATGCATATTCTACAGCTTACGAAATAGTGTAACAATAGATTAAAGCTGTTGTGAACTAACAGTATTTAAATATATGTAAAAAATACATGTGAAGCATATTCTACAGCTTACGAAATATTGTAACAATACATTAAAGCTGTTGTGAACTAATAGTATTTAAGTACATGTAAAATTATGTGGCTTACTTTTATGTCGCATTTTTGGGACACATTTTTCATACAATTTTCAATAAAGGGGGTGAGAAATAAAATGACATAGTCATTAATAGATGGAGAAAAGCTGCACAGAAAAATGCACAATTCCAACTGAATGAACATTTCAAAAACTTATTCTCAGGTGTATTCAGCAGACGATAAATTACGATAAATTGCGCCAAGCGTTAGAATCATCTCCTCAAAATCGCGCATCAGCCGTTTAATTATTCGCCAAATTAAAAAGTTGCACATTTTAGTCTTAGAAAATTTCTAAATAATATTTTTCTTTTGAGTATAAGACATTTCATTCCTGCTCTGGTTTCTCATGCACACGATATTTTAATTTAAAAGCAACCTTAGAAATAATTTAGACAAAAAAAAATCGTTATTCTTGTATTTTTACTTCAAGAGTCTGAATCAAATAATAAACTTGCCGAATGTGGCAACCTAGATAAGCTTAATCGTCGCTTTTTCCACTGTGGGGCTACAATTACGAAATGGCGGAAAGCAAACATTAGCCTTTTGCGAAACGTTTTTTATCGATATCTCCTAAAATAATTCGAATTTTGAAAAAATCGCTTCGAGGTGTATCGGGACCTGTCATGGAGAATTTCCGTACAAAATTTGTTTGGTCTGCGATCACCCGTCTGCGAGCTACGCGAGACACAGACAAACAAACAAACAAACAGACAAACTAACGGACAGTTTACACATTGCTTTATTTATATAGATGTAAGTTGTAATATTGTCAAGGCACGGCTGATGCATCTGACCAACTTATTCTATAAGCAATGTGCTACTCCTGCTGAGTGAAAAATATATATGGTTTGCTATTTAATTTAAAAATGAAATCGCAATGAATGAGGAAATTAGAGTGGTATTAGCCTATTGAACACTGGATGTAGATTCTATTGGAAAGTTTTAAATGACAAATTAAAGAGTATTTCACATGCATAACTACAGTAAGGAACAAAGGTGTTTTCGATAAACTACAAATAATATCAAACAGAATATTCTGGGATGAAATTTCTAAGGAGAGTAACATGATGTTCCATAATAAACAAAATAAGGAATGATGACATGAGAAAGTAACTGAAAGTTATACCAGTAATACAAGGAATCAAGAGCTACGTAAATAAATAGAAAGACTGTCTCGAGATAAATTCTTGCATAGCTGTTAGCTCCAGTCGGTAGTTACCTTTCAACATTCCTTACTCTGTCGTTTGTTAATGACTACTCTAAGCACATTCTTAACCAGTTCTTAAGAAAATCATCCCTTCACGCAACAGGCTTATAGCTTTAAAGTTTCTGAAGGGCCCCGATAATAATGCATACTAGTTACGGTCTGTTGACAACATAAATTAATAATAACTAGGTAATATATAAGTATGTACAAACATCACGCCAAAATTTGTAAAATGGATTCACAGTTAATCAAAATGGATCATACATACGTAAGAGCGTGCATACGTCACGCAGAAACTTGTCAAAATAAATTTAGAAATGTTCAAAATCAATTTTTTCGCCGTAACATCAAATATGAATAACGAAACACTTCGCAATGTCAATACTTTCTTCACTTCGTGCAAATCAATAAAAAGGGTCATACTCAGTGTGACATCGCTCATTTTTAACACGCTTTTATTAGCTTCAACTGTATGTATGTTTGTATGCTTGTATGTTTGTAATCGACTCCTTTGAAATCGATTTTGACCCACTTTAAACGGTCAGATTTAATTTAAACTTTGTAGATATATCAAGGATCGATGACAATACAATAATTTGATAAGTTTATCCCATTATCCTGATTTTAACACGCTTTTATTTATTAGCTTCACCTGTATGTATGTTTGTATCTTTGTAACCGACTCCTTTGAACTCAAATTTGGCACACTTTAAACGGTCAGATTTAATTTAAACTTTGTACATTTATGAAGAACCGGTGACAATACAATAATTTTATAAGTTAATCTCATTATCCTGATCAGGATCGCCAGGATTAAGTAATTTCCTCATTTCTTATCCTGATTGAAAGGAGAACATTTTCAAAGATTACAATCTCAAAAAAACCTTTTTTCACTGCGGCCGTGATCGTATAGTGGTCAGTATGCGTTGTGGCCACACTAACCCAGGTTCGAATCCTGGGCACGGCAATGCTTTTATTTTTACAAAATATCGTGATCCATCACGCTATGGAAGAGTTGAGTACAAGAACATGTTAAGGACATTCTTTTTAACACGCTTTTATTTGTTGATTAGAGACCTATTTTTCTTTTTTAGTGAGGAAGGTAGCATTTAACTGCGGGTTGATTAATACTTTGTTGCTCAGCAGGGGCTTAGCAAGAGGGGGGGGGTCAGGGGGCTGCCCCCCCAGAAATGGGACCCTTTACTTAGCTTACAATTTGATATTTATCTGACAATTGAACTTTAGCTTTAAATTTGATACCCAGCCCACCCCGAAATAAAATCCTGGCTACACCACTGGTGCACAGTGAAAATAAATTATCTCACAGTTTGTACTTTCCAACTTAGTGTTCCTTAGTGTCTTATGAGAGATATCGAAAATTAAAAATATATTTTAAATACATACAGTTTAAAAAAAACAACTAAAAAACACGCTTTTATAGCAAATCGAACTAAAAAGTGAAAAATAAAAATATAGTTTAAAAAACCAAAAAACACGCTTTAAATTGAACTAACTAAAAAGCGAAAAATAATTCTTAATATAGAAATAAAATAATGAACGAAAAATAGTATTATTGTGAAAAAAGCGTGGGGTGCTCCATATATCAGTTCTTGAGAATATTCGATCGGGACGATTAGTAGAAAAATGATACAAAAAATATATCACAAAGCGCCCCACGCTTTTTTCACAATAATACTATTTTTCCTTCATTAATTTATTTCTATATTAAGAATTATTTTTCGCTTTTTAGTTAGTTCAATTTAAAGCGTGTTTTTTTAAACTATATTTTATTATTTGAGAAATGCTGTTGAATCGCGTTTACAATTAACTCCTGAATGAACAAAGTCAAGACGGGTCCAGAGCATTTTTACAAATTGTCTATATACATTGAATTTCATTACAGTAATAAATAATATTGCTTTCTTAAAAATGCATGGAGTTATTTTCGAACCCGATGGTCATTATATGTGACTAAAATGCTTGCATTAGTTTCTTCCAGATGTTTTTCATTCCCCCAAGTTATGCATTTGAGTAATTTCATTAATGTTGCAATTGTAGTAGGCAGCAATTATAGTTATGTAGTAGATGTTTTCAAGTTGGTATTGTGTTCATGAATTTTCTTGTTTGTTTTCATGCAGTACTTTCTGTCGTTCTTCCCAAAAAATCCTTTTTAAAATGTTTGTTAATTTAGTTTGCTTATAATTAGTATTAATTCCATATGTAATCTTGTTACATAAAAAATCTCAATCATATGCACATTGAAAGCTTTATTTGATGCAAGAATACATCTACAAGTTTGTATTTATGCAAGAGTTGAAATAAGTTAGTATAATTTTGTTTAGCGTATCAAATTAGTATTCATATTAGTATGAATGAACAGTAAACTATCGAAATTGCTCCAATATTTTGCTTTAGTACCCAATTTCCATGCATAGAGCAACTACACACAAAAGGAATCATAGATTTACTTGCATCCATCCTCAGTCGAAATTTCTTATGCATGGACTCTCGCTAAGGCGCATTTTATATTATTCATTATATGAGAGCATGTAGACCAACATGAATAAACATGCATCGTAATCGTGTATATCCCGACTTCTTCCCCGTTATTAGACAATCCTCCTCGGTATTGCCCCAGACGCATATGATGGATAAAGTTGAAACGCAGCGGAAAAAGTTCTTTGGTCCCAAAGAAAAGTATAAATTAGAAGTATGCCAAGGTGATTTATTTCCCGAGCTCAAGAGACTCCAAGAGAAAGATTTTCGGGGCCATTTGGTCATTCTCTAGAAAATACAGAAAATCTATTATAGGAAAAATAAATTGAAGTTAAGCAAAACTATTTTCAAATAGTTTACTCCGCGCGCTCTGTTATTCATTTGAGTACGCAGGGAAAAGTTATTTTTCTTGCTGAATAATATATTAGATGAAAAGAATTATCGTCTTTTAAGAAAGACGGAGAGACGGTATAATTTTTCTGGAAGTAGTAAAACGCAAGGAGAAATGCCAGAACGCAGACATGCTTAATCCAGTTCATCAGCATACGTCGTAACTGACGTCATAAGAGTCGTATATAATACAAATTTGCTTCTTTTTTTCTAATTACCTTATGGATAACAAACACAAGCGTATAAGCAACGGAATTTATTTCTCTGAGCATTAAATAATTTATTTGCTGTGCTTTTATTCATCTAGGTGGGTTTCCTTTAAATTTACAGCATATGTGAATAACAGTTCCTGTTCTGACCCAGGTCTTTCAGATATTACGGGGGGTTTTGGTATTTTTTATTTCTTTAAAAATATTTGGAAGATATATATTTTAATATTTTTTAAAGTTATTAATTTCAAATGGTTCTAATTTTTAATGGAGTAACTATTTAAATATACTGAAAACCAATATTTAATGAAAAATTATTCGAAAATGCATAAAGTTAAAAAAAAAATGTTTCACATAAGATAATCCTCAAAATGGCACAGTGTTTATGTCACAGGAAATGGTAGACGGGCGAAGTGTGAAGGTCACGGGTTCGGGTCCAATCGCGCGTCTGTCGCCCTAACCGTTCGGAGTTTTCCGTGGTTTTCTCCGAAACTTGGCGTAAATACGGGTTAGGACCATTTAGGAAGACACGCACAGAGGGCACCCCATCCACAGGCCCAGATACCTCGTGCAGATAATTGGCCCTTAATCCGACAACACAATAATACATAAGATAATCATTTTTAACATAAAATTTCACAAACTTATCCAAAAAAAGTTTAGTCAAATGTTGCACAAATACGTGAAATCAGGTTCTTATTGCTAAAGCAACCATCTTTACGAGAATTCTTTGCTCTTGCGTGATACATTTCAAAGCAAAACGTCAACGGAACAATCAAAAAGAGCTCTAATTTTAAATCGATTCTAATTTATAATATTTAATTCTATTCTGTGCTGGTATCTCGATATTTTTTTGCAACTAAAAGGGTCTAAGATAATATTTGAAAAACCGCCAAACGAATATAGTCGGATCTTTTATAGCTCAGAAGGTTAAAACTTGACCCCGAGAATCTCTGATTTGGTGCGCTTCAACAATAATGGCAACCTGAGTGATGCTCGAGCTTCGACCTCAAAATGTTAACTTAACATTCTTTTTTATATTTTTTATATTTTTTTATTTTTAATATAACACTTTTACATTTGAGTAACATTTCCAGCTGAAAAAAGACTTGCTCCGGGCTGTAACTTTTTTTTTCTTTTTTTAAGCACTGAAGTGCTTTTAAAATCGATCAGTTATTTTTTTTTTTTTTTGGGCATGATTCCGTTGCTTCAATTTCTTTTTTTTTAAATGAAATGTATTTACTTTGTACTAATTAATTAAGGGGCATTTAATTAATTGGGGGGATGAGAACTAGATGCTGAAAGTTATGCAAATTTTGACGATTTATCGCCAAGTTTGGCACCAAAAAAATAAATCTTCAAAACTGAACTAAGCTTGGAAATATCTTCCAAATTTGGCTAGATACTGGCAAAACGCGACAGTTTATTACAAGATGAGGTAGTTAGAGTATGCCTGGTGAAGATTGTAAATAGTTTTAATAGGCGATTTTAATAAAGATTTCAATTCCAAAGAAGTGTTTCTTGGAAGAGGGAAGACAAATACGGTACACTGATCGATTGTGATACACTTTACGAACAGTATTTATGAAGGTGAAGTTAGAATATACCTGGCGAAGATAGTTAAACAGTTTTGGTAGTCGATTTTAATATTGATTTTAATTAAGAATTGCTTTATGGAACAAGAAAGATAAACACGGCACACTTAGGGATTAAGATGCACATTCCAAACCGCATTTATAATGGTGCACTTATAATGGTGAGTGTAGTTAGAATATAAATGCGAAGATTGTAAAATAGTTTTAGTAGACGATTTTAACATAGATTTCGATTCCAAAGATGTGTTTTATGGAACGAGGAAGAAAAATACTGCGAACTTATAACCATACACTTTTCCTCTTAATGGCATAAGGAAGAAAAATAGGTACGACACCTGGATTATGATACGCTTTTAATATACAGTACTTTAGTGCGTAGTTAAAATATGAAAGTGTTTCCGGTTTTCTTTTTTTTTTTTTTTTTTGAATCTTACTCAATGACAACACTCAACATGCTATGTATTTAAAGTAGTCCAAGACACAGGTATCAGATTTATGAATAAAATTAAGAAAATCCGAACATATGATGCCTGGTATTCCTCTGGATGATTGGAGAAAAGTTATAGACGAAAATCGAGCGAAAAAGGACACGTACGAACCGAGAACACCTGATGTTTAATAATGGAACACCAAATATTGAGTTCTGTTTGTCTACTCTTTCATTTAAATGCCAGTCATTGAAATTTTGGAAGAATTTGATCTGCCAAAATGCACTGATGGTCAAGTTTAAGAGAACTTTCAAATTTTGCCTACTATCGCCAGAACAAATGAACAGATTTTAATAAAATTTGATTTGAACATAGATTGATATAATATTGCAATGCACCCACAGTTGTTATATCTACATAAACATGCCCAGCATTCACCGGAGTTTTGTTCTATGAAACAGTGAATTCAGAATCTATGATTTGACGCGAATTCAGAATAAATTTGGGCGGATAGAAGTAAGGTTCCTTCAGATATCTATGCAGGATCCACGCCTTAATTTTTTTTCTGGAAATAAAGTACTCAGTTTCTGTGACTCTTGGTTTGGCTTGTTAAGTAACGGTATTTTCAGATGCTGGAAGGTTCTCGGGCGGCAGTTACAATTTGATATTGCATTTTCCAAAGCTGTCCAGACTTGCAGTATAGAGTTGATGTCTGGAGATGTAGTAGTTCTCCCAATGGAAAGTATATTCAGGCTCCAGAAAATCATCAACAAATTGAGCTCACCATGTACCTAGCTGATCATTAAAATGAAATCAGAGTCATCCGCATTCCTGAAAATTTCAACATAAGTGTGCGATATCACTTCTCGATATCTCATAAGAGTCCCTGTGCATCTTTCAAAAACAGAAACGGGTGTGAAGGCATCAAACAAAAATTCTGCTTAGATCCTTCACTCTCAAAATGATTGATTTCTTAGATATGAATTTCTCAAAATATGATGAGTTGCGTACACACACACTTCAATACAGATTTTTTGATGACCACAGGAATAATTACTTTGAAAAAGCAAAATGTTATTCCATTAATTTCGTGAAAGATTTTTCAATATGAAAGCTATTCAGATCTCCACGTATTCTCTTTAGAATTTGTTCTTCCCATCTCCTCCCGCCAGCGCGGAAAAAATTTCATAAAATGTCTGTTCTTCAACAGCTTACGTACAAAATAACTCATCGCATTCTCCCAGAATGCATCACTCACTCCGGGAAGAGATGGACATACAACATTTTATTATTTCTCATACAAAATATATTTCAGTATAAATTTATTGGAATTCTCTCAGTCGTTCGTGCACGAATATAATAGATAAAAATCTAGGAGGAAGAGAGAGAAATAGAAAAAAAATGAAATGAATAAAACTCCTGTCAGCCCCAACAAAAAAAGAAATATGTCGGGGTGATTTATTCTTCTGAACCCTTGAGACATGAATAAAAGTTTTGTGAGCCATAAGTTTTAGAGTTTTCGTCAAATAGACGTTGACTAAAGAAACAAATATCTCATACAGTGAAAGTTTCAAGTGCTCGAAAAAAAGTCTCTGAGTAACCTAAGAATTTCTACAAAAGGCTAGAATTTTCTTTTTTTTTTTATTATTTTTTTCCCGCTAGAATTGTTTCAGCTGGAAGGATTATTAAAAAGTAGCTCCCAGGCATTTAGAATAACATTTCATATTCACGATGAAATTACCAGTGTTTCATTTTGAGTGTTGAAGCTAATTTTCATTAATGTAGAAAGAAATCGTATAACCGTTTGAACTTGCAACAATTTTTCGAAGGCTTCTTATTCGCTTGTTTTTTTCTTTTCTTTGTTGAAAATGCCTTTCTGTATCCCAAAAGGTATGTTTGAAAAACTTTTAACAGTAAAAAGCGCAACATTCTGTGTCTATTTATCGAAAAAATTCATCTGGATTTTGACGGGATGGATTGAATTCACATAGATGAAACAAGTTGACGACCCCCTTTCCGATGCATTCATGGTGAAATCGTTCCACCTATTTTTCAGCGGTATAAAAAGGAATGAAATGATTAAACGAAAGGATAGAAAAATATTTTAAAAGAAGTGTATTTTTTTTACTGAGTGAAAAAAAATATAAATTTTGCTCTGTTTGAAATGTTTTTGGTCTATCTTTTTAACGCATACTTACTAGATGTCGCTCGTAGCATTTACGTATATTTCAAAGGGTAGCATTAAAAAAATTATGCATTTTACAGAAATTCTTTGAAGTGCAACCTAATAATTTTGTTGTGCTTCAATCAAAGCTAATGTACATTATTTATTGTTTAACGTTACCAAACCATGTATTCTAACATACCTTATGCTTGCATTCTAACATACTTTATTCATGTGTTTTGCAAATATGGACATTGATTCTGTGCATCAGAGTAAATACTAGTTGGGATATGTGTAGTCAATCTTACTTAAAGTTACGCGTATTCTAATCAATAAATCTGTTTTACAGTAAAGGTTTCTAATAGCCCAATTAATTACATTCTGTGGGTGTTAATGCAATAAAACGCTCTAACGAAGTTCTTTTCATTATTTTTATTTTCTATGTACTAGCCCATAAACAAGTAGTAATTTTTTTAGAATAAAATTTATCATGAAACAGCTCTCAAAGATCTTGGATGAGGGTATGTCACCCGGAGGGTAACGTTAGCCCAGATATAAGGTGAAAATGAATAGAACAGTTCTGGCCTTTGTAGTGGCCTGTCCCTGATTCGCAGTGTGCAATTGGGAAAGAAATATTCAAACAGACAAGCAGGTTTCGACAACAAAGTATCCTCCTTAATAGTAGCACAATATGCTAATGCGATGTATGTATGTATGCATGCATGTTCGCTATCGGCGGATAGACCGTTCTTCGAATCTGGACGAAATTTAGAAGGGCACATTGGTAACAGGGCAAGGGAAAACTATTGCCGTCAAAAAATTCAATCCGATTTTTAGTTTGTTAGTTATTTTATGTTTTGTCCAGTTTTTGGCTATTTTTAGAGCATTTTCTGTTATCACGAGCTACATTTCCCTCCGAAAAATACCTTTTTAATATCATCAAAAACCACAGAGTATTCTTTTCTAAATAAACTTTTTGAAAAACAAATTAAATTTGCAAATTTTTAAGAATTTTTAAAAGAAAGATCACTTTTCAGGTAAATTTCGGCAATTTGAAATTGAAACTGTCGCATCGAAAAATCTAAATTTTATGATAATGAGACTTGATGATTTTTTTGGTAATTAATTTAAGAACTTTGTATTTTTTCTCGAATTATTATTAGAGGATTAAACGATTTTTTGGTAGCTGTGTCACATACAATGTCTGAAGAGTTGCACACATATGCAGACTAATAGATTTTAAAATTCCTGTATACTTTATGCTTTAATTCTTGTGAAAATAAGCCACGGGAATAGATTAGTGAGCATTACCGGGTTATTTTTTCTCTTTTTTGCGAAGTTATGTCTTCATACCTAATGCTCCTGTGAAACGCCGATTTACACAGATGTTTATGTTACAGTGATGAAACCTTTGCTACTTATTTTGCGCAAAAATGAAGCACGCGACTTATTTAATAAAATCTTCCTATGTTGTAAAGGATTTAATTTTTGATATATAGTTTTAAACATTTTGTTCCCACATAAATACATTTTGTTGTCTGAATATTCATCAATAGTTTAAGTCGCAATTTTAATGACATCTTTAAACATATTTATTGGAATACCTACTTAATAAAGTGAGCAAGCCAAGGCGATTACAATGAAAACATATAAACTAATATTCTTTTTATGATAATGTAAGTTCTATAATTAAAATATAAAACAGTTAGAACAGTAGACTCTCAGTGTTAAAATCCTTTAGTCTTCGTTTGAATAACAACAAAAAGATTACATAAAATAGAATCTGTTTTACTGATATTTCATAAATAAACGGCCGTTGAATAGGATAAGCAATATTTATTTTTCTTAAATTTCTTATAAAATGTAATTATAAAACATCGCTGACACATACAAAGCATGAATTTTAAACTCCATTAATAATTCACCGTATTCTTTTTTATACAATGGATACTTTCCACGATACACCGTTTAAAAAGTGTGCTTAAATAAAGAATAATGAAAGATAGATTTTGTTTATAAACCCTACTATATACCATTCTTCTGTGTAGTAAATGTGTAAAAGTTCTCGAAAAAGTTTTGCTGTTATGCATTGGTAAAGATTTAAAAAAAAATATTTCGCGTCATTATTTTTACATAGAATTATTTTGAAACTGCGTAGAAAAATAATCCATGCGAAAAGAGGTCCAGTGTAGGTTTTGTGTTCAAGTTAGTGCACAAGTGTCATAGCAATTCTGCGCAAAGCACTGGAAGGTTAAAAATTAAAGATATTTCATTTGAATTACTTTACTTTTCAAATAAAAGAATATCTGAGCTTTATTGCAACGCAATAAAGAATAATGGTTACAGAACGGTTCTTCTGGTATTTTCATCGAAATAAATAGCGAAAAGCATCCTCAGTTCATCTCCAGTGCCGCATTTCCTTAGCAAAAAAATTTATATCAGTTCTAATTCTGGTTACGGAAACGAAATAAGCCAAGGAACAACCATAAAATGTGTCGTAAAAAGTGATAGTACTTCACTCTAGATGTTCCAATAAATTTGGTGGTGCTTCTCGAAAAAGGTTGTTTTGTTTCAATGATATAAATTTTGAAATTGAATTAACAAAGTGCAACTCTGTATTATTCTTAGCAGAAGATTACTCATTTTTAGGATACTGATAACTTTCCTGCGATCAAAGCTCCTTAAAAATGACACGAAAATATAGTTATAAAAGCCATTTGTTAGTTATGCTTTTGCTCCTATACGTCTTTTTACTTCCTTGCGCGAACTAAGAAAATTATCGTAATTGCGAAAAATTTTGTCGCAAGGATTTTAAAGGAAAAGTCGATGTTCACCATTTCCAAATATAGTTTAACAAGGCGTAACGCCTCAACGTACGTATGTATAATTTATTTACGTGCTTAAGCCCTATCTATATGCGTTCTTATGTATGTAAGACTTTGAATCTATTAATGTGAATCCATTTTGACTAATTTTGAAGTGACATCTTACGTACTTATGCATACCCCCTCTAAAAAGTATTTGAGTATAAGAGAAATATCCTATTTCAGTTTTGCGAATAATTAATTAATTTTTGAAAAATCATACCTTGACAAAAATATTGAAAACTATAATTATGCATAATCTAATTCATATTTTATAAAAACTAATTTATAATAAACGAAATCAACGTAGGATGTTTGACTTTTGCTCATATTTTTTGAGAGGGTGTACGTTTGTAACTTGCATTGCTAAAAAATGATTCGCCGTAGACTATTGAAGTTTTTTAAAGGACTGCTGTAACATCTAGTTGTCAAACCTTCCTCCTTAATTGAGATAGACTGGCCTGTTTTTTTATTTGGGTCACCTAAAATACTTTCAACAGATGGTCTGTGGGCATCTTCAATATATTAAGTCTATAGTCAGCTATTGTTTGGGCCATGCTCTAATTCTGGTCTTATGACGAAATATCATAATTAGGCACCAAAATAAGTTTCCAAACAATCCACCCTTGCGATATCTCTTGTTTGTGGTGAAAAATCACAACCTCAATATTATTGAAATATCATAACTCTAGTCTTGGAGTTTTCAAATTAACTAAGTTTTAACGCATTAATTTTGTTTTTTGTAATTTAATACTAGTACAAGGAAGTTGTGTGATGCCCACATCAGATTAAAAAGGAATTACGCTCAGCAATTTGGAATGCATGACGAGCAAACAATTTATGCAATTCAAAAATTGAAGTTTTCAATAGACTTTAAAGGGACTTTTTAAAGTATCTGGAATATTTTAATACTCGCTCACATTATGTGTGTATGTGCGATAGAGAATTCAATTGCTAAGAAATCTGAAAAGCTGTATGAAAGATTATATTCTTTGAGCGAAATCTTGATTGAAAAGCAAAGCTGTGTATTTTTCCAAGAGAATGGATGCAATGTACATTCAACTTACTTTATTGGCTGTTTGTTTTATTCGTTTCTCACACCAGGTTTAGTTAACCATGCTTTAGGTTATTTGGTCCTTCATCAAAGTCAAGATAACTTGTTAGACTGAAAAGCAGAAAAATAAATTAACACTATGTTAATTAGCATTTTTTGGTGAAAAAAACGGAAAATGATAATTCGGATTGCAGAGGAGAAAAAAGAACTCCTTTTGGATGCTAGAAAGTCCTTTTTGGATGTTAGAAAGTACACTAGCTTAGTAAGCCACTTTAGTGTCTCAAGTAGTAAGCGACACGTTCATTACGAATGAATCTGAGTTAACTACTCTTACAATCCAGCTTAGTCAGCTGGTTAGCTGTCAACTGTCTTGTCCCAGTTGTTTGTTATCGACTGCTCCAACAACTTTCTGGACTCCGTTTAGCAAATCGGAGGAACCTCTTAACGCTCCTTCTTAAGACTCCACCTCAAGGCGGAGCACAGTTAACAACTTGGCTTTCCAACCGATTCGGGGAGAATTGCAGCCTTCGTCAGAGCTGTACAAATGTGGAGCTGGTTAATCCTAGAAATCAGGAAGATTAACCTTGACTAACGTAGGGGCACTTGATACTCGTACCTTGGGCACACATGCAGAAATAAAACAAACAAATGTCTGCATAGGGGAACAAAAATTGAGCCAACTATATGCTGGGGCACAAAATTTTAAAAGTGCCCTGAGCACAAAAATGTTATAATCAGGCCCTGTAAGGTGTTAGAAATCTTGGTATAAGACTGTTGTTATTAAAAATTATATGATTTGCGAAAAATTAGTTACTTCACGAACATAAAATATCTAAAGATGTCTCTTCAAAAATTATAATGTACACCGTAATAAATGATAAGCCTCTGCCATTTACGAAACTTCCCCAAAAAATCTAAAAATGCAATATTTTTCTCAATGTTTCACAATTTAGAAAGTTTGAAGATGCATTTCTATGTTTCAGCATTTTTTAGGAAGTTTTGGCATCGGTAATTACTATCTGTATATTGTGTGTGTATGTTTAGAGACAAATTAAAATTTTTCATATCTTAACTGCTATTGATTTATCTTATATTTTGTCCAAGAGTTCTGAAGAAGGTACTGCTTTCTCAGCCTGCAGTTTTATTTTCAAAAGGTTTCATATTGTTCAAGTGAACCGCTATCTAGTTAATAAAACGGTGATGAAGGCGTGTTTAATCAATTGCAATTTATTTTACCTTGTCCTGGTGACACCGGAAAAATACTTTCTCCTAGGTTAAATCCTTCTTATAAATCATACCTGCAAGCAAAGAGAAAACTATTTTGGCGTTCAAGTGATTTAGTAAACACAGTTATGATTCTTTCCACTGATGAGCAATAAATAACATAAAATATTTGTCTGATGACGCCTTTGGGTGGCTTACTTAAGGGGGGCAAAATTTGCAAAATCCTATAGAATGGTAAATTTCGCAATGGTTTGGGTGTCAGGTATCTCACCAATGTTTCAGGAAGTGTTTGCATTTCAATTTAGACATCACAATTTAAAATAAACTGTACATTAATAAGGAAAACTTCTCTTTCCTGCTTTCTTTTCTTTTAATGCGGTCTTTGACACATTAGGTGACGGATTCGATATATACTCGAGATTGGGATATCGGTTAAAATAGTTAGAATTGGACTATAAACTATTGATTCATCTCTAATGAGCCACACTGTAGCATGATATGACAGCTAAAACGAAGGAAGAATTGATTCAGACTGCATGCAATTTGAGAACCTTTGATTCTAATTAACGAGTCACCTTTTCCCACAAAGGTAGGAAATATATACATAGAAATCAGCATTAATATTATTATCAAGCAATTTTCTTTCGCAAGTTTTTTTAAAATGTAGTCTTAGTGAATATTTTGCAGTATTTTACACAAAAATGTCGTAATTAGTGTATACATTTGAGTAGACTGCCACATTTCCAAATAATAAACATTTCACTTTGGAATCACAGAAAAAGACTGAATTGCCACATACTGGATTTAATCTTCTCCAATGTGAAGAAAAAAAAGTGTTTTGAATAAGAAACTCCCTGAAAAAGATATTTAACTTAATTATGATAATCTAACTGCTTTCAATAACTTCTAGACATATAAAAAAAGGTTTTATAAATGTAATAACTATTTGTCTCTCTAAAATCTGGAACATTTCACTAAGATTACAGCATATCATGTCTTTATTAGATTATTAAACTGGAAGGGCAGACCTAATATTTCTTAACTTTTGATAGTATTATCATAGAGAATCTCTCAGATATCTTTTTTCCCCATTCGTTTCTTTTCATTTTTGATAATAATGAGTACGTTATCATTTCATTTCCGAAAATCAAACCATGAAAATGAGGTAATTTGGTATTCTAAGATTATGAAAATATCAAAGAAGAAAAAGAAAAAAAATATATATATATCTCTCACTCTACAGGAATGTAAAGGATTTTTAACAAGACTCCTCCAACAACAAACATTATCAACTTTAAACTTGATTTACAACTGCACTCATTAGATTTCTTTATACTATGAGTAGCAATTGTCACTTTAGGGCTACAAAATAGCCTCTGAATAGACAGAAGGAATTCTATCTTCAGAGAATAGCTTTTACGGAAAAAATAAATCAATTTGTCTGTACGTCTCACAGTGATACACGATATACGTATCCAGAATCCACATATGCCTTCATTTGAAAGAAAATTTGAAAACTTTCTTATAATATGGTCTAAAACTAGTAAGGTTTATTAACAAATGATGAAGCCAGGCACTTATCCCACTACATAATGAAGAGTTCCAGAACCTGACGTAAATATTGTAAAGGAGGCAGCTGTCAATCTAGAAAAAACTGCAAGGCATGTATAGAGATACCATCAGATCCGTTGGGATAACCCTATTCCCGGAACCATTGATTGAGAAATCTCTGGTTTGTGCTAATGACTGCCGATGAGCATGTGTACATTTGCCGGTAAACTGTGATTTGCAGTGATTGAAAATAAATCATACATTTTATTACCTAAATGTTTTGATCATACTAAATAACAGCTGTGAAATGTATAATCGATAAATTTTTGCCAATTACCGGTGAGAAACAAGAGTTAATTTTTTTAGAAACAGAAATACGTTACATCAATTTTTTTCGTTCACAACTTTTTTTCTAACTTTGTACGTTCACTTGGAGAAATTCATGGTGTGTTTCACCACTTGCTTTTTCTTAAAAATTCATGTATTTATTTTGTCGAAATATTTACCAAACATGTAAAGGCAGGCAGAGGGGGGACCAAGACGCTTCAGAATCACATAGAAATGTGAAGTCGGAAATGCTGTCTTCATGTACCTGTTAATAATCACGTTGGAAAAACTGTTGGTATAAATCAGCGGTTCCAGACATTTTAACATCGCCCCCCCAACAAAGGTTAAGTTACCCTGGCGCACCCCCCCCCTTCACATTTTCCAGCATGCATGCAGTTTTTTATTCTTAAACAGTGGACATTTACTCGCCTGTTTTAAAAAATAACGTTATGAGTAAAGTTCGAGTAAGCATATTAAGCGAAAACGGGTATGTTTTTTAGTAAAAATAAGACAAATAAGATGATTTTTTAAAGCACGCATTATCGCTTGCTCTTTGTTTATTTTTCTCGCGCCCGTCCTGCAGAATCTCTGCGTCCGCTCTAGATGGCGCGCCCCACCGGTTGGAAACACTGGTCTAAATTCTTAATCAAGTTTCATAAACAATGAACTTTTCTCTGTGACTTTCAACAATGAAACGAAATAGAATTTGTAAACTACCAAGCTAGTACTAAGCTAAGTACTAGCTTGGTAGTTTACAAATAAGTACTAGCTAAGTATAGTAAGCAGTAAGTATAGCTAAGAAAGTACTAGCTAGTATGAGCTAAGTACTTTCTGCAAAAAGGGAGTACGCTTTTGACAAGCGATCTGTTACTTCAACACTTCTTCCAAAGAGATTATTAACAGGAACATGAAGGCGATATTTACAGGCCCACATTGCTGAACATAGTTGAAGTTCCAGTAATCTTCGTAATCAGAATCTCAACAGAGTTTGCTCAACAGAACTCTGTTGAGATTCTGAACAGAGTTGGTCCCCTCTACCTGCCTTTAATTTTTTGACATATAGTTTAGGACCACCCTGTATATATATATATTTATATATACATATATATATATATACAAGGGCTGTAAATTAAATAGTGGCAACTTCACCTAGAAACTGTCAGAAGAGCGAGCATTTACAAATATGATATGGTGGCGGTGAGGTGCTGTTGTCGATGTGTGTAGTGCCAAAACAGTCGGTGTAGTTAGAAGGGTCCTTGTTGTGTGGCGCTAAAGAGAAGAGTTTCATTTCCATCGCTCTAAAACATGTTTTCAAACGGTGATCAGCGATCGAGGCTTAAAATAGAGGTTTACCGAGTCAAAAATGCCAGAGAATGTTATCGAAGATTATTGAAGCCTGTGGCGAAAATGCAATACGGATATAGTGCGTATAGGACGGTTGGACGATGGATTGTTTGGAGGATGTGATTCTCGCGCATTCTGCGCCTGCGCCGGCAAACTGCACATGCAGATTAATTCTGCCAATTTCTTCAGCACCATCTGCGTCCGGGTATGTAGCGCAAACGTCCACGCTTATTGCAGAACAATCTCCCTATAGTATTGCATGACATCGATTGTTGTCATGTCGCAAACAATGCCTTTCTCTTAATGCAACGGTTGCTGTGGGAAATCTTTGAACACCCTCCCTTCTCACTTGACATGAGTCCTTATGACTTTGATCGGTTTCCGTAGTTGAAATAAACCCTCCGAGGCCGCCGAATTCCTGAGGTTGCATCTGTACTCCATATAGTAGGGGGCTCCGTCACTGACATCAAAACTCAACAGCTTTATAGTGATATACAACGCCTTCTCGACAATTGGCAAAAGATTATAATCTTTCCTGGCGATTACATAGGAGGAATGCGATGCAATTGTACTTGTAAGTTCATTAAAAATTGATTTATACCTATGTTGCCATTACTTAATTTGCAGCCCTCGTATATATATGCATCTATTTAAAAGATGACAACTATTTAAATCAAACAATAAAAATAGAAATCAAAAATAGAATTTTTATAATTTAAAGTACATAATTCAAAACTTTATCCAGAAATTACTTTTCAATTTGTACACTCAACTGTTACAATAAAAATGCCTACTCATAATCGCAATTTCAGAAATGTTTACGATGGAAGTCAAAATTATTGTCAAATGTATTGAAATAAATAGTAGCCTTTAGAATTTTCAATATGATTTTTTAGTTATTATTACTGAAAATTCATACTAAAAGTAAATATAACTATATATATATATATAACTTTATAAAAGTGAATTTCTCTTAAAAATTTAGAAGATTTCGCTTGCATGAATGTGTGATATAACTATTTTTTACAATATGTTTAGTTGCAAATACGAGCTTCTACTTTTTGGTTTACAGCATCTTTAATCAAAAGAGAAATATATACGCCGTAAATTTAAATCTTCTTTGTCAATACCTGAAGCTTGAAATAAATCCTTGTTACCATAGTAACCAATATATTACTAGCGTTAAAGTGTAAAGGAAGGTCAATGCTTGACCAGCTGAATCATCCTATCAACGTTTTCTGCAAAACTGCACCGACGTATACTATAATTCAATATAATCCCTACATTCTCTGCCTTTTGAAAAATCTCTTGAAATTTCTGACGCATATGTCACTCGGAATATCAAACATTTCTGGAATATTTCTGAAATGGTGGACAGTTTTGTAACTTTATTTTGAAGTTTTATAGAGTGGAAGGAAATTTCCATACAGTTTGATTATTTACAGATGCATTGCTTCGAATGACATGTCTTGCCTAACTTTATTTAGTTTCAGAAATGATTTAATAATAATAAGATATGAGACATTTTGAGGTTTACATGTGACTATGATTGTCAATACTTACTCATTTTCTATCATGAGACCAAAAATAACAATTTCCAAGAACATTACATTAGATAATGCTCTTAAAATTTTAAACAAATTTTGGCGTTGCCATTTTATGAAATATTCATCTTTTTTTATGCTACGAAACAGCATTCTTTACTACCATGCACATTGCTTCATACACAAAAAGCCCTCTAGTATATAAACATAATAGAAAATACTTCTAAAGATTATAATCCCATAGCATTGTGTCACAACTTGCATATTGGTCATACTGAGTTCTGAGATTTAGTGTCACAGTATATGTAGTGTATATGAAGTGTTCGTCACAGAGAGGTTGTGGCGACGAACTATCGGAAGCCTGGGATGGTGACCATCATGGACGACACATAGCGATCCCCATAGGCGTCACTTGAGAAATTATACTCCTATGTTACACTGCAACGTCACATGTTTGTTACACAGTGTTATTAATTATCAGTTACACTAGACGTCACTCATGGAATCACGTATTTTACTCTTAGGGACGTCACAGAATACTTGTATTTACATCACATTTTTAATGTGACGAACGCGAACAAATTGTACAGCGCGAAAGCATCAGTGCTAGCAAGTTTGCTGTAGGGGTAATATCTACGTTTTAATTTCTTTTTCACACATACGGGGTACGATACAAAAAGTTCATAGACTGCTGACACCCATTGCAGTCAAAATACGTAGTTAAAGTAACACCGTCTAAAATGCTTTCTATCAATCCTCCTCTCTGTGTTTGAGGGTTCCATCCATTTTGTGTTATTAAATCGAGCGCTCTGACATTTTGTTCCGGGACAGTCACATTCGTTCTTTGACTCAAAAAACATGATTTTTCAAGAAAAACGCTGCAGCATTAAGGTTTGTCAGCAGAGACTTCAGAAATAATGCAGGGTTAAATGATTTAGGGAAGGGTAACGGGGCGTAATCCCGGTCCTCCACAATAGACTTTTTTACATAAAATTTCAAACAGAATACCGATAATTATAAAATAGCATCACGACTTTCACCCCCAAAGGTGTTAGATGCAACCGAATTGCTTCTCTGCATGATTTGCATATTATCGGCACTTAGTGTGATCGATTGCGAACCATACCAACGTTACTTAACCGATTTATGCCTAGCGTCCCTTTTTTGGGACGGCATTTTCGCTATCATTCAATAACGTTATTTATTTTTCCGAGCCTTTATTCGCGAGTATCGAACCTCAATTCCACAAAACATTTTAATATGGCCAAGTGGGATGTTGAAATTTCAATTTTTATACATAATGATTTTAAATGAAATCATCCCTTGTTCAAAAAGTTGACATCAGAAATTTATCAATTACTGCTGGTGTTAGCAAAAATCGAAAAAAGTCGCAAAAATATCCAGGCACGAATGGGTTAAAAGTGAAACACTAGTCAAGAAATCAACAATAATTTTTCAGTGAGTAAAATCTAACTCCACTCGGAATGGAGCCCGATGCAGCTAGGCTTTGAGTTAACTCTGAACACACTTTGCTACATAGGCGTCGAAAAATTGTTTAACTTGTTAGGAAAATAATTAAGGATCTCTTCCTATTTGTTCCCTCAAGGGCTGCACATCTTTAAGTCCGACTGGGGTTAAGGATGGTGTTCAGTGATTCAGCAGTGTCCAAATGAATGGTATATATTATTTATGAGTGGTGTCGGCCATTTAAAGATAGCAGAGAATCCATTTTTGATGATGAACTGGCCCACAGATCTGCAACTTTATGGAATGAGGAAAATGTTAATTTAGTACCTTAGTGTGTCGCAAAAATCGTTGCTAAATCATTGAGAACATGGTAAACTCATTCAACGAAAATTACATGCTCGCGTATTTTGATGGAGGATCTTAAAATGTATCTAATGATTAAATAAGAATAAATGTTAATTTCAGGTTAATCAATCGACAAAATAGAGAATGATCCAACTTCTTTGCACAAGATCGTAACATGGTTGAGGGAGTCCATTCGTCATAAACAGGTGATGGAACTTGGTGCTATTTGTGTCATATTCAACCAAAGCGGGCTAATTCAACATGGAAATCACTCTCCTCACCCCGATCGCAAAATTCTGTCATTTCATTATTAAATAGGGATGGACGCGAGACGAAAAATTGGTGTCTCGCGTCTCGCAAAACAGCCGAAAAGCTTGTCTCGTCTCTCAAAAATCCCTATATCATAATGTTAAAAATGTCTGTCTCGTCTCGCAAAAAAGCTGTAAATCTCTGTCTCGTCTCGCAAAAAGTCGTCTCGCGTCCATCCCTATTATTAAAGTTTCTGTAAATTGCATTACAGAAACGGTAATAAATTTAAGAATAAATAATTATGTACTCTATTTTAAATCAGGTAACTAACATAATGCTCTATATTGGAATTGGCAGATGTAGTAATTATATAAATGTCATGCGCGAGATAACTTGCGCCCTTAGCGTAGAGCATGAACTGAATACTTATGCTGAGTTAGAATAGCTGCTTCAGCGTCCTCATTGCAAAGGCATTAGAGCACTCGTCCTCCACTTTTCATTTTTTACTTTTTGCTCCACTTCTCATCAACACAGTGTCTTTGAATATCTCTCTGGGACATTTAAAGTCTTAGAAGAACACATAGGTAATAAAAATAACTAGGCTGTTCATTTAAAGGACATAACTCGTATGCAAAGTTTGGAACAGACCAGAAATATTTTCATTAATGTCATCAAGAACGATTAAAAAGTTTTTGTAATCGCTACATAGAGTAATATTTTTGATATTACAGAAATAGTTATCATTAAGTTGAAGAAATATTTCCCATAAAATATAATCTAATTTTTATGTTTTATAATCTTTCGAATAATTTCTGAAACATTATTACTATTTACTGTAATAAAATGAGATAAATAAACTTTCTGGAAAGCTTTATTCCATCCCAATATATTTATTACACAACCATATAGTTTGAAGCATTTTAAGCTTGAGTTTCATTATTAGAATTAAAACTATTCCCCATGGTAGTTTCAGAAATCTCATGCATTTATACATAATGTGAACACTTTTCATTAATTTGCATGAAAAATAATGTCGTTTTTAACTATTTCTCATTTAGAATAACAATTTTACTATTGTTAAAAGCCAAAAACAAGCAGATCATTTCTCAGATGCACTATATATTTCCATATATGTGGCAGTTTTAAGGATTGTATACGATAGTTTTAAGGTTTTCCTGTAGACCTTCAAGCTCTAAAATTCAAAGGTATCAAACAGAAAGAAAATAAATAAATGAAAACAGGTAGTAAATAAATGAAAAGGGAAATTGATATTTTTAAACTGCATATAGTTTAAAAAATTCAAATTATCGAGCTTATAAAGGAAATAAAAGGAATGCATTACGAAGCATGCATTACGTAAATGTTTTAGTCCGGTCAATTTAGACATCCGAGGTTACAAAAATTCACACCCAGCTGAAAGTTGGTAGGATTGTTCAAAATACCATCATAAATGAAATCTGAAAAGTCCTCATCGATCCGACACCTGGAAAAAAATTTACACGGGGTCAAAAGTCACAAAAACGGGTTTTTCGCGATTTTCAGCAAAACGATAAGTTTTATCATAAAATTAGTTCAGACAAAAATTGTAGATCAGATAATTATCTATAAATAATGTATAAATACTTTTTTTCTTAAGAGCCACAGCTTTTGAGATATAACGATTCAAAAAGTTGGAAAAGTTGTGATCGTCATAATAAGCACACGTTTCCACGCCACATTTGAGGTTGTGTATTAGCGCGTTTGTTTTAATGTGGTTTCCATGGTAGGCCTATTCCACGGATCGGTTGTGATTCTGTTTAATTTGAAACTATTGAATAATAAAAGATAGATCCTGTAAATAAATTACCCAGTCGATTGCAATCAAAAAAGAGATGCACAGCTAGATGTTACAATATTTCTAAATACAAAATTTCAACATTCTATAACTAAAAGTCGATGACAAATGGCGAGAATTTGGGCATGGACCAATAGTAACTGACTACAGATGTAATATATTGAAGATGTCCGTAGACATTTTTTTTTTTTCAAATGGCAGGCCTCTGCTTTGGAAGCAGTGGGCACTACTAAGGCTGGAGTTGTTGGTCACTTTATTATGGGGGCACCTAGGAGGTAGAACAACGTTGCCCTCTATGAAGGGACGGACAAAAAGGTATCCACGACTATTCGGGGATCGAACCCCGACCTACGGGAGTTGAACACGAAACCGTTGTACGGTGCTAATGCACCATACAATCTGGTCTGTATGTCCGTAGACATTAATGTATTGAAATTCTTTTGAGTGGTCCAGTAAATATACTCTACGATAGATAGAAACCAAAAATCGAGATGCACAACTAGATGTCGAAACAATCTTATACATGAAATTTCAACATTCTACTACTAATAGTTTTTGAGATATGGGAGTTAACGTACACCAAATCGGTATAATTTGTTAGAGAAGCACGTGACCGTAATTGGATGAATACCTACCTTGGTAGGACGGTATTGTGCTTGAAACGGATGAATGTTCCTAAAACTGTCCTTGACCGTAATGCGTTGGAAATCTTTTGAGTGTGCCTGTAGCAGAACTATAAATGATAAAGACACTGTTTTCGGTAGAGAAATTCATTTTGTAACCCTTATGAGCATATATCACTTCTGAGTCGTTTGAAGTAGCCTAATATCCCTAAAATACACTTTAATGAATTTCTGCCCATAGAGCGTAATGTATTTGGAATCTTTTGGGCGGTTCTGTAGATAAACTATCCAGTCGATCGGGACCAAAAGGGAAGGTGTGCAACTAGATGTTACAACAATCCTAAATATAAAGTTTCAAGATTCTACGACCTATAGTTTTTGAGATATGCGAGTTACATACATATGCACATACGTACGTACAGACGGCATGCAAAAACCGGTCGAAATAGACTCGCGGTAGGTCAAAATGGGTTGTATATGCATTTATATGAACGTGCATGCTAGCGTACGATGAGATGCATCGCAAAAATTCTTAAAAGTAAATTTAGAGGTAGTCAAAACGGTATTTTCGTCAATTTGACCTTTGACCCCTTGAAATTTTTTTTCCAGGTATCGGATCGATGAGGACTTTTTAGATTTCATTTATGATGGTGTTTTGAACAATCTTACCAACTTTCAGCTGGGTGGGAATTTTTGTAACTTCACGCCTATTTTTTGGTCTAATTTGACCGGACTATATAGGAATTTTTACAAGCTATATGCAACAAACTTAAAAAATAATACAGTTGGACCGATGTACATATATATATATATATATATATATATATATATATCTTTTTAAAAGCAACATATTTACTTTATCTATTAAAATGTAGAGTAAATACATTTTTTAAAGTTAGTTATGAGAAAAGTGATATGCATATAATAACACTTTTTAAAAACATATATTTTTCCTAAAAAGTAGGCAAGATTGTGACTGTGGGAAAAAAATCTATAATCGACACCTGTTACTCAGGTTAAAAAAATTCAATAAGAAATAATTCTCGGGAGTACTTTTTTATATTTATGAATTCAGACCTTGGTGAAGTATTCCGCGAGACATTATTGATTTCGGGGGTTTCTTTTTTAGACCTCTTATGATTTACTGTATACAGCTGAGAAAAGACTTCCTTTTCAGATTTTCAATAATCCTATCAGATACTTTTTTTTGCAGCAGATTTTGATTTCACATAGCGTTTACCGTTAATTACTATGTAGCCAAAAATAAAATAAAATAAAATAAATAAAACATCGATCGGCAATACATGTACTGCGGAGAAAACGGATTTACTCAAGAGACGGAAGCTGAAATGAAAAAAAAAAGGAAGTTTCAACACTCTTGTTAAAAGCATGTACATGTTAAAAGGATCTTCTTTTCAACATTTTTTTTTCGCGCTTTGTTTACATAATGCAAAAACACGGAAAACAGTGGAAAAAAATCATATATAATTTTTATATGTTGAATTTTTTCATTTTTTTTTTGTTAAATATTCTTGAGATACAATAAAAAAATTGAGGGTGTTTATTTAATATAAAAAATGATATTTAGGAAATGTAATATAATTCACTTATGTAGATTAATATAGCAAAAATATATTTCTGAAATAACGATGTCGAAAAAAAAGACCTAATGTATAAGTATTACCATTATTTTGTTATTTTGTCCAGAAAAAAGTTTTGTTTATTAAGTATTATTATAATTTATAAGAATAAAATTAAAGATTTGATTATAGCCACTATCAAAATATGTATATTTAAACTGAAAGACGGACAAAGCGAACCAAGCTATAAAGATCGAAATGATTCTCATAATGAATTATTAAGATCTTAAAACACTCTGTAAAATTTTACAAGTGAAAAGAAATTTTACAATAAAGTATTACCGTTATTATAGTTAGTATAATCTGTTTAAAGTAAGAATTTACATTTTAAAAGCTAATTGTAGTAGCACTTTTAAAATCATTTTAGTAACATAGATGATTTTAGCACACTTTGTCCAATTTTTTATTCCAATTTACATCCTGCTATTTTGATTAAAAATAAATAGAGCAAGAGCCAGCGACCGCCAGACCTTCGTCATAGTATAAAAGCTGAAAATTTATCTGCGCATATTCCCCAATACAGGTAGGAACAATCGGCCACTATAAAGTTTGGATGATCGTGGCTTTGACAGGTAACAGGTGGCAAAGGTGTATAAAATTGCAGAAAATTTTCGTCATTTTATAAAGCTTCATTTTTTTTATATGTTCTTCTACGCAGCACTAGAAATCATTTTATCTCTTGCCAGACACTTTTCCATCGTGGCAAACCCCCGCCAGACAATCTCAAAGTCATGGAAAACGTGATGCTATTTTCGTCATTTCATAAAGCGTGATTTTTTTATATGTCCTTCTTCGCAGTACTAGAAGTCACTTTATCCCTTGCCAGACACTTTTCCATCGTGGCAAACCCCCGCCAGACAATCTCAAAGTCATGGAATTGGATTTATCGGATAATTTCTTTAAATAGAAATATTTATGAGTTAAAAAAAATCAAAAATTATTCACTATAATTTCCATCTTATCTAATACATTAATCAGAAATTGATCTGGACACCACATGACTTTCTTGTACGTCTGTTCTATCATAAATATTTTCGGTGCATTTCATCTAAATTTATTTTGTTTGTAACGAGATAAAATATTGCAGTAATAATAAGGTTTATCGATTTCTAGCCAAATATTTCCGATATCTCCATCCTGCATTCAATTAAAAGATTTCTTTTTGACACTTCATTGGTTCATACTACCACCAAAAGCCGAAGTCTTGATATAGTTAGCTACATTTTGGTCATAGCCGAAATGGTGATTCATCACGGTGAATTACTATTTCGGCTTTGACTAGTGTCGTCAGTCTCATTATAATGAACTTGAAGTGTCCATAGACCTTAATGTATTTAATGTCTTGGGTAACCCTGTAAAGAAATTACTCGGTTGATTGAAATCAAAAAAGAGATAAGCAGTTAGCTGTTATAATAGTTCTAAATACAAAATTTCAACATTCTACGGTAAACAGTTTTAGAGTTCTGCGAAATACGTAGCTGTTTTTGGCGTTAAATTTGGCGATATTTCTGCAAAACACGTCAAGGTCGATGACAAATGATAAGATTTTTGGCATAGACCAAACAGTGATTCACTACAGACATTATACTGTAAAACCTCGCTATAACGATACTCGATACCACAATAAATCTCTCTACAATGATAAAATTTTGTGGTCCCACGGAATTACAATGCAATATGTTCTCCCCTGGGTATAACGATACATCCCTCTAGAACGATAATTTTATTGGGTATATTAAGTATCTTTGTATCGAGATTTTACTGTATATTGAAGATGTCCATAGACATTAATGTATTGAAATTCTTTTGAGTTGTTCTGTAAATAAACTTTGAAGTACATTAGAACAAAAAATCCAGGTGCACAACTAGATGTTACAACAATCTAAGATATGAAATTTCAACAGTCTACGCCTAATTGTTTATGAGATATGCAAGTTACATACATACAAAGTCGCCAAACTTCGCGACTTTAGTGCAGTTTTTGAGGGGGCAAACGACCGAAGTCCCCAAAAGTGAAGAGATCGAAACCCTAGGACCTATATTTCTCGAGATTTCTAGAAACCCGTAGAAAAACAATGGGGAAACCGAAACCTCCGTATCCACGGTTCTAGTTGACCGATTTTGATGCAACAAAAAGCAAAATTTAACTATTTGAAGCGTAGAATACGAATTTTAAACCATTTTAAGTCCCAGAACAGCGGGTTGAACTGAAAATTCATAGCAGTATTGTGCTTGAAATGGATGAATGCCCTAAAACTTCCATTTAGCGTATTGTGTTGAAATTCTTTGGAGTGTTCCTGTAGCAGAACTATAAATTATATAGACACTATTTTCGATGGATAAATTAATTTTGTAACCCTTAATAACGCATATCACTTTTGATTCGTTTGAAATAACCTAATACCTCTAAGTTATACTTTAATGAATTTCTAGAACTGAATAATTGATTTCTAGTACTACGAAGAAGAACATATAAAAAAATCACGCTTTATGAAATGACGAAAAAAAAATTACGTTTTCCATGACTTTGAGGATTGTCTGGCGGGGGTTTGCCACGATGCAAAAGTGTCTGGCAAGGGATAAAGTGACTTCTAGTACTGGGCCGAAGAACATATAAAAAAATCACGCTTTATGAAATGACGAAAATAGAATCACGTTTTCCATGACTTTGAGATTGTCTGGCGGGGGTATGCCACGATGGAAAAGTGTCTGGCAAGGGATAAAATGATTTCTAGTACTGCGTAGAAGAACATATGAAAAAATGAAGCTTTATAAAATGACGAAAATTTTCTGCAATTTTATACACCTTTGCCACCTGTTACCTGCCAAAGCCACGATCATCCAAACTTTATAGTGGCCGATTGTTCCTACCTGTATTGGGGAATATGCGCAGAGAAAGTTTCAGCTTTTATACTATGACGAAAGTCTGGCGGTCGCTGGCTCTTAGACTAAAACCAATTAGCGTGAAAATATTTAAAATTAATGTTTTATTTTGACTTTTTCTTCCTATGATATTTTTAAGTGATTTATAAATGTAAATTTTACATGAAAATGCTGTTAAAAATACTGAATATAAATAGATATTAATATAAAGTTTTTTAGATTTGAAATGTTTTAATGTAATTTTGAATTCTCATAGAAAAAGCAGCATGTGTATTTGATGTATCATAGAAAATTAATTTCTAGTGTTGTTAATTGATTAATTATTTATTTATGGTGTGTGGTATTACGGATTTTGAAAATTCAGAAAATGCCCGAAATTGTCAATACTAACCTTATTATAGTGTTTTTTTTAGTTTATAGACATATTATACTTTTTCAATTAAATATCTACGATAAAATTCTATGTCATTTTTGAAAAACAATGTAAGTGGCATATATGTAGTACGCTGATCACAATTTATTGTCAAACAAATAAACAAACTAATAAAAAACCCCTTTCTAATCATCAAATAAGCCCTTTTCGATAATACAACACTTATGCTATTCACACACTCAAAATCTATAGAACAACCAATTAACTTTTATATTTTCACGTAGTTAACAATTTTTCGGCGTGCATCTTTTTCAGTGCATTTTTAGATCATGAAATATATCGTTTTTAAATAAAAACAGTGAGTTTATTGGCGTCAGTGAAACCTGAAACCACAGATCAGCTGTCCTGACAGTTCTGTCGCCCTCGAATGAAGCCATTTTCCCCAAGGCTTTCTATATTCTACAGCACTGGATGTTTTATTTGGACCTTCATGATATCCTACCTTTTCTACTTCGTAGCAATCACTTGGCTTTACAACCGATACTCTATACGGTCCGTGATAATTTTCTTGCAGCTTTAAGCCTGAACCCAGTTGAGTTCTTTTGATTGCAACTATATCACCAACTTTATACTTCTTTGATTCCTTTCTAGACTTATTAAATTGTTTCTTATTTTCCTCTTGAGTTTTCATGATGTTTTTCCTTACTTCTTCTGTCATATCTTCTCGTCCTTTCATCATGCAGTTCATATATTCATATTCAAATATCTCCTTAATTCTCAAGTCATTCTTATCTTTCATTTTAATTCCTATCAGTAATTCAAAAGGAATGATTTTCGTACTTCTTGTGGTAGAACTATAGATAATTCTTTGTACGTCGGCTAAGTACTTGTATCACTTTGAACCATCTTCTTTAGAGAGTTTTGACAGGACTGGAATCAAGATGGCATGCTTTCTTTCAACCTCTCCGTTTCCCCTAGGCAATCCGGTCGTTATGTGTTTGTTCTGCACAATATTCATCAAATCTTTAGATGTGAATGCAGACACCCCATCTGTTGCTTTTCTCGAAGGCTTACCGAACACTACTTGTTGTAGTTTTAGTTTGTCTATGACTTCTTTGGGTGACATAGACTTAACAGGATAAAATCACGTAAACTTCGTGAACGCATATGTTACAGTGAAAATATGTATATGTTACAGTGAAAATATATTGGTATATTTTGTTTGTAGATGGAAATGGACCAATGTAATCAATATGGTTGGTGCTTAAATACAAGTTTCTTTTGGAATTGGATTCAAAAAATCCTTCGGCTTTACCGCCTTTTCTATAGTGCAAAATACAGTCAACACAGTTTGCCATCACCGTCTCGACTTGTTTTCTCAATTACTCTTGCTTTACTAATTCTTCTGTTTTGGAGACAGCAAAGTGACCTCTGCTATGTATCTTTTAAATGATTTCATATTGTATTTCTTCAGGTACTACTAGTAACTCTCTTCCATTTTCCCACTTGTACAACGCATTATTTTTAAGTAAATAACCGCTTTTCTTTTCCTTGTCAACTAAGGTTTTTATAGTTTCATCCATTTCTTGTGAAGTGATAATTCTGGCTGTTACTCCATCCAAAGAACTAGTGATGATCAGAACAGTGTTTCGACTCAGTGCATCCACATGTTTCATTCGATCTGCTGTTCTTCATAATCAAAGTCTTCTAGAAATAAAGCCCATCTAGCAACTCTTGCTACTAATTCCTTTTTGTTCAACATTTTCTGAAATGCCTGGCAATCAGTAATCTGTAACGATATTGAATTTTGAACCTAGCAGATAGTTTCTGAATTTTTTTAGGGTTTCGATTATTTCGAGTACCTTTAATTCACAACTGCAATAATTTTCTTCTTGCGAAGTTGTCTTCTTACTCAGGTATTCTATAGAATGAGATTTTTCATCATCTCCTTTCTGTAGTAATGCGTCACCAAAATCATAGCTGCTTGTGTCCGTGTGCAATTCTAACGTAGATACTTGTTTGAATAAATAGAACACTGTTAATACTGTAATATTTAGCGGAGTTTGTTTTCTGTTTACATTATTAGACTCCAGCGAATTTTCTTTTATGGTTTCTCATCTACAAGTAATTTCTAACCGTCGTAATTCAAATTCTCTTTCTTCCCTCTCTCTTGCGATTGCTATTTCTCTTTCCCTTTCTTCTCTTATAATTTCAAGGTGAGATTTGACAAAATATTCTTTAAAATCCTCCGAGTCTTTAATGAACTTTATAAGCGCAGGTACTTTTGTATTTGGCATAACATCTATTTCTTGGCTTTCGTTAAGCAAGACATATTTTCTTAATAAACTCCTTTTAAGATATAATAAAATTTCTACTCATAGTTCCTTACTCAATGGTCGAACTACATAAAACAGCATTACTCAACCGTACATCCCGGCAAAGAGCCCCCATTTGTAGTAAGCTGATCCCAATTTATAGTTTTTAATCATCAAATAACCCCTTTTGGTTAATACATCACTTATGCTTTTCACACACTCAAAATCTATAAAATAACGAACTAAATTTTATATTTTCTCTTAGTTAATAATTTTTGTGCGTGCAACATTTTGCAATGCATTTTTAGATCATGAAATGTCTCGTTTTAAATAAAACCAGTGAGTTTATTGAAGTCAATGAAACTTGATCCATATATATGCATCAAAACAGATTAAATGCACACTGTATCGTTTATCATTACAGAAGTCCGTAAACTTCTGAAAAATTTTATTTTAATAGACATGTTGCATAAACTCAGTAAATTTTCATTGACAAATTATCTTCCTTTTGTAAGTGATTAGAGTTGAATGTGACTCTAAATGTTTTCACAAATAATGAAAGAACAACGTTATTTATTTTATTTATAAACAGTTATTGCAATATAAAAATTTTAAAAATTTTCATTATTACATTATGCTTAAAAGAAAACCTATTTAATACATTACATTATAAAGATATGATGAGGTAATGAAGTTCCTACAATTTTTTCGAGAATAGACATGTTACACGTTCTCTAAAATAATAACCCCGTTATTTACTGTTTAACTAGTTTTTGAAACTTAATTATTTTCGATGCAATAACTTAAAGGAAAATAAGGTTTTACCAATATGTTAAGAAATTTAATATAAAGCATAAAACTTTTTATATGGCCTTTAATTTTTGAAATGCCTCAGATTGTATTTACTACCAGGAAAACTTTTCAAATAACTTTTATGAAGAAAACATTTTACTTGGAAGAGTTCCTCGAAAACTCCCGAAGGCAAAAGAGCGAAGGCGAGATTTTAATTTTTAAAACCCCTTTGATGTAAAATCCGCAGTGGAATTTCAAAGAAACTTTAGGTCTATAAATCTCAAGAAATATATTTAGCAAATAGCTAAATATGTCCAAGAATAATATGCGTATTTTAAGAAGAAAATTGCTGTAAAGAGCATCTGTGTATTCTATTTTGATGAAAATAAATAATAGTGTTAATGGTAAACACAGAATTTGAAATGAAGTTATTAACATTTTTGGATATTTAAAATTGCATAGGATGTTCATAAAAATCTGGCCAAGAAATTCAGAAGAATGATAAAAGACAACAAGAGGATGTAAATTTCCCAATGGAACACCGAAGTTGAGATGTTGAAAATCGTGAAAAACGCATGCAGGCTTTGACGTCAAGCTGAAACGGAAAAACTACATTATAAACATATTTATATACTAATTACATGAAGATTTATTTGATTTATTATTACATTAGACGCTGACGTTATTGGACAGTCTACAACAGCGTCAAAACAATTCCCAGATGCACCAGATGGTGCCAGGAGTGCTCTAGATGTGTGCTACGATGATCCGAGTTATGGGATCCTTAGTTATGCTTATTAGTCTCAGTTGGTGCTACTTATAGCTCTTATATTAATTAATCAAATGAAATTTTTCGTACTTATTATTCTTCTTTTGTCTTCCCTGCGCGACTTCGTAATCTGCGTACGATTTTCACCCTCTCAATGTGGTCCATATTCTGAGGTGAGTTTTCATCCTTTGGTTGTAAGGAATGCAATCCCGCTTTTGCGGGATTACAATATCATGTCTATAATTTTCATATTTATGTAAGGTATTGTTTTAATTATGAATTAAGATAAAAGTATTAAACCTGATAGTGCTTATAAACTTACTTTTTCCCACTTTTCTCTATTAAAATTAATTTTTATTTGAATGAAATGTAAATTCCGCGGATCCCGCAATCTCGTGCGGGATTGATATTTCACTCAAATAAAAATTAATTTTAATAGAGAAAAGTACGAAAAAGTAAGTTTATAAGCACTATAAGGTTTAATACTTTATCTTAATTCACAATTAAAACAAACCTTACATAAATATGAAAGTTATAGCCATGATATTGTAATTCCGCAAAAGCGGGATTGCATTCCCTATGATTGCCTTCTATCACCCATCTGGATTTGTTGATCGAATTTGTGAACAATCTGTAAACCTAACTAAATGTAAAAATAATTCTAAATACCGTTCTTGAACTTTGTAATAGTGAATAACGATTAAATACATTTGTCTAGGATATATTTATCATTTCATAGCTTAATTCTATTTACAGTAAAAAATTTACGACAATTTGCTTCGATAAGAATACAAAATTTTTTTAAAATTTTTCGTAAATGAAGGTTCTACAATGTCATCTTTTAAATTTCGCAATTAAGAATGTATGTTAAAACACAATGAAAAAATAATTTTCAAGTTTTTATCTGCTTTAGTCAAAAAATTGTTAACTTTATTTTCAAAGCTTAAAAATAAAAATACTTTTATTACAGTCAATCAGCTTTCTCAAATGCTCTCAATATATTTTGGATAAAATAATTTTAAAGCTTATGTTCTCTTTGTGAATTAAAGAAGAATTTTCGAAGTTCAGTGAGTTTATTTTTAAATTACAGTTGACACTTTTCCTAAAGTGTAAAGATTTTGAAAAAAATAAATAACCTACTAATTCTAAAACTCGTTTTTCGCGTTATCAGGGTGACCGTTCTTTGCACGGTTATTGTATGCCATTCAATGTAATGATGTCCAAGAAAAAATAAAAAAAGTTTTGCCTTATCCACCATTTTCACTTGTCACTGCACCCTAAGATTTTTAGTGGTTATATGAGATGTAGTCAGATATTTCAGATGAGATATTTAATTTTCACTTGAAATTGATTCAACGAAAAATTGCTTGAAATTAAACAGATTTTTTATTCCATTTATTTCTTGAAAAGTGGGTGGCTTGTTAACGGAACATACTTTGAAGAAACAGACTGTTTTCTTCAATTTCTGAATAAATTCTTCTTCCTGATTGGTAAAGGTGTAAGCATATTCTGATATCAACAGTGGATGATACAGAAGTGAGACTAAGGGAGCTTCAGCCCTCCTTCTAAAAGATCATTGCTTTAGAGCAGCATTTTGAATTTTTATACATATTGTTGCATTATTGTAAGTAAGCTGTTTTATTAAATTATGACCTAAAAAATTCAACAACAACTGTCTCCGCTTATGCATATCGACAATAACGGTTTTATTAAAATTGAACTTCTAAACACTAATATTTTTATATTGTGGTGGTGACTTTTGTAATTAACTAATTAATTAATTTTGTGCTTTAAGTTATAATTTTGGTACTTGAATTTCTGAAAAAAGTACTAGAGTTGTACTTGTATTATTTAATATCATGCAAATGTAATCGCTTAGCTTTAACACCCTTTTATTTTCACATGATAAACAGGAAATTTATGCAATCGTTCTAAATTGATCATACAACTTTAAAACGTAGGAACACTTTATTCTAAAATGTCATCATCTTATACGAATCAAAAAGTAGATAAAGTCTTATTAACTGAAAATTTAAGTCATACATAAGAGCTGCTTAGAGGGATTTGAAAGGAAGCTTAAGTCCCAGGATAGAAACTACATCAAAAGAACATAAGGCAGTCATTTTGAAGGAGACTCAAGTTACTTTTCAACCGGATATTTGCTTGAAGATCGAGAGATCGGCAAACAAGGAAAGAAAAACTTTTTCCTATCAAAATTGCATTAATATCAAATGAAGAGAGAAGTGATTTTTTTTTTCCAGAAAATTTTATATAGATTAGTGGGAATATTAAAGGGCACGTAAGTTTTACCATTTTTTTATGGAGTGGCAAAGATTTCATGAAATATAGAATATATTTGTTATTCCCTTAAAATGTAATTGACTGGGCTTGTCAAACGTAGAACACTATTCGCGGTGTGCTGTTTTTTAAAAATTTAGTATGCATTTGAGCTGGAACTCGAATGCAGTATGGTCTGTATTATTATATAAGAGGGATAGCAAATCAAATATTACTTTTATTAATGATTTGTTTTCCCTCTACAGCTCTGACTTGTAAGTAAATTTAAGTAAAGTCATTTAAATATCGAAGGACTTACCAATATTTCCATGGCATTTTATAACACATTAAAGATTCTAATTGTATATCACAAGTGATGTCGAAGTTTTAAGAGTAATAAGAAAGAAAGAAACGCATATAAAACAATATGGCATTTGAAAAATAAAATGACTTGATCCGAGAGTAAACAAAGTTTTTAGCTGCCTGTTTTAATCAATAAAAAAAAGTTTGTTGCTGGATCTGAGGTTACAAACTTATTAAGTTTGTAACAGACAGTTGCATCATCGTAGGCCACGCCCGAAATAAATCCGCATATTCTCATATTTCCAATTAACTGAGGAGTAGCCATTGATTTAAATTTAAGGATATTCATCGGCTACGAAATTTCACTATCACATGCTGAAGTCCATTGATTAGAAGGCTTTTGTAAATTTGTCAAATAATTAAATGCACATTTAGGCCTTCATTCAAAGTTAAACGACGAAAAAATATTTATTAGGAAATATTTATTAGGAATATTTATTTTCATTTCATTGCTGCATTTGGAAGTTTAAGTGGCAGTAATGGACTGGGTGGTGTTCAGAAAAACATTTCGGAGGATGTCCAAACGTTGGAAAAAAGCAAACGTTTTCACAAAAAAACTTTATCATTTTGATAATAAAAATCTAAATTTCGAGATGGGGGAGGGAAACCGCATCATCCCTTTAATATATCCTTAGTTATGGTTTGCATGGTAACAATCAGTGTCTAATCCAGAATCATTTTTTTGATAGGGGCAAAATTTTGGAAAAAACTTATTTCATCCAAATAAAATGTACACAAAAGAAAAATTTTTAGTCTAAATGAATTTAAAATTTCTTGAAAGGGTCTAAGTTAAAAATAAAGATCTTTTTACCTGTTCAAAGTGTTTAATTAAGAATAATGCTTCCTTTGAGCATTCTTTCCTTTTGAGCCCCTTCCCAGAATCCCGGATTATTAGTTTTTAATTTTAAATATTAATCGTAAGTGAATTCGTCATCATTTTGATGTACGAATTTCACATTGCATAAAAAATCTAGTGAGGATAACGCACTTTACGGAAAAATTACTTCACTAAGGTTTACTTTTACGGCAGTCATGATAGCCAAAAAGTGTACGAAACAATGAATGTTTCAAGAAGATATTTCTATGTCTATGTTATCATGAATATTTTAAGACTTGTTTGTACAGTAAAGTTTTACCAAGGTGTTCGGCAGAATGACTGAAATTACGCATCCTTTCCACTTTAGGAATTAGAAGGCAAAATGAAACAGTTATCCAACGTTATTTTAAAATTTAAGCCAAAAAGACAGAAGTTTATCCTGTAGAACTGTGAAAGTGAACAGATATGTTTGCAAAACACTTTTTAAATTCTTTTTTATCTCAAATAACGCTGACAAGTTTTGTGTTATGATTTCGTCAGTTACGCCACTATAAACCATCACAAGTAAGTAAAGCGAAGTTTATGTGACGTTTCGAAGACTTTCACTTATATTGATATTTCTTAAGGATGGAAATAAATTAAATTAAGAAAAACATGTGATTCCTAACGTATGAAGAACGCGTACGCGGCTAGTATTATTGATAAATTTTGGATAATCTAAAACGGGACGATAGATTATACATTCCTAAGCAGTGAAATAGCAGCAAAGGCATCTCTTGTGAATGTATTCAGTCACCACGAGAGTACCACATTATGAAAACAAAGGATTTATTTTGTCTTAAAAAGGCATCTCTTAACACATGGTTCTTATTTGAGACTCATAATTATGATGATTTTTTTTCTTTGTCTTGAGAAATTAAGTTGACTTTTGACAGTTATTTTTGTAGAAAAACTAAAACTTCTATTGTAATTAGTACAGATTAGCTACAAATATTTTTCAGTTTAAATCTACAATTTTTAAAGAGTTATATTTAGGTTATTAAGAATTAAGTGAAATATTTCTTTTAAATTCATCGTAAAATTTTAGCCAAATCAATTGTGTGTCTAAGAGTAATCAACAGAAAGCTGCACGATTTTCAAACAACTTAGGACTTTTCTTGCTGAATCTGAATTCTCTAGTATTGTAAGCAGCGGTGTTTACGTCGCGAACGCTGCTTGAAAGATCTTTATGTTCCCTCAAATTTTTCTTTTGTATAAATTTTGCACCACCAAATATATGAAAAATGATATTTTCAAGCATTATTTCTATATACAAATCATTATTTTACATAAATTTAAATGCACAATATTTTTTACATAGATTTGAATGCATAATTCAATAATTAAATGCCCAATGTTTTGCTGCAGACGAATTTTCAAGCTAAAATGAAATGCAAAAAAAAAAAAAAAAAAAAAAAAGTCATTGAATATCGAAAACTAAGAAGGTATTTTTTGAATTAAATACGTTCATTTGGCTTCAGATTAGTGGATGATTTTTAAAATAGGTATTTTGCAAGACAACGTAAACTTCATATATCAAAGAAGAAACTACTGAGCTGTCAGATTTCACGAGTTAAAAACATAATAAAAATAAGGTAAAAACATTCTTTTGCTTTTACTCTGGGAAAATTATAATACCAAGTGACACAATAAGTATGCCATTCTATTTCTTTCAAAAGTGTTCTCAGCGTTCATTTCTAAAAGTTTAAAAATAATAGCACTTTAATACTCATAAAATCTCAACCGAATTATTAAAAATCGTTGGATATTATGAAACTATAAAGAAAATGTTATTGAACAAACAAACAAAATGAAAAATTGGTATTTAGTACTGTTGATTTTTATCTCATTTCAAATATCAGCTTTTAGTAAATCTATCTAATTCACAAATTTATGAGGTAGATGGGCCACACTCAAATACATATAGTAAATGATAAGGGATTCGTTTGCATATTTTTCGCATTTAGACATAACTAACGTGTCTCCAGCATAAGATGATGCCGTATTTTCATTTACATTGTTAAAATAGTGAACAAATAAAAATTCGAAATATTGGCTCCGTGTACTATTGCCCTACTCTAAATAAAAAAGTCAAGTTACGTGAAGTATTTTAAAACTGTTAGATTGATTATGCAATTAATAGATTATGGTACTACTGAACTGTGTGTATTTTTAGTGATAAAAACCTAATAATAATAAAAAAGAATTGAAAGTGACGTATTAAATTTCTTTTTTATAAGACTTATTGAAAACTAATATCTTACAATTCATGTAGAATTTAATTGATGGTATAGAAGATTTTGGCATTTAAAACTACTTGCTAATTTTATTTATTATACTCGACCTGTAGGTCCAATATTTATGAAGGATTTCTTTTTCGTAAATTTACAAGATTTAATATTTTTAAATTATTAAAACACAAAACATCTGTGATCTCAAAATCTTCTCTTTCTTGGCAAATGAAAATCCCGTTGCGTACCTGCTTAATCCGAGGTATTCAATTTTACACATCTCCTTTCTAAATTTAATGAATATATTTAATTAGCGTGTCATAAACAAGAGAATTAATTTTTTTTTTCCTGATAAAATATGTTGCGATATGTTTGCTATTTTAAAAACCTTACGATTATACTTTAAGCCCAAGGTTTTAATTTTACATACTTTCTCTCGGCCTTAATTTATTTGTAAATATCATTTCATGAAATCAATAAACTTCATTGGTAGTTTCTAAACAATTGCTTTACATATGTGTGGGTATGATAAAAATAAATTGTATAGAAACTACCTAACTGCAATTTTATATTTTATGGAATGCTATTTACAAATATACTAATGGCAGCATTAGGAAGAAAACTTACATAATTCCAAAATATTATATAATGTGCTTACTGAATGAAACATGTATTTTCCGCACTATTTCTCCTTTCCCTTAGTTTTTATCTAATGAAAGTAAATGTAAATATTGCCATGATATTTAATAAATGGATTATCTTTCTCTCTCTTCATCTTGAAAATATTTTCCATATTTATCCTTCGCGTGAAAGGAAAAATAAGGTACGTGATCTCTATTTTATTGATAAGCATGCATTAATGAACAAATATCACTTAGAAAATTATCGTTTTTTTCTAATAGAATGACTAAAATTTCTAACATTTATTTCTTCTTATGACAGAAATTTCTTATGAAATATTTTTTAAACGATGGATGTCGCTCAGGTGGTGTAGTGGATAACGAATTATTTGATTACACCTTGGGTTTGGGGTCGATTTCCGGCATGAGTTTGGTTGTTAACTTGTGGGTCCCTTCACAAGGGGTAACGCTGGTCGTCCACTGGATGCCGCATAATAAAATAGCCGATACTTCTGGTAGGAAAAAAATAGAATCGATGCATATGGCGCGATATTTTTCTTGTTAAATCATTTCAGAAGGTATTTCTAACTTCGTAGAAACGATGTCGATAGTTAAATTTTAAGTAAAAATGCCTTATTTTTTTAGGTATGATTCCAATATAAACCTTAAATTCAATTACGGCAAAAACTCGAGTGATGGTATTCGCGGCAAAACTCCAAAAGTATTTCCACGAGCTTGTGACTTTCCCGTCTAGTAGCTAACGTACCTATTACAGACGCCGTATACTCGGGTTCTATTCTGTTGTCTCACATTAATCTCTGTTGCCACATTCAGATTTAGTAGCTTGTTAAAAGTGTAATCAGATTATACTCCTATGTGAAAAGTGGCTTTAAAAGTGATTTAAGTTGGGGGAATTCCGCCAAATTTCAGAAAATTGAAATCTTCTCATTTAGTACATCGGAGTAGCGATGAATAAAACACGTTATAGTTGATAATTTTAAAAAATTCGGCTGTATTAAGGGATTCCACATTTCAAATAAAGGCTTGCTTTACTTTTTCGCGGTCGAACCATTTCCCATATTGATTGCTGTTAAGTCAATGCTTCGAATGATTTCCTGAAAAAACGCTTGCAAAATGGCGTATGTTGGCACTTTGGCGAGGCTTAGATTTGAAACTGGATTTTATTTGAGACTGGGATATATAATGACACTGGTTATAGATAAAAATGAATGTTGGTATGTGTGTATGAGGTTGAAAAACTCCAGCACCGTTGAACCATGAAATTTGGTTCATCTAAGTCTTTTATCACGGAGAAGCTTTTTATGCTATCCGTTTTCCTCTAACTTGCCACCAGGTGGCGCAGCAGAACGTCAAATTCTATTCCGTTTAGCCGTTTACTATGCGAATATCGTTCCACTGATTTCGATGAAATTTGGTACACGCGGATATTAGAACACGGAGAATATTTTTCAGTATCCATTTTGCTGTAACTTGCCGCTAAATGGCGCTGCAACGCATCAAATTCTATATTGTTCGACCGATCGGCATAAAATTTCTTATACTTACACATTTCAGCACGAAGAATATAATCTAACCATGTTGCTTTTGATGTTACTCACCACTAGATGGCACTGCAGTGCATTATTATTTTAACTCGCCACTAGATGACGCTGCAGCAGGCCAAATTCTTGACCATTCAAACGGTCGCTATGAAAATCAGTATACATAGCTATTTGAACAATGAGAATATTTTGGCGTTATCCATTTTGCTATAACTCGCCACTTGACGGCACTGTAGCAAATCATTACTTTAATTAGCCACTAGATGGCGCTGCAGTGTATCACTTCTTGACTGTGCAACTGATCGCTATGAAAATAGGTATACATAGATATTTGAACACGGGGAAGAGTTTCGCGTTAGATGTCGCGTCATCACATGAACTTCAGGGCTGTCCAGCCGATCCTCCTGAAATTTCGTATTCATCGATATCTGAATGCGAAGAATATTTTCGCCGTATCCGTTTTGCTAAAACTTGCCACTAGATGGACTTCTGCGCCGTATAAACGATTGCCTTGATATTCGGTATGCATGGTTATTGAACACAATATAATGCGATATCCATTTTGCTATATCTCTTTATTACAATGAATAGTAATCACCACAAATCGTAATATCAAAAAGTCCATTCATTCCCGTGCGAAGAACGGGTACTTCAGCTAGTGTATATATATATATATTACGGCTTTCACTCCTCACTTCTTATTCAACGCGCGTGTAACATAGTCTTACCTAACAATGAAAAACTTCTAATAATGAAACTGCAGTGAGAGCTTTAAAATACGTCATTTTCCACAGTTGAAGAAAAATATAAAATTTTTCTTTTAAAAAATTTCTGACTATTATTCGTGTGAAACAAAACATTCTTTTACTGTCTCATTTTAAAATCTGAAATGATCCCAAATCAGTACATAAAATAAATTTCTAAGAAATTATGCAGTCTATTTATTTTTAACTCCAAATCACTATTATTGTTTCTCTTAGACAAATCCGAAAGACTTTTGTCTTTGCCTTTTTTCAGAAACAGATGACACAAAGCTTTAAGAGGATTTTATTTGATTCTTGTTTTAATTCTTAAGAGAAATCTTTATTTTTCAAGTTTTGGGAAAATTCGCTGTTTTGAATCTCAGAAAGTTAATGAAAGTTGTATATTAGATTAACTGTGCTTTGAAAAAATTCTGTAATAAGTTCTGTCTGTTTAGTGCATTACCTCAAAGGTCAAAACTTAGGAATGCAGTTTTTATAATGCCCCTAGAGAAATATTAATGAAATCATGGAGTTAAAAAGTTAAATAGAGAGAGTATGTATGTAAAAACAGAGGTAATTTAATTATATTTCTTGAAAGCATAACTAAAACTATAGGCTTAAAAATGTTCTTGGAAATTTACAATTATATGAGAATTTTATTAGATTACGATGGTTTAATTTAGTATTAAATATTCTACATCGTAGTAGATTCTTTCAGGTACGTTAAGAATTACATTCATAAATAATGATATGTCAGAACATATGGCTCCCTAATTATTTTAATAGTGTTAAAAATACAGTAAGGAAGATGAATCCCAGATACGATTACATACCGTATTTTTAAACTTAGTTCACTTGCTTTTTGAAAATTTATCGTAACAGAAGGGGTATATGAATGAGCCGAATCTTTGCTGTTAAAAAGATACGTGCCGATGATGAAACGATGTTTTTACACTGTCTTCAAATGGGGGGAAATTTTGGAATTCAATGGATTGACCGCGTTGGACTAGTTTGTTGCCCACCACGGTAACCGAATTTATTCTCAAATGACTTCTGGTGATCAAGGGATTTAATGAAAAATAGGGTCTACTAAAACCCTATTTGAGAGTGCTATTAACTTTGCAGTGCGTATATCGGTTGTCTCTGCAAATCTCTGGGAAATGTCGGGCATATTCCAGAAAGTCCGGCTGTCCTTGTCCGGTTGTTCGTAGTGAGTCTTGCATTCTTGCAAACGGCCTTTTTATATTTGCTTTCCCTCATTGAATTCCCCACTTTCCATCATTGATTGCTCTGCTACATGACATCTGCACCCGTGCTTTCCTGTGGGAATAAACCTTCTTTTCTTACTCCCTATCACTTCAAATAAAGTATATGATAATGCAAAATCACACTATTTTACCTGATCAGTGTTTTAATATCCTCTTTCGAAAATTCATTAATTATATTCGGTCTTAAATGCGTATATTTTTATCGATATTTTAAGAAGTGAGTTAAAATAAGTTCATTACTGTTATGTAGAGAAAAAAAAATCACTCATCATGACACTTTAGAAGAACAGAATAATTTTGTAAAACACTTTACAAAATATGAAAAATGTAGATAAAGCTATTATATTGCAAATATTGTAAAATCGTGAAATTAAGAGAGGTATATTAGTTTTAAGCGCAATGTATTAAATAAATAGAATCACTTGAGTAATTCTTTCTTTACCAATAGTAAATCAATCATTTTCCTATCAGTAAACACTTCACAGAAAGGGAAATTTTGATTCAACTAACAAAACTTTGAAATCTCTGCAATCAACTTCAACAGATACAATGAAATCCGAAAGTATATCATTCTTACTCTAATCAAACTTCAAGTGCACCTATTGAACCTCCAAAGCTGTTTTCTCCATTTCACATAATACACATGTCCTCGAGCAAAATTTGCTAAGAGATAATCAATAACATCATTTACTAAGTACGTCCTAAATTAAATATCGATATTATTAATGAAACATTCATAGACATCTAATGAATTTCAAGTCTGAATTAGTATTGGAAATAAATATTAATAAAGATAATTAGCGCAAAAGCTTTAAAAATACATTATTGTTTGCTGATTGATACAGTGTATTCTACATCTGGAAGATTAATTAAGAAAACACGCAAGTGCTCCAGTGTTCGTAAAACTCACGAGTTAATACTAATTAAGTAAATGATACTCTTAAATGTTTAATCTGATAAGACTGCGTATTTTGTAATTGGAGAGTTTTGGTTTTATTCACTAAATTGATGGTTGTAATGAAACATACTTCAGCAAAATTATGATTTTCTAATACATGTTAAATCTCAAACGAGAGTATAAAAGAACAATAATACAGAGTGAGCAAGTATAAATCTTTGTCAGAAACAATGTGACAGTTACGGTAATTTTACAGGAGTTATTGCGATGCATTCCTTCCTACTTACCGAGTTTAAATACTCTGGAAATTTTTGCTTGTGAAAAGTAAATCATTTCTTTCTCTCGATAATTTCTTTGGAGTATATTAGAAGGCCAAATAATTCTCATCGTAATTATATGTTGGGGGCAGCGGGCTATAGTTTGTCATTGAAGATACTTGTGTGGTTCAGTGAATAGTCTTCAAATGAGAAAATTATTTAAAGTAGATATCAAATAACTTAACTCTGCGGAAAAAAATTAAACATCTAACTTTTCTTGTGGCTTGAAGAACGAGCCATTTTGTTTTCTGATCATCTGAATAAAATTTGAAGAAAGTAAATAGTTATGTTATTTCACTTGAAATTTGTGAAGTAAATATGAGTTAAGTGGTAATGTTTATATAGTTTCAATAACCTTATTCTCTAGTTTGTTGTATTTAAATTAATATTTTAACGATTTGGAATTTTGATGTGAAAGATAATACGCTGTTTGGTATGGGGCACACTGGCTCACCTGAAATGGGGTACTGTGGGTCAGTGATCAATTGTATCTCCTTTATATATTTATTTTCTTTATGTAAGTTTCTCACATTTAATGTTTGAATGATCTATATTTATCTAAATAAGTCTTCCACATCAGGGACATAACCTTCATTTTTTCAATAAAACTATGTAAAACAAAATCTCGCACCAGAGATGGTAAAAGCCTTTTCCTAACTCTGATGCAAAAGAGAACAAACTGAGAAGCAACCAAAAAAAAAAAAAAAATCGAAATTCTTACCGATACATCTGTGAAAATCACAATCCAAAATGAGATGACTGAAAAAAAGAAGAGCGAAAGCCCTAATGATATGAAGCAGGAGAGAAAAGAAAACGCTAACAATAACAAGAATAGCTCAACTGCAGAAGAGGAAGAATAAAACTAATCTTCCAGTGAATTTGACTTTTGATGTGAAAGATAATTTTTCTCTTAATAAGAAAGAGGATTTGGATATGGAAAATGTAGATTTTAATGTTGACGTTTACGAGATTTCGTATTATTCAACGTCTACGCAGGAACAAATGCAGTTTTAAAATGTTACTGGAATCGTAGGAGAAAACGAAAATGGATTTAACATGCACATTAAAATAATACATTAAAATAACACAGCCAGATTCTGCGCTTATCCTTGATGGGGAGACCGGGGCCATCGTGATTCTACAGGGCCTGCGCTCCGATGAGTCATCCAAAGAGGCCTATGGATGCTCACTTATTGTTTCCAGTACTCAGATATGTCATCTAACTGCCGAATCTAACCAATGAGGAAACGCCGGTAAGCTTCTTTCGGAGTGCACAAGCAGGCCCGCTAGAATCACGGTGGCTCCGGGCAGACATTTACACGTCAGACAGAAATTTTGCAAACATAATAGGACTCAAAGTGATATTATCTAACTACAAAAACTTTTTCTTTAATTTTATTAACAAATTGAGTGTGTGTATATTTTAGAACAACAAAATTTACATTTACTTCATAAACTTTGAGCTACTTTAATATCTATCTTAATAGTAAATATTGTCAGGCAATAAAAAAATTTAAATTACTCACTATCGAGTGAAAGAAAAGTTTATATTGTGTTTCATGTAAGCTGACGCACTGTACCCCTTTGTGGGGTACAGTGGGTCAACAAAAAATACTTTAAAAAATGATTTTTTATTGTAAAAAACTTTTCTTAGAATTGAACTGAAATCAATTAGGATAGCCAATAGATCAGAAAACATAATACATTAAATCGTTATTCTGTTTTTAAAATATTTTTAGAATTATATACAAAAATCTAAAAATTGGCCACACATCTTCCCTGTATCTGCATATGCTTATATTTCAAGAATACGTACAATTTTTTCTCACAGCGATTATAATGCTTTAGATAATACTTGGTATTTCCAACGGGCAGGCAATTTTGCTCATCAAGCATTTGGCCACTACTAAGGCCCGAATTACTGACGAGTTTCTTATGGAGGCAGCCAGTGTTTTAGATAACACTTAATGAATGACTATAAAATATTTAAGAATGTATCAAAGCAGAAACTTTTTCTTTTTTTACTCTCGAATGCAGAAAGGATCTGGAAATTGCGAAAAATCTTTTACAAATTAGGGGCATTGGCAATTTTCAAATTTTTAAAAAAGTGTAGATTGTTTTCTATATTTTTACATAATTATTACTTTTAATCTTTTTTGGCGTAGTAGCGGTAAAAGTTGCTTTCTTTGAGAGGAAAAGTTTTTTTTAAGTATTTTTCTAAAAATTTTATTCTATTTTTTACTAGCTTAAAAACATTAACATTTTATTATTGAATGTACGATTTTCATACTGTTGAAAAAAAATTACATGACATTAAATGATTAATAATTTTTATTTTATATCAAACATTACGTTATGACATTTTTTCCAGCATTGAAAACTACATTGTGAATGATGTATTGTATGCCTATTCGTGTGAAATAATAGAAAAAAACGCTGTGATATTTCCTACATTAAAAAAATAAAATGACGCAAAAAAAGGGAAACTGGGCAATGATCTTGAAACATGTGTCACTTTGATGGAGATAGATGAGGAAGACTGAAGATAAATACTTTATTTAAGCGCGTCCGAGAATAGAATATAACGTAGTAGCTTGCATCAACCTGATGCTGATGTAGAGAGAAGATGAACTGCAGATTTTTATACAGTACACTGTTTTTTAAATCGGAGAATAAGAAAGTCCTGATAAAATTGTATTGAAATATACATACAACATTATACTTAAGGGTGTTTTATTAGTTCAAACCACATGCTATCGCTTGGGCTCCGTCGAGCTGGAATTTACTTAATTGTATTAATCTCACCTACAAAGAGAATCAAATGGATCATTTATTGTAGTTCTGTTTCTAAAATTATCTATGCTGTATCACTTTATCATTAAATAGTAAATATATGCTGTCTCTCTAACATGTTTAATTTACATAACACTAACTTTTGTTGGGTAAAAAGTACAACTCTTTCAGTCATTTGTCTGTTACTTTTTAGTTAATTAAAAGATAATTCGAATGTCGAATAATAAGGTTATTTTTATGAGGACTCCGAATCAATTTAACAAGCGCTCTCTATATTTTAAATTGCATTTTAAAAAGATTTTAATAAAAATTTTTCTTGAAGATGCACCGGAGTAAGGACACATCATAAGAAAGAAAAGAGGCTATAATAAAATAAGAAACATTAAGCAATTCCTAAAACCTCATAAAAATGTTTTAAGAAAGCATGTGAATTTATATTAAAATTTATTTCACACTAGAGGTCAGCATAAATAAAAGATTTCGTCATTTCAGAATCAAATCTTTGTAAATTACATATTCAAACATGTTTTAAATACCAGTTTACTCAAGTAAAAAATGAAATTAATGTCAGAAGAACCTCTAAATGTTTTAAAAAACGAGAAGAAATTAATTAGTGACGTTTTATGAAAAATACAATTAATCATATTTTGTTTTCCAGTTCAACAAATCAGCATACACAAATTTACAGTTCACTGAGCGATATAAAATTAAAAAAACAAATTTAAAATTATAGTAGAGTAATATTATCACGTAATGTAAAACTCATAGGTATATGAACTTAACGTTTTCAAGATTTAACTGAAAAAATTGTGTTGATTCATGGAAAGAAATTTCTACTGAATTCGAGAGTTAAGTCTAAAGTGGTTTTAAGAATGAATAACAGAGAAAGACGCAATCAGTTTTTGCGTTCAACAAAATTTGAGGATGTTATCATTTCTCAATTTTTTTTTCAGGAAACGTGAATAATATACATAAATCTTTACATTTCCTAATCTCAGTGCACTGGGGGGAAAAAACAAAAAAAAAACACATTCTATCTTCGACACAATTTATGCTGATTGTTAAGCAAAATAAGCAGTTGATTCCAAACATAAGGGAATTTTAAATTAAGAATCTGAAGGAATGTTGTTGGGGCAGATTTTCATGCATAGCACTGTCAACAAATCCAGAATTTAGAGGAATCTGGGCAATAAAAATTTGGATTTTTCGTGCCGACGTGATGATTTCCATGTTAATGTTTGCGTCTACCAGTAACATTTAATTTCCTATACTTATTCCAGGAAAATTAAAATTTTAAAACAAAAGGAAAAAAATATGTAACACATCTATACTAAATAACTAAATTTATTTTAATTAAAAGAAAGCAAACTGCATTGCCTGAAACTAATGATATCAATCTAAATATCTTGTAATCAAGAAAAATACTATCTATATGCGTAAAAAAAATTCGTTTGTATATGGTAGGGGAGACCAAGGCACATTTTAAAACTTTTTCTTAATTTAACGTTTAACTTTTAATTTTTAATTATTTTGAGGTAAACATGATATCATTCTATCTCCTATACCTTTATTTACAGACTAGCATAATTGTTTTCCTAAAACGTGAATACAGTTTTTGTCATCAAGTGTTTAAGTCTGTTAATCTGAATTTGGAAAACGTTTCCCGTGTGTGGGAAACGTTTGTGAAATGTAGAAGTGCAATTATCGCAACTATACTTTACATAGATAAAACACAGATAATAAAATTTGCTTGTTACTTAATATGCTTTTTTTATCGTAAACTAAGAAGACATAATAAAATAGTAGGTAAGATAAAAACAGAGTAATAGAGACTGGATATGAAATCTAAATATTATTTAATGATTTTACGAAAACTGTCACTTTACAATTTTATAATGAGAATTTGACACTTCCTCGAAAGTAGCAGTGTAAGTTATTTGCAAAACAAACTCATAGTTATGCGAATAATAAACCCTTTTTTGTTGTAAGCAACATCAAAACAGTAGATTTAATATTAGTGCGTCTGTTTTAATTTTGAATAAACAGAATAGTTAAGTTTGAATTTTTCATAATTAATAAGATCTGAAAGCTTACTAACTATGGAAAATTTCGGAAAATAGCGTCTCGAGCCAATTTAAAAGCAATTAATTGAGCTAAAACTTTCTTAAATAAACTGTGGTGTATTACTATTTCAGGCAGTTTGCTCCTTGGCATTATCTAGCGGCTTATTTGAAAATTAAAGCAAGACGGAAAACGCGCCTCTATGGAAAGTATTCCTCGGTCTCTCCTACAGTGATCTTACATTCAGGAATTTAAAATTTCTTATATTTCTGCTGACATAGAGCGTTTAAAATGGCTAAAATTGGAATACATCATAAACAAAATTAAAATAAAATCAAGTTTTATGAAAAAAAGTTTTTAATTTTTTTTCAAACCATAAAATTAAAAAAAATTAAAAAGTATATTTTGTAAATTTCTATTCAAATGTTTATAATTTTTTTCCTTAGTTTGTATCAGACTTCTTTAATATTTTTTTCTTTTTATTTCTACCTGTATGTATCAGGCAAAATTTTACTATCAAACACGTGCGTTAGATGTAAGAAAGGAACTTTATTTAATTGATGCTACTTGATACAGTGAGTTTATAACTGGTGATTGAAATAGTTTAAATTGCAATAAAGGACTCTAAAAAACAAATAAATTCATAAACATTGTGAAATTACTTTTGTGTGGACAAAATATTTACAACTCTTAACATTTACCTTTGCTCCATTATTAATATATAATTAAAATAGCTTCTCCAGTACAACAGTGTGTATTCTGCATTTTCAAATTAAAACATTACAGAAGATTACAGCAAAACAACATATGTAAGAAGGATTAGAGTTTCATTGTTTGAGTCGTTATGTTTAAAGTAAAATTTCATGTTTCTGCTGAGTAATGAGTTACTACATGGCCACAATAAATGCAGTCTGGAGTTCACCGCTGTCTTTGTTTATATTCTTCCAAACAACTAAGAGCTTTAAATGTGTTTGGTCACGAGATATTTTGAGACTGTACGTTAAAAAGTTTTATATAAGTAAAATCAGAGAGTAAGTAAATTTTTACTGTGCGCAGGTTAAGAATACAAACAATTTGGGATATTCATGGTTTTGAAATCTTATGTTTTTAAAATTGCGTTTTCTATCTATAGCTATTTTAAAATGAAATGCCTATCTAGGCTTTAGTGTGCGTCCAAACTGATGCTTTTCACATAAAACAGTTAAAAATGTATTATATTACATGCAAATTGGTTAATTGACAGTAACTCTATGTGAACATGTTGCCAGTTGCTGATTTTTAACGATGTGCTTTTTAACATAAGGAATCGATCATTACTTGCCATTGTGATGTCACATGGCAAAGATGAGATTAGTTACGGAAATGTATAGTATATTATAGTGAATGTAAGAGTCTTGAATGCATTGTCCCTATACAGATTTTCCAGGTACGATTGTCTGATTTCTGGATAGTATCAGTTATAGAAATATTTTTTTAAATGTTGTTACAATATTTTAAGAAGTTATTTATTAACAAAAACATTAAAAATAGCAGTGTACTGTGGCTTTTTCAAATTTAAAATAATCTGATGTAGTCATCATATGGCTTTCTTGTCCAACTAATAAATTATAGTTATTTTTCATGAACTTCATTTCAGACTTTTTTATTTTACCAAAGTAAATAACTATGAATGCTGCATGCACAATTTTGATAATGAATAGACTTCTATAAACTTCTGTAATACATATTAATTTCGTTTTCTTTGACATATGTGAAGACTCCGAAATGCAGCTAAAATAATCATCACAAAACTTTTGCAAACATTTGCGTCAATTGAATTTTGGAATAACAGTTTCATTATGCATACGTTAATACATAGTTAATGAAAATCAATATCTAAAATCTGGACCTACTGATCTGCCTACTCTAATTGTCAGGTACTGGAAGCAAAAACAACAAAACTTTTCAATATGAAAAAAAATTCCCCATAGTCCGCAGATGTTTTAACTGAACTATTTTCTAATTATGTCCTTAAATTATTAGAGTGTGCTGCAACAAAATGTCATGTATTGACAATTCTTAAAACTATATTGCGCATAAAATATGAACAGTTACAATTGATTGACGTTAATTTTTGGTCCAGGGTCTCCTATCTGAATTTTTGACGATTAAAACAGTTTCTTTTCATATAAAGATGTAAAAATATAAAGTCAATTTTACAATTAATTTAATTTCCAACAATGATGCAACAAAAATCTATCAACAAAATACTCTTTTTCCAAAAAGTAAAATTTTTCTTTTAATACATTTAAGACATTTATGATCTAACATGAAAAGCAAGGCTTATCGTTTCTTGTAAAATGCAAGCGAGAAGTTTCAGTGACAGAGTTTGAACTAATTCATGGACCCATATTTAAAAAATAATAATTATTTTAAAATACAAAATTATACGAAAGATAAAAATGATGGGGTGACTTTTTTCAGCTGACAATTTTATTAAAGAGTTAAAAAAAGTAAATATAATACTTTTTCTAAAATGTATCTTCTTTTCTTCGATCATTACTGTACTTGACATTAAAGATTTATTGAGAATGATGTACTATTTGCCTTTTTGAACAAAACAATTGAGGAATTTTGAAAATGTATCACAGTGCTATAAAAAAAATAGAAATTGCGTACTGAACCTGAAATGCTTGTCAAATTGATGTAGTTAGAAATAGATTTCAGCTTGAATTTTCAAAATTACCTTTAATACTTTGATGAAAGAGAACGGATTAAATAGACAGAGTCAGGAGTATCCGTAAAAAAAGACTGCATATAACTGACACCTGTATAAGAAAAAAAATTGGTAATAAGAAAATTAAAATATAGCCGAAAGAGCTGAGTTACTGAGTTGTTATTGTCTAATATAACACAAACTGTCAGATTTTCAGATGTATCCACAGCATATAAAGCATTACTTATCGGGATTGGAACAACAAGAACGACAACAATATAAAACATTTCTTCTGTTTAGAACGCCTGGAAAGCTCTGAACTGTCAGACGGAAAGTGCTTGGTTCAAAACCAGGTCACGTCCTCCAACCTAACCGTTCGGAGTTTTCCGTGTTTTCTTCCGAAATTTAGCGTAAATGCCGGAAGAATAATTTTCCTTAGAAAATCCTTAGCCTTAGAAAATCTCCCAAGGAGGGCGCTCCACCCATCGGCCTAGATCCTACGTGTAGATAATTGGCCGTAATCCCACAACACATCACAAGCCAACTCCTTGAAGTAGTATATCTTTAATACAAAAATAAATCCGACAGTATAACAAGATACTGTTTACTTTTTTATTACAGTTGAATTTTTAAGTATATTTTATTAAAAAACTCTGACTAAAGCGTATCGTACAGTAGTTCAATATATTATAATTTAGTCCGTTCAATATAATTTAGTTCGCAGATAAACTAGGATGTTCCAGAAATGAACTCAACTAACTTTAAAAATGAGATTTCGATACTCTGCCTATCAAAAATTTAGCTTTATACTTTAAAAAATCCCAGTAAAATTAATTATTAAGGAATATTTACAAAAAATATCAATTAATTATTCTAGCATTTAGGAAAATGCATTTTCATAAAAGAAAATTTTTGTTGGCGCATATTTACTATAATACTTTTTAACAGGTAAAAATTTAGTTAGATTAATTAAATAGTTTTTGTTTTATTTCATTCACCAAGCAAAATAATTCGTTGACATTTTTAGCTCTACTAAAGCTTCTGTTAATTAAAGAAAGATTTTGTTAAAGATATATTTAAAAAAACACTCTTTTTTTCTGTGTAGAAAATAATAAAATTATGTGATCGTAGTGCATACGATACACAATAAGAATTTTATTTCAGATAAAACCACACGTAGCAAAAACGTTTAAACAGCAAAAAACATACGTAAATTATAATTCAGTGGATTGTTGCAAAACAGTCTTAATCATTAAACAGCCTTAATCTAACTGTTTGTAAAGTAACGCTTTTCGCATTTAGAAATAATTCCATTTATTCAAAAGCCTGTAATGCATTTGTATCTTAGTTGGTCGAAGAAAACCATATTTAATTAAGTATATTCTTTTTTCGGGAATAAAAGATAAAATATGCAGTGAATTACATACTTTTTGCTTTATCTTCTTTAAAGCAGGTGAAAGAAATCGTAACTTTCTCAAAAGTGAGCGCATAAATATTTTGCTTCTAATGTCTTTATCTAAATCTCGAGAGAATTTAATCTACTACCATATCTTAAAAGAAGCTACTTTTGTCACTAAAGCCTTATTTTCATATAAATGAGAATACCAGGCATAATTTTGACTTTTCTAGTTTGCGAGATAATATCAGGCTACTTCAGCGTTAAAAACAGCATGGCTTTTTTTCGCGGAAGAAATCTATCTGCAGAATAAATATTCAGAAGTTATTTTGAAGTTAAATGATTAAATATAAATTTATTTATTTAGTAGTCTGAATTTTACGAAATTGTTCTTGTTGTCTGATTTAAGAATCGTTACAGATTATTCCATCAGTATACAAAAATTTTATTCTGACTTCACTTTTCTTTCCTGAAGAATGATATCGATAAATAACCTTTGTAAGAAAAACAAAGTTCATCATACATTTTGTAAAATCCTAATTTTTAGAAATCAAATCTAAAATTTTGCAAGAAGTGAGAAACTAAGAAATGGAATCTCTTGATTTCTGAAAATATGCTTTTTGTGTATGGAATTTCTTGTTGTAATACCTAAAATTTTATTAAAGAATCTCAAGTAGTGTTTACCCCCCCCCCGCCCCTTCCCCCCAAAAAGTTTTTGAAGTGAAACTTCTTTAGGCGCGTTGAGAGTGAAATTTCAAGGTCGCATCACGGCAATAGCGTCATGATGAGGCTGGGACGATTTTGGATGTCTGTGTGTTTATCTGTGGTTCGCGTAGCGGACTAACTATATGACCGAATTGCACCAAACACTGCAGGGGGGTTCCCAAGCGTACCGGAGTTTACATCTCGGGCGTAGTTCTTCAATTTTTGAATTAGTTTTTTGAATTGTTTTATATTTTACGTTATTTTCGGCCGTTTTCTGTCTTTGCCCTCCGAAAAAGAAGGCTTCCGATCGTCCGAAAGAAAAAATAATTACACGATCGGAAAGAGGAAAGAGTTTTCTTTCCAAAGAGATCTTCATTTTTGAATTAGCTGCATTTCCCGATTTTTTTTCCCGACAAACTTTCGATCAGCTAATTAATTAGTAAAACCCGTGCGAATGTAATTTGAAACTTCGGAAGATAGAAGGGATTTTTCGACTAGCTTCACGTGGCTTCAAAATGAAGAACCACTGAGGGAATAATTCTTTTCTCCGGAGAGTGTGTGTGTGGAGGTCCGAAACAAAAATAAACACCTTCTGTTTTTGTATTTTAAGTGAAACTTCTTTAGGCGCGTTGAGAGTGAAATTTCAAGGTCGCGTCACGGCAATACTGTAACGGCATTAGCGTCATGATGAGGCTGGGACGATTTTGGATTTTAACAGATAGAGAGAGCTACCGGATAGATCGCCAGAGAGAAAGAGACAAAAATAGTAAGCATGCTATACTCTATTGCTGCAGAGAGTTTTCTTTCTCCTCTTTGTGCTACATTCGTTCTTAAGAAAGTGTACGCATGCGCTGAATGTAAACTTACATTGTGCACTCGGAGACGAAAATGCTGGAGCGCTGTTGGTAAAGTCAATTATCAATGTTATATTTTGATCAGAATATCCAGTATTTTGAAACTGATTTATATTTATTGTTGTTAACAAACTATTTTTCACAAACACCGATATCCAAGTAAGTAATATTTTATGTATTCTTTTTTGTATATATCCTCATTGTAATTTAAAATTTAAAATCCATGTATATTAAATGATTTTTATGTTTATCTAATGACTTAATGTGCTTAGTATATTTATTATTTTATTTACTATTTTCAAATTTTATTTCAGTACTGAGAAATTAACCAAACGAACTTGTAAAATATTTTTACATTAATTTTTAAAAATCTTTTTAATACTATGCCTCAATACTTTGACTACCTACAACATCTCACTTTTGATCTGTTTTCAAATGTTATCTTTAATTTTAGTCTTTAATTTCTATCTCTGACTACTTATTTGACAATCGAACATATTTTAATCAATCTTGCCAAAGAAGTTTCACTTCTGACACGTGTACTCTACACACACGCTCTTTTTTTTTAATCTGCTTTATGATTTGTTAAAAAAAATGTCATAAATAAAAAACATTGAAAAATAAAAACGTGTTGCTCCAAGCTAGAAATCGATACGTATATTTATATACACATATATATATATATATATACACATATACAGGGTGTCACAAAAACATTGACGGAGTTTATTCCTTAATAACTAGTCATAGACATCTACAAAAAATTACAAAGTCACGTAGAGAAGCTTTATGGAATTCTACTGAATCTATTACAATTTTTTAAAAGATAAAATCTAAAAAAATACAAAGCTAAAACTTTTATACATCCACTTACGGGATAAAAAAATCCAGTCAGTAAAACGTGTCCCCTACAATAAGATTATGTACGAAGTTTTTTCCCCTCATTATAAAAGAGGCATGTGTGGTATGTAAAACTAACCGAATGAACTTGAATAAATAAAGGTGCAAGTTTTGGTGTTAAAGGAATTAGTATATATCTAAATTTCTGCGGGAAAAAATATTGAAAGTATACGCGAGCTAAATGACTTTTAAGACAATTAAATCTGTATATTCCACATGTTTATCCTATTACGCCGATCTGCGTGTGTATGTCAAATCTTGATTCTTTTTATTTCCTTTCTTTAATTTACCAAGAAACCGTTTCAACTATCATAAAATTTATTGCCTTTTATTTTGTGGACTATTTTATGGGTTACAATTTGATTGATTTTTATGGTACGTCATAAATTGTATTTCTAGTGTAGTCTAGCGATTTCGTTTTAACACGCCATTTGTCTCGAGTGTTCCAAATTTTATGATTTTATCGCTAAATTTCAACAAGCAATATAAAATAAAAGTGTCTCAAAAGAACTATTGAAGAAATGGCTATATTCAGCATATCCCTGTCAATGAATCTTTGTATTCTATTACATATATACAATTACATATCGTATTTCTTTTCCTTATAAAAATCAGATTTCATTGTCACTTTTAAATTTTCAGAATGAGAGTTCTCAACCAAATAATATGTTTGATCTAGTATGCCTTATCATAACGCTGTCGCCTTTTACATTCTTTTGGGGTTTGTTTAGATCTTTATTCCTACATTTATTGAAGAAAATTTTAATTAGAATTAAGAATTTCTTTTCTGCCGAGAACATACTACAGTTTTGGTTAATTTGAGAAATAAATCTAAATTTTCAGAAAAATTTAAACCATTCATAAAGAGATAATTTTTGTAAAAAAGTAAAATTGATATGTGTATAGCAGATGTTCAAAAAAAAAAATTAGAAGCAAAGAGGGAGTTGTCATTCGTAAAAAAGAAAATGCAAAACATCATGGAGAATAAAAGAAAAAAAATGAGAGGTGAGGAAGGAAGAAGTTAGCAAAAACAGGAATGTATATCCTATATATAAAAGAGATGCGCAAAATAGAAACATAAAATACCAATGGAAAACAGAACGAGAATAGAACAGCAAAAACTACTAAAAACATAAACTGAGTGTATCCTTTTTTTTTTCTTTTTTAATACAAATAGAACAACATTTATTTTGTAGCACACATAAAATAATTATTGAAAAATTCACTAAGCAACAGCAAAAAATTAAATTAATTAATTAAAAAAGAAGGTTGGTGAAATGGTATAGAGGAAGAAAGGGAACATAAACTTTTAAAAAATTGTTTCCAAGCAGAATGAATCGCACGAATGAAAGGATCGTCGCTCATAAGAAACTTCGAGTTCTGTTCTGGGCAAAGGAAAAAAACCTTCCAAAAAATAAAGATGGGACAAAGACTGAAGAATGCACATGATCTTAGCTTTAGAAAATTGAAAACGATGATTAGAATTCCAAAACCTGGAGACAATATAAGACTTGGGAAACTCGCGCTTAAAAGGGCATATCTCATACACTTTGAGCCTAAATTTGAGAGCTCTTCTGGTCCGATCAATTTATCTAAAGTCACAAAAGATTCACAACGAATACAATCAAAAAACAAACACTTCTCGGTAGAAATAGGATCTTTGCGAAAAGAAAATTCAAGCTCATATACAGGTTTAGAGATGACTTTGAAATCAAAATTTTTGAAAAATTTACAAATTTTTAGCATAAAAGTTAAAATAAAGGTAGTATAGTTAATTGATTAATGTAATTAACAGCAGTAGAGGAAGAGTTACATTTGTTAAATTAAAACGAGTTATACCAGTAATACAAGGGTTAAAACCACAAGAAACAGCAATGAATTTTAAGTAATTAATCTCAATAGTTGGTGATGAGTCAATACAAATACTGATAGAACGGTAAACAAAAGTGTAAAAAGTAGAAAGCTTTTACGGGTAAGGATGATTAGAGAAGAGCATGAGGAGCTTTAGAAATAGTAAATAGTTTGCGGTTAACATAAGTAGAGAAACCATTAGGATTCTTAGAAACGTGGGCATCCACAAAAGGTAAAGAACTGTTGCATTCCTATTCTAAGGTGAACTTAATAAATGAATCAATATAATAAACAGCAGAAAGTGAATAAGAACTGTCACAATTGTAATTAGCGAGGTATCTTGGAAGTATCAGTAAGAATTGTAAGTATCTTTAACATATCTGACTCAGCACCAAAAAATTCGAACCTTGAAGAGCTTCTTTTCAAAATAATGCATGTAAATATCACATAAAAGAGGTTAGAGAAGATTACCCATTATAAGATCCTCGGTTTGTTCACAGAACCATTTTTGAAATTATTAATCTATCTCATAGTCATTCGCCACTTCAAAGTTTTAGCCATTTTATTATGAGGGTACCCAGTAGACGAACAACACTGCTTCTTTATGATGAACGGACGAAATAAGAACCAAGCCCAAGTTGGGAGATGAACCTGAGCCCATAATCATGGAATGTGGGGCACTAAGCCCCATACAATCCAGGGAGACACTTTCTGAAGATATTTCTCAAACTTTCTACCCTTTTCATTCACTAAAATATTTCGTAACTTTACCTTAATTCGATTACATTATTTTACTGAAATCGCCAAGGAATCCCTAGTGAAAATAACAAATATTGCTAACCCTAACATTATCCGTTATGAATGTTCCGTCAAATTGACGTCAAGATAGACTGATAACTTTTAGACTATTTTGCCTTACTTACAAGTACTCTTGAAAAAAGAAAGTTTGGTTCTGGGGAAAAAGCAACGCGTTTTTTTTTTCCCCAGAAAAAATTTTGATTTAGTTTTGATTCGTGTGTGTTGATTCTTCTGATATAATCCGATATTTTGTAAATATGTAAATTAAGTCATTCTTCTATTCGCAGAAGTCAATTTTTCTATAACAAATTCATGGCTGTTGCTATCAAAGTGCATTTGATATTATTCTGGATTAATTTTGTTTGTGAGGTCTCGACTACTCTTTTAGCATATGGATTTGGAAGTTTTGGGGGAGAGTACAGTTCTAAATTCTTTGTTGAGTTTTATATATTTCTTGCCGCCCATCTTAGAACGGAATGCTTTAAGTCGCCCTCAATTGTGTTAACCATATGTGTTAACAATGAATTTATTACTATCTCGCGTTTTGCTTAAACCATAACGTTCAACAAAACGCACCTTTTAATTATTAGACTCGTAACATGATTCATGGATCAAAATTAATCACAAACGAATTGATCATGTTGACCCCTCAAATTGTCTTAACAGCACTGCTCGTACAAAACCATCAAACCTACCACCCACATGGAAATGCAAAAGGCTCTAAAATGCCTTGAAGTGAGGAATTTACAGTGCGTGTGTCTACTCAGGAATCAGTCTCAGGACATGGTAAGTTACGAACAAAATTTGCAGGATTTTGGAATGCAGACTTAACAAGAAAGATAATACCTTCATAATAGAGCTCTAAGCGGTTAGAAAAATAATACCTGCGCAAATGAAGAGGAAACTCGAAAGATCGCATGCAATACTCAAACGAGAAAACATATTTTAAAATATCCAAAATGGAAGATAGTTGTCAAAAAATGCTGTCAGATACATCGTAGAATTCGTGAGTTGTTTAAATCTATATAAGAATAGAAATAATTCTTCAGTGGACCCTCGTTATTCGATATCAAAGGTTCTCAGAAAAATGTTCGAATTAACCGATGCTAAGATAAAAAAGCCTTTGAAGTTTATTACTGAATAAATATCTCGTAGAATGTACAACCCCAGAAAATATATCATATTATGTTATCTAAAATTAAACATATTAAAAAGCAATCTCCTTAAAAAGTCATCTGCTTAAGTTACCCCACTCTTTTGGCGAATAGCCCTCATGGAGCTTGTCTTAACTACAAAAAAAAACATTTTTGTAATAAAAAATGAAGCAGAAGATATGCAGTAGAAAACTTTAAGGAAAAATTGTATGGATTACACTTTTAGGAAAAAGTGTAAAATAATGTTTTTTCTGTTTATTGTACCTAAATTTTACAGCTAGCTTTTCGATTTAAAGTAAACATTTCAATTAATTTTTTCTCTAAAATTCTAAGAAAATCGATGGCAAATAAACGATCCACTCATAACGGGCTCTGAATGAATTCAATGAAACAGGTGAGATTTGTTGTAAATTCATAAGAAAGGACAGTAGGATAATAACCAGTAATATTTAGTAGAAATGCAGCAGTCTAGGAATGCAAGCATGAGCCTCTTTACACAGAAAAGAAATACAGATGATTTTGACACACACAGCAGGTATTTTCTCCGTTTAAACGAAGGAAAATGAATTTTTTCAGTCAAATTTTTAGTCTGAATTAACCGAAGTGTTAAAAAATGTTAAAAATTTAGTTAGGATTAATAAGATATTTTTAACATTAATTTCAATATAAGTTTTTAGGGACCTTGGTATTAGGGCCAATTAACCGAAAGCTCGAATAAATCGAATTCGAATTAACGAGCGTCTACTGTATGTCTTTAATTACTAATACTGAGTAAGGATATAATGCTTTAATATGTGGTAGAATTCATGCTTGGTGCGGTTTATAGTAGGCAAGTTGCACTAATGAAAGTGTGCCAGCATCAGCCAAAGAGCCAATTTTTTTTTAATAATAAATAATTATAAATATATAAGAGCTTAGATTCACAAGTGAATTTAAGAAAAACATTATATTTATATGAATAAAATTTATCTTAACAATGACCTAAACGTACGCGTAAGATTATATATTGATTACTCTCATAATTTTAAAACATGCGACATATTACTAATTAAACAGCTTAAGTTTAAATCTTGAAAACGAACTTTTAATTTTAAGTTGACAATTAATTGATTTTAAGTTAAATGTATGTACAGAATGCATTATGAATAATGTACACAAAAATGAACTGAAAATATTGTTAATAATTACTGATAGAGACAATTATGTAATAAATAAATAGCTTTAGACTCGATTAAGGAATAACAACAAATTTTCGATGCTTCGGAATGAAAAGAGAAAATTAGAAATGTCAGATAGTTAAAACATACTAGTTAAATCATTATACATTCGAAATCTAAAAAGTGGGGATTAAATTTAAACGAAAATTAGCTCTGAGTGTATTATAGCTAAAGATTAATACATGAACGTATTTTTATTTTTCTATTTTTCAGTCGCATTTTGAAAACAAATGCTGTTTTTGTGAGACTTAGGGATCCCACGGATTTTGTAAAGCGACATATTTTTCTTCGAAATATCAAATTATACTATTTGCCAAAACAATAAAAGAAGGGAAAATATCTTAAAGAAATACTCGCAACAAAAACGTCAAAACGAAAGAATATAAAAATGGTTTATTTGATTTACAGCTTTCAATTTAATAAAAGATAAGAAAAGAAACAGCGAGTTTATTTAAAACACTGTCATAAATACGAAGAATCCGAAAAAAATCACATATATATAGATAGATTCAGTAAAACTGCACAAACATATTTTATCCGCAAGCTATTTGGTGCATTGTGTTTGATAAGCATTAGAAACTGAATGACTCCATTTCAAAGGAAAGATTTGTGTGACTACACCGGTCAAATACGAAAAACAACAAAAGAAATGAAAGATTGATGATTAGGTTTTATAAATAAATAATTTTTCGAGACTAGAAATTTTCCTGGAATAAAAAAGTATTAGTCCTTTATTTAAGAGAAACAGTTTGTTTGGATCTAGGATATTTCTGAACAAAGTGTATGCTTTGTCTATCTCACTTCAATAAAATTCATTCTGTATGCTTACGGAAAAAAATAATAATGAAACATGCTCTTTGTTTTGTCTTTTTAAATATCAATTTTTTTTACAAGATTTTGCGACCAAACTTCTTTATTTTATGTCATTTTAAAAATATTAATATGCGACTTATTCAGAAAAATGTATTTAATATGAGTATGCTTTAAAGCTCAATAACTGAGATGTAAAGTAAATTTAACGACGTAACTTAAAGACGAAAGTGTCTATGTGTATCATCGGCTGTCCTTTTATCGATGAAATTACCTAATTTTAAACTCCTTTTAACCCATTTTTTAAGTTTACTAAACCTTTAACAATTTTAAATAAATTTTAAATATGCAAATAGTAGGTAGTTTAATAAAAGCACAACTTTTCTAGAGATGACAAAATGTGATTTCAAATTGGATAACTTATTAAATCAGATCATTAGTGAAATAAACCTTTAAATTGTACGAAGTTCATATTCTGAAAATATTCAGACAATATAAGCAAGGATTAAGTTAAATATGAACACATGATACGCTTAAATACTTTTTATACACCAGTTGCTAAATCCATGCTTGATTTCAAAGTCAAAACTAAGTGTAGCATCTGTATAGAGTACTGTGTGTAAGGATACACCAATTTTTGTTACGAGGGCATGCAAATGTGAGGTGCGACGTCTGTGCCTTACAAAATGGGATACATGCAGCATTGTGATCTGTCCCGTTTCCCATATCATTTGTTTTCAGCATTAACAGACACAGAAGTCTTTATCAGAAAACACGACGCTTTTGGAGGAAAATCTACCAAGTAAAGTACTAATCAACACTCCTCAGGTCAATTTTCAATCAGCAGAATCTGGAATTGTTGCTTTTAAACCATCGTGACCCACAAAACATCTGCATAAAATGACTCCTATTCCTAGGTTCAGCCTTCTATCAGAAACGCGCAGATTTAAATAGAAAACAGTAGCCTTAACTTCGAATGAAATACAAATACTCTTAAAAAGCAAATTTAGCTAAAAATTCGAAAAATTTATAAAGAATGAGGAGATAAAGTGCCAAGGGAGGGAGTTTAATTTTAATCAGATGGAGAATCCAGCGTCAGTTCATCAGACATTCATGAACTGTATCAAGTATTCTACATCAAAAAGAAAACAGGAAATCAATAGTAAAAAAAATATAGTTTAAAAAACCAAAAAACACGCTTTAGTGATAAATTGAACTAACTAAAAAGCGAAAAATAATTCTTAATATAGAAATAAATTAATTAACGAAAAATAGTATTATTGTGAAAAAAGCGTGGGGTGGTTTGTGCTATATTTTTTGTATCATTTTTGTATTAATCGTACCGATCGAATATTCTCAAGAACTGATATATGGAGCAAGCACCCCACGCTTTTTTCACAATAGTACTATTTTTCGTTCATTAATTTATTTCTATATTAAGAATTATTTTTCGCTTTTTAGTTAGTTCAATTTATCACTAAAGCGTGTTTTTTGGTTTTTTAAACTACATTTTTAATTTTCACTTTTTAGTTCGATTTGCTATAAAAAGCGTGTTTTTTAGGTTTTTTTAAACTGTATGTATTTAAAATTTATTTTTAATTTTCGATATCTCTCATAAGAGACTAAGGAATACTAAGTTGGAAAGTACAAACTGTGAGATAATTTATTTTCACTGTGCACCAGTGGCGTAGCCAGGATTTTATTTCGGGGTGGGATGGGTATCAAATTTAAAGCTAAAGTTCAATTGTCAGATAAATATCAAATTGTAAGCTAAGTAAAGGGTCCCATTTCGGAGGGGGGGAGCAGCCCCCTGAGCCCCCCTCTTTCTACGCCCCTGCTGTGCACCAAAGTATTAATCAACCTGCAGTTAAATCCTACCCTCCTCACTAAAAATGAAAAATAGGTCTCTAATCAACAAATAAAAGCGTGTTAAAAAGAATGGCCTTAACATGTTCTTGTACTCAACTTTTCCATAATGTGATGGATCACGATATTTTGCAAAAATAAAAATATTGCCGTGTCCAGGATTCGAACCTGGGTTATTGCGGCCACAACGCAATGTACTAATCATGGCCACAGTAAAAAAAATGGTTTTCTTAAAATTGTAATCTTTGGAAGTGTTCTACTTTCAATCAGGATAAGAAAAGAGGAAATTATTTAATCCTGGCGATCGTGATCAGGATAATGAGATAAACTTATAAAATTATTATATTGTCAACGGTTCTTCATAAATGTACAAAGTTTGAATTGAATTTGTCCGTTTAAAATGAGTCAAAATCGAGTCTAAAGGAGTCTTTTACAAACATACAAGCATACAAAGATATTACAAACATACAAGCATACAAACATATTACAAACATACAAGCATACAAACATACAAACATACATACAGGTGAAGCTAATAAAAACGTGTTAAAAAGGCGAAGAAAAATGCGAAGCAATGAATAGTTGGATCACAAATGTGAAGCAAACGTTCTTTGCAAAGACTGTTCGAAACGCTCCCCGAAAACTGAGAGGCCATGCAATTGGTTTCGCTGCATCATGCGTCATATGCGGTTATATAAAGACTTCTATTTCCGTATATTTTTCTGAAGATTGCTTTTTGGAAAATACGTCTTTTATCATGTAGAACAATGTAAACAATATTTTACTTTTCCCGCTTATCTTACACATAATAATGCGGGTTTACTGAAATAGCGATTGAAATTAAATCCTTAAAAACAAGTACGAGGATCCATTAGTAAATGTTACATTTTTTTAAACTCTAAAACTTCATAACCAAAATAATTACGCCATGTCAAAATGAACTATACACATGCACTATTTTTTGTCATAGTCACCACCGAATCCGAGATATTTGCCGCAGCATGGAATCAGTCTGAAAAAAATCCTCGTAGTTAATATCGGTGTTCTGCGTTGCAAGGAATCATCGCACCTCCGCATTGTCTTGGAAATGACGTTCCTTGAGTGTGGTTTACAATGTATGTCAGGGTGAAGAGTTTTACCAGAGTGTTTTTTTCAATCTGATTCCACATTATAGCAAATGTCTCAATGTTGATGGCGACTATGTCAAAAAATAGTGCTTGGTGTACAGTTAGTTCACTATGCCACGGTGTAATTTGTTTTTACAATTAAATTTCTCTTGTGAAAAATAAAAATAACGAAACTTACTTTCGGAACGACCCTTGCAGATTATTGTACTAGTGAACTAAATAGACTTACTAACATTGATCTGATACTACTAGAACATTTTATTGTACTCATTAGTTTGTATTTGTTATTGCATTAATAGTTATAGTCCAGATATGATTATATGTTTGTATATATTTTCTTTATTATTGTTCTGAAAAGTGCGGTATAGCTCTCACAAATACAACACCTCACCCTCAGTGTAATGTTTTAGAAAGAAATACTGAAAAGTATTGATTATATTATTCCTTATTATTTGTCATAATATACATGTTTATATATAACATTAAACAGCACAGCGGATTTATTTTATTTTATTTGCAAGTAATGTGATTCAATAAACAAACTTAAAAAAAGACTATGTGGCATATCTCTTGGAATTTGCCCTTATACATTCTATGCTCGTTTATAAGAACGCGAAAGAACCGATCAAACAGTTCGTAAACTTGAAACATAAAATCGTCTAAGGGAGTGTATTCTGGACCACTTGCCAGCTCGAACAGTCTCATGTGTCCTTAGATACGAGGTCGACAGTATTATGCAAATTGTTAAAATGATTTCCATGCGTCATAATGGCATAAATGAGTATACATTCAAATTTTGTCTTTCGTTTTCGGTAAGAGATGCACATAAATTGTGACACTAAATCACCTTTGTCCTCACACCATTTTTCATTAAGGCACCCATTTTTAATATCTGCTAGTAACGAAACAGTGCGTGTGTTCTAAGACATTTAGTAAGAAAACAAATTAAGCACTAATTAACAATCAAAAAAGAAAAGAAAATTGTTGAAGATTAAAATTGTACAAGATCCATGAAAAAAGCTGGGTATAAAATAAACGCATTTCCACAAGAAATCTAAAGAACATAAAAAGTACGATTGTTGAAGATAAGATATCATACTAACGTAGACACAGGAACAAAAAACGCAAGTCATCTGTGTAAAAGCACATTTGATATGCTGGAAATCGGAAAAAGGGCAATTTAGGATGCGGTAATATCATGCCGATCAGAATTTGCGGTTACAAAGAGACATGTGCCATTGGGATTTTGAATTTCCTTTTATCTTTTTTAAAATTCTTTTATAAGTTGATTTAGCCATATAACGCTGCCATTTTCCTATTCATGATAGAGATCGGAAAGAACCTTAAAATGTCAGCTGATAGCTTTTGCATTTGCTGTTGTTTTCATTTTGCAAATAATGCAAAATTTAAATCATTTTGCTTTGATTTTTAATCGAGGATGAACAATAGAGTAAAAAATGAATTATATATCCATTTAACACTAGTTAAATATTTGTTTTTAAATTATAAAACGACTAAACGAATTATTTTATTAAAAGATATGTGTTTTGGGAACTGAATTTGACATCATCATTTTTAATTCTTAGAAACATTAGAAATCATATAAATGAAGTAATATGTTAATGTTTTAAACCTCATAAATATAAATTCACAATGATATTATTTTGTAAACACATGAAAATAACGCTGAACTTAAAACTGTATATGAAATAAGTGGTATTATGAGCCCGAATAAGAAAGGCTCAAAAAGGGTTTTTTAAACTACATAGAACAATGAAAATCATTTATTTTCAAGTGAAAAATAGCTAAACCTTTTAAATGTATTACTCGTTTAAATAACTTTTGAAGTATGAATATCTTCTAACGTCAATTCTGGATTTGCCAATAATTCCTATTTGTAAACGCTGTCAAAATATAAAATGTATGATGTTCTACGTTAGTCTATTCACAGAACAAATACAGTTTAAAATAGTCGTAATTCTAAAAGTCTTGATGCAAGATCAATTTTTCAACATTTCACGGCTTTATAAAATAAGAAAAAAATTAGAATTATGATAGTTAACATTTTTTTTTAATATCACAGTTCCCTGTATGAAATTTCAGTAACCGAATTTAAATAATGGATGGTAGCTATCTTTATGCTTTACACTTTAACCCATAAACATGTTCTTAAGAAAACAATACGTTTCTTTTTCAGTTTAATCGTGAAAAATGGAAGAACATCGGTAGATTACTGAAAGTTTCTCTTATAAATGTTCGGATAAAACTAGTAATATTTGGAAGATATTGTACAAATATATTTCATAAAAAATGTATTTTGATAATAGAACTGCAATTCTACTAAAATTCAAAGATGGGGACGTATATTATACTTATCTTTCAGGAAGGGAATAGAATGGATATATTTCAACAGAAGCTCTCTTAAACTCCCTTTCGGTAAAATATGACAATAAGAACCAGTGGAACAGACACATCAATAGAAAATATAGAATAAACATTAGAAATGTGTAATGCTTTATACAGCATTAGATAAATACTTATAAAATTCAGATTTTAAGTATTTATTTTCTTAAAACATTTTACTGTAATAAAATATCAAATAACTATTAAAATGCTTTCTAGCATTATTTTAAAGACGCTTTTTTGAGATTATTGTCTTTTGCAAATATATTTGGTAATAGAAATTGCATTAAAATATTGATAGTTTTACGATTCTGGACAATAAATACAATCGAACTTGGTCCCACCCAAAATAAGATGGGCATGTGATAGAAAAAGGGAGAGAGAAGCTTTTGAAATAAATTATTTGCAACTGCATCAAATTATTCAGTTTAAAATAATCCAGTTGCATCAATTTTGATATTTGCATTTTAGAAATTTTTTGTCTATTATTTTCATATAGGTAGTATTTCTTACGAAAATTAATTGGTTAATTGATAAATATAAAATATAATATTTAACCCTATGAGCGTCTTGGAAATGATCAAATAATATAAAATTGTTTTCTCGGTCCGATTTTCATGCTGCTTTAAAATGTAAGAATGAATTTTGGTAAGAATATTTGCAACTAGAAAAAAATAAACTATTAATATTGCTAAAAGCTTTAAAATAAAAAAAACATTTTGTGATATTTGGGTGCTTTAAGTATTATAAATTGTTGGTCCCTTGTAGTGAAAACCGGAATTCAGTGAACAGAATTTTAAGACACGGCCGCTTGGAGGTTTAAACTTAAGCAGAATTTTGAGCCACTGTAACATCTGGCATTAACCTTGTGAACTGACTATTTTGGATAACCTATACGCTATATTTTATTACGCACTTGCGACGGTCATATGTATCTCAATTTTCAAGTAAGAAAAATATATTTGTCAAGGTTTCTATAAACTTTGTAATGAGTAAAATTGTCTATTGTACTTATAAATGTAGACAACAAACAATCACAAATTAGACATATTTTAGTTCCTCTCGATAGTATTTATGAATAGAAGGGGGTAAGTTCATCCCCACAAAAAACTATTTAAGACAAAGTTTCTATTTTAACTTTGTGAATAACTGATTAATTTTTTAAAAAGCACACAATTTGAAAGAGATATAAGCTGTAATCGTGCATTATTTAATCACTTTTTTGAAGAAAAGTATTTTATTTAAGTATCGGACACGAAATTTGGCTTACACTTTAAAATATTTTTGAGAGATTGAAGAAGATAATTTTCATGGTTTGGGTTGTTTTTGGTGAAACAGAGAATTTTAGGAATTAAGTATCACCGAAAACAAAGCTATTACCTATTAAATAGTGATATGGAAGTCAGATAAGTTAAAGTGTTGTAACATAAAAATAATGAGTAGCTGCTGAAAGTAAAATACAGGGTGCCCGAAAAGAACTTGATGCACTTCAAAAATTCGCTGAAAATCAACAAATTGCTGTATGAATATGCGCTTCGTACAATAATGCTTCTCAGAATCAAGAATTTATTTTTACATCTTTAAACAAATTACTAATTTACAAAATGTGTTTATAGATTGCACTGCATCTACAGTTTTCAGCAATGAGAGACAATAGGGATTTTTCGTGAGTTTAAAATAGCACTACGGTGCGAGAATATCCATTCTAGATAATGCGACTGCAACTGAGATAGCACATTCCGTTTGTTAGCATTTCGAATCAAAATCCATAACTAACTACATTTCAGACAAAGTTTCGTAACATGTATAAGAAAGACCGCCCGAGTAGAAAGAGCATTTTGGTGCCACCTGTGAACAAAATTTTGGAAGTAATTTTTTTACGATGTCAAAAAAATTTCGTGAACCTGTGAAGTATTGCTGTGTTGTTGGATTAAGGCCAATTACCTACACGAGGGATCGAGGCCTGTGGAGCCCACCGCGGAGGTCTTTCTAAGGGGTACTAACCCGTATTTACTCTAAATTTCAGAGAATACCACGGAAAATTCCGATTGGTTAGGTCGGCGGACGCGACCTGGTTTCGAACCAGGCACCTTCCGTCTCCCAATTCAGTGCGCAATGCACTATGCCACAGGTGGGGCTGAAGTATTGTTGTGAAAACCGCATATTCATACGATAATTTGATTTTTTCTATGAATTTTTTTAATGTGTCAAGGACTGTTTGGACACCCTGTATTTTAGATTTCTTCTTTTAATCGTTATTAAAGTTGTGAATTTAAAAAATACTTTTAAATGAAAATTTCTTTTTCTTTTTTTTCCACAGGAGCATTTGAAAGGTAATTTACATAATGATTAACATACTCAGGCACATTTTTGAACAAAAGTAAATATATATTAAAATATTTTTAAAAAGGAAATGAGTTTAATTATATTCCATTTTTTGAGAGCTGTGTTTCTCAATACTTACACTAGAATGATATCTCTTCCACTGACATTTTAAATTCAAAATCTCTGTATTATTAATTGTAAGATCATTACTCAAAAGTTCGAACTTTTTGGAGAGAAAAGTTGTGTACAATCTCTCTACATTCTGTAAACAACCATCTATGTCAACTGGTCAAAGAACATTAAAATTTCATTATCTCTGCCCTGTTATGATCGCTAGATAAAATATTTCTATAGGAATACTGTGTTCAATAAATTACATATTTCGCTGAAATGGTTATATTTCTGGTTATGAATAATTACTAACCGTGCGTCATAAAATATCTCCACAAAAGCTCTTACTAAATAAATAGATAGATATAAATATACACACCAAAAACTGATTTTTATCAAAGAAGTTTTGATGAATATCTCATTCATTTTGGGCCTCTATTTTTTAAAATTTGGTCTTATTGGAAATTCATGCACTACGAAAAACTGCAGTTTTGTTGAAATGTAAGATATTGGTAACTAAAAAGAAATATAAAAATAAAATATATTAGACCAAAATAGTATGACAGACTTAATGAATAATATATGGTTAGGTAAACAAACATCACAGCGGGAGTGCATCAGCGGGAAGTTCGGCGCTTTAAATTTTTTGTTGCATGTTTACTCTGAAGGTTAATATTCTCATATATTTCACCAGCATCCCTAGAAAACAATCTAATATTTATAAAAACATCTTCGTAAGTGGCATTAAAATCTAGATATCTTAGTTTTCTTCCCTGTCACGGAAAGCTGTTTGTCGTCATAGAAACGGAGGTAATACTAGCACGCAAATAGAAGTTAAGGTCACTCTTAAGTACAAAGTTAAAGAGGAAAGATGCTTTAGTAGGATTTTATTGATTTTCATATTACTTTTAATCGTACATAAAAAATTACTAAGACGATATTTCATAAAATATTTCGATTTTAGTTTTTACATGATTTTTTCAAGTATTGCTATACAAAATAAGTTTTGATTTTAAACATTTAACTGAACACGCATTGCCGTAAAAAAACAAAAATTTTAAAATTATCCATTTTTCTTCTGAAATATTGTTTTATGAAAGGCAGTGAAAATAAGTCACAACAGGTGTTTCTGTCATATTGTAATAATAAAAATGATTACGTGTTTTGCTACATGCATATGTATACACAGTATATTTAGCTTCATTATTAATTGAAAAGAAATAATTAAAATTAGATTAATTCAAAGAAACAATTGAAAAGAAATGATTAAAATGATTTTAACAAATTTATTTTAAACCTTCCTTTTTAAAATCTTTATCTGTATCTAGATATCTAATAGATCATTTTACAATAAAATTTATGTTCAACAGACCAAAGCTCTAAAAAGGACTCTTTTTCTTCATGCAAGTTTAAGGACGTTTTTAAAAGAAAATTCTTTCTAAACACATAAAATCAAAGTATATATAAATTAAAACATTCATCTATACTAATAAAATACACAAACTACGTGTGAACAATCTAAACTCAAGACTTATCTGTTCGATTAAATGAATTCTTTTTGCCTTATATACTCTAATTGTGAGGAAAGTTCTAGGCCATATAACATTTCACTGTGCCATTTCACTATGAAGATGGAATTCTATTTTTTTTATCGCTCACTTTGTATCAAAAATACTAGCATAATTTCTTTGTTTATTTAATTTATTTCAATAAAATTGAAATTATTCAATGTAATGAAAGAATAAAATAATGCGTGAATTACTTGCGACATATGTCGGTAGCAAAATGACGTTGTTCGTTGAATTATTGCAATTTTACCAGATTTTCCCCACGAACCTTGCTTTAATAATTTTATTTTGTCCCTTTGACTGATGACAAAAAATTCAAATACTCTATTTTAAATTTTTTTAAATAATAATGTCTCGAATAATCCCTCGAAGAAAATTTCAGTTTTCTTGTCAGTTTACCACGGCAAAGCCACTGAGATTTAAGAGTAGCAATAACGAAGAAAGAAGGCAATATGAAAAGATCAGTTAGTCAACGAATAATGGCTTGATCTTGCACTCATAATGCGTAAAAAAAGACGTGTATAATTAAGATTTACTGTTCAAGAAAGTGCTGGGCGCAGCTAGTTAAATTTATTAAAAACCGGCAGTCGGCAGTCTAGGCGATTAATTGAAAACTGCAAATAACATTAAAAAAATATATTTACAAATGAAATGTGCAGAGAAAAAAGGGAAAATTAAAGGAACATTGTCATTTTTAACAGCCGCTCGGTATTTTGATGACTTTTCGTCATCTCCAAAACAGAATCGGTCCATTGTTTCGCAGCGGGGGGGAAGTCAATACACTGAGCGGAAGTTCCCGTTGGGTAGTTCACTGGGGTTGCGGATCTTCGATGATCGCTTTGCAGGATCGGGGCCATAACATATATAATTATAATTTGGCACATTATTTCGTTTCTCATGAAAAAATGGTTATGAGCACAAATTCTTGTATGTTTTCATCAACTAAACATCTATTATAACAGCGTTAATATGCGATGTCTTCGCTGGGAGGACACAAAACTGAAATTTTGACCACCGGTTGATAAAAATACTCAGGGATACTAAAATTTTCAAGTTGTGATTTACTAAGAATAAATTTGATTCCAATAAAATTCTTAAGGATGACATAGTTACACGAGATTCCTTTCATCATTAGCTCATAATTTCAGGTAAAAGTTATTCATTATATGTAAAAATGATATCAAAATTTTGCTTTTCTATATACTGGCATCGGCTGAAAACTGGTGAATACAATGGAAATGTATCGATGTGTAAGAACAAATATATAGACTGCCCAAGTGGCCGTAACGGCTGTTTCCGTCGCTCGATTTAATTACCATGCAATATTACATACCTTTTTTCAGTTTTATTCACTTTCACTGTGAGTATTCGACCTGCTTTTAAGTGAACTTTCCGTATAAAATTTACTAATGTATATAAATTGTCTAGATAGGGCTCATAAAAATACGGTTAGTGAGAGGAGATTTATAAGAACATGATAAAAGTACTTTAATTGATAGGAGTATGCTACTATTTTAGAACAACCTCTTATGTACTTCTAAAAATTCTTATTGAAGAATTTTATATATTCTTTTAGGTTTCCTTGCTATTTATAATCATTTAACAGCTAATTTATCACTTAATGATATCATTTAATTCTAATATGCGATTAAGCTATTTTACTTTTATTTGCAACGTTCATTTTTCACAATTTTTTCTTCATCTTAAAAAAAAATATTAAAAAAACTTTGTCTTCTTTTTTTTTGTTTCCTTTAATTTCTTACATTCTTGCAGTTTTGTGTTTTCCGAGTAGTAAAAAAAAATTCATGTTTCTGCTTCGCCATATTTTTTTTCTTTTTACTATATTCTTAAAGACTTTTTAAAAATATTCGATTCACAATTTCTTTTTCTAATGAAACCATATTGGATTAATTTATGCTTTCTTGCATACAGTTTAATTTGTAGAAAAACCAAAATATATTTGGGACAAATTATTTTGAGATTTGGAATGAATGCTTCTATTGGTCATTTAGCAATGTCCAATACACAGACATCTTTGTCTGTGTATTGCAAATCCCGTCTCTCTTCACCAAGAACATAAAAAAAGAAAAAACAATGTCAAAAATATTAATTAAACACAACAAGCATGCTATCAAAATATGAGATTGATTGACAAAACGAAAAAACAAAAGTCCTTCATTGATTTTTTTTTTTTTTTTTTTTGTAATAAACAAGTGTTGATATCGGTTTTTAACGCATGCATCACACACAGACAAAAGTCAAATTATTAATTGGAAGATGTTCCTCTGAAAAAAAAGGGTTTTATAAATTACCTAAAAGTAACATGAGTAAATTAGGAAACCTTAATTAGGAAACCTTAAAATTAGGAAACCTCATTACAAATTTTGTAAGATAAATGTAACTTATATTATTAAAATATTTATTCAACAACGTGGAATGATTATAAGGGATCTGGTAAGGTTTTATTTGTAATCTTATTAAAATCTTAATTTTTAAATAAATGTGTCATCAGTATTTTGCATTTATTGCGTCACATTGAATAAAAGGATACCTCCATCTTTGAAAAAAAAAAAAAAAAAAAAAAAAAAGTTTATATTTTTCTGCTTTGTTACAGAATTTTATAAGCATAGATTTAAATAAAACTATAGTATTAAAATATATTAATGTTTTTCATAAGAGAAAGTAATGAAGTAACGAATGAAGTATTTAAACCATTGGTACATATTTTAGCTTTCAACAATTTGGAATGTTGTATTATTTAAATTTATTTTTTATAAAAACCTGATGATCATAGATTATGCAAGGACCTTCAAAAAATTGAGTGTTTTGAAAATATTCTTTGGTAAGGACGGAAATAAAAAATACAAGAGAGATTAACAGGATAAAATATATTTATTAAAGTTGAAATTCATATAGTGACGCAATTCAATGAAACTGTTAAAGTTTGATTGAGAGAAAATTCCAATAAAGAACCATTAAGTACTATTGTACACTATTAATTTTATGATTAATTAAATATTTTATTTATTAAAAATAAAATATCAAGAAATGTCGCTATAGATTTTATTATGTTTTATTCTATTCAGAGAATACGAAGAATGTCTGAAAACCCTTTATCCTAGAATGACCTTGGTTTTATATTGCGTGCTTTTAAATATAGTTACTATGGAAACAAAACTTTCATAAGCTTAAAAAATAAAGGAAAAGAAAATGAAACAACTAAGTTCTAGAAGCACCTGCTAAAGATGTTCTATAAATATTAAAGCATTCTTGAACCCAAAAGAATGGAAAATAAAGAGGAATTTAATATAAGAAATTCCCCGAGAAAAGATAAAAAAGGAGGCATAAAAGGCTATTTTGGTCCCAGTTGATCTTAATAAATTTGATTATTTCACTTTCTTTCATCCTATTTGGGAGCTTGTAATTTGGATTCGGGTTCAAAGTACCTTTGATTCGTCCAGAAAAGTTGCAAAAATTTAGAAATGCGTTTAAAGGAAGTGCTGCATTTGTTTCGGGAGGTAATATTGTCTCTATTGCTATGGGAGAAACTCTTATATTTTTGTAAAATTTCTTTTAATTTTACTGGAATATCACTTATGCTTCATGTACAGTAATATTTTCTTTTTAAGACTTTCGAAGAATCTTTCCTTTGAAAAGAAGGCTTTTACTTAAACCTTAAAATTGTTCGCGATTTCGGTTTGTCTTTCTGTCGTGTTTGATTGCATATCGTGTTGAAGCAAACCTACATGAAGCGTATTTGCCAAAAGGGGTGCCTTGGGAGGCAGACATTTTAAGGGGTTCTGAAATATATTTACGTTATGTGCTGAGAAAACCACTCAAAACTCCAGACCGTTAGATCGACAACTTCGTGGTAGACGTGAACTCTGGACTTTCACATTTCAGAAATCTAAACAATCCAGTGTCCTATTCACTCGACCATTTTGGGGGCCCTGCACGTGTTCTAACTGCCGTAAATGTGAATCTATTGCAGATAAATTTCAATAAAACAAGTTTCTCTGTCCAACGGCATTAATAAAATCGATTGAGACACCCAAAGAGACACCCAAAAGTCTTTTTTTAACTCATTAAGGTTTTCGAAAGTCATTGTTTAAAGATCATTATAGAGACATTTGTCAAACACAAACAAAACAAAATTAATGTATGTATATATATATATGTGTGTGTGTGTGTGTGTGCGTGTGTGCGATATATCGGAGCGGGGGGGGGGGCGGTTGGCCGATCGTTGGTTCGCTTTTGATTTCGTCAAGTCATGGCATATTGGCATTTGACAGGCTGCCCGCTCGTTGTTATTGTAGTCAGGCCGACGATGCTGTTTGAAGTCCGCAGGGCGCAGAGGCTGCACTGGTCCTCGGGCTGTGGCTGTCGGCATAGATTAATCCACATTTTAGTTTAAAACATTCTATTGAGAGCTTTTCACATAAATTTACATGCATAGGAGGTCACGAGAAAGCTCTTTTCTGACCAGTGTTTGAATTTTATTAGCTCGTTTCGCATGGTTTATAAGAAAATTAAATGTCCAGAAAAAGGTACATTTATTTCTTATTAAAATGCGCGGGTCTCGTAGTCCCTGGAAATTCTTGAGAGTTATGGAGACGAAAAACCGTAGGAAGAGGGAAGATATATCAAATGCGTTCACACATTTGATTCAATTCATTTGATTCACACAAATTCTCCGTCACAAGTGCTCGGTATAAAGCAATGTTAGAGAATTACGTAATTCCAGAATTGCAGCAGCGAAATATCATTAATAATATTGTATGGATGCAAGATGGTGCTCCTCCATACATTGTCAGAAGTGTTCGACAAGTGCTGGAATAGCACTATGGTGATAGAGTCTTCGTGCGTATCTTTGCAGCTTCGTGGCTGCCTCGTTCCCCCGACCTCACTCCGATGGATTTCTGGTTCTGGGGTTATCTGAAATCAAAGGTGTACACATCAAATCCCCAGAATTTGTTAGACTTGAAAAATGCCATAAAACGGGAAGTTCTACCTCCTTCCCTGCAACGGGAAGTTCAAATTCCTCCTGCCCTGATACGTTCGTCATTGTTATCGACAATCTCCCGCATGCAATGCGTTATTGTCTGCGAAGGTGGCCACGTTGAAAACTTGTAATTCGAATAAAAGTATTTTCCCTTTTCCTCTCTTTTGTTATCATTGGTTCTTTACGATGCTCTTCTTTGCAAACGTTTTACGCCGCCAAATTGCGTCATACATGTCTGTGCCATTTTTCCATGGTCTGATTAATTTGCGCGGGAAAAAAGTGGGTGTTGCTATTCGAAATTTTCGAAATTTTGTCACTGTAACGATAACTCTGAGAGTTTTATTGTTTTAAATCATTACAATCTGGACCCCATACATTTAAATAACTGTATCTAAACTTTCATTTCGATTGGATGAACGGTTCGGCGACTAGGGACTCATATATATATATAGGGGGAGTTTTTTTAGACCACCCAATATGATAGTTTTTAATAAAGAAATCTCCGGCTCAGAAACAGCCTATGTAATATTTATAATACACTTAACGGGTACAAGAAAACAGTCGTCAATGATTTAGGTTCAACAAGCAAGGATTTAAACGATTACTTAAATGCCCTAAATAGTTTTATATGCTTAATCTCATCGTAGAAAAGACGCTCAAAACGCTGGCCCACAGCGAGGCATTCAAAGGCCCGGGTGGAGAAAGAACGATGGAAACAGAAGAGAAACCGTTGCTCTAGCGTTCTAGAAACGTTGGAAACGATTGCATGATGGAAATTTATATTAAAATCGCCTTGAAATTCATGCTAAGTACACAATATATACTGAGGAATTGAAAATTTGTTTAACAATTTTTTTTACAGTGTAATCATTGAATAGTTGTTTTTTTTTATTCTTTCTTGTTTTATCTGTTCTTGGAGTAGTGTTTAAAGTGGTTTATAAAGATTGTAAGTATACATTTTATTTTAAATTTTTCCAAATGCATAACAAAGTATTTCAAAATTTACAAGACATGAAATTCTATCTTAGGGGGTTACTTCCAAAACATATATTTTTTCTTTTTCAGAAGGAGTTACACAAACGAACATATCTCATTAATTTTATGCAGTTTGATTAAAATTTGAGAGGTAAAATTCAATCAAACATAAAATTGATTTTCAGTGATTGATTTATTTTTATTTCAAGTACAGATAAATAAGTGTTTGTATTTCTATGCACGCACTTTCTGTCCTAAAAAAAATCATTTAAATCAATGAAAATATATCAAACTAATCCCAATGTCAATGTCATTAATTAAATTAATCTCCTTCCTTTTAAACATCGGTTCACGGAAGAAGAATTATTATAGTTCCAGTGCATTAACATTCCTTTTCCGTAAACGAATAACACATTTTATTGTTCTCAGATGAGTTTAGATGATCTATATAAATGAACATAAGAGTGACATTTTCAATTAAGAGCTTCTAAAACGAATTTTTTCACCATATAATACCTCATAAGTTTGATATATTGCCAAAGAGAAAAACCAGTATATAATTCTGCTCTTCCCTCTCTTTAGATCCCGTAGGAGAAAAAAGGAACTTCTTCATTTAGAATAAATTTAAGCAAAGTAAAAAGATTTATGCGTTATAAAGTACTGAATTGATCACTTCCACCCATTATCTTCAACATCACTTAGTAAGGATAATACATGAATAAACCCTGTTTTAGCCAATGAATTTGAGGAATGGCTTGACTTAAAAGGGATGTTTATACTGCGAAAATTATATTTAAATTATGCCAAAAATATTGTCATTATTGGTACTCCATTACATATTGAAAATTTAAACGTATATATTTCTTTTCTTAATTTATTATTAAGGAAGAATTTAAAATCCCTTAATGTATTCTCAGAAAGAACAGCTCGAATGTTTGTATCCTATTTCCTAGTCTGTTTTGAAATATTATTGTAGAAAATACAGTCATTCTTTTGTCTTAATAAATACACATACGTATGTTCTATGGAAAACTTTGAACTGTTAACATAAAGTAGTGTTAATAAAAGAATTCTTTATAAAGTAAACACTTTTGAAACGTTTCTGATTATTACAGAAAATTTCCATTAATAACTGAGACAAATGTCTTTTTCGGAATAATTTTTAATGTTCTTGCGCTGTCTGCAATAACTGACACTGGATACGGACGTTAGATATGGAGCACACTGTATAGCTCCACAAACAACATGTGATTCATCTTTTTCCAAATTCTAATACAACTACAAAAATAAAATAAAAATTCTTTGCACAATCTTAGAGCTGCCTCTCTCACACTCTATACGCAAACCTATTTTCTGATTTGCATATTTTGCATTTATGAGACTTTTCAGTCCTCACTTCATCAGCAGTGCGAAAGAAACAATGAAGTTATTCGCGCGTGTAAGGGCATATGACCAATGTTAAAAGCAAGTAATGGTCTTAAAATGGACAAGTAGATAGGATACACCGTTGGCAGATTCCCTTAGTGTAGGCTTGTCATAACACAAAACAAGCAAACAAACAAAAGCAACTAAATTACGTTTCAAGAATTTTTAAGTCAACCATATAAAACTGTGATGACTTAACAACTTTTTATGTGGAGATATACTACTCCAAATACATAAACTCCGATATTATATTGACATCGTATTATGTTTTAATATTGCTTCCTAACAGTTAAATAAAATTTATAATTGTACTTGGAAAATAAAACCCGAACTATCAATTCGTGATAAGTTAAGATACCTTTCCACACAATTTTAAATTTATAGGAAAATGGAGAATTGTCGTCTGTACCAAATTCTTATAGTTGTCTTTCAGATTTGAAATTTTAATTACAATTTGATCTAATAACAAGGTCTGGGTCAATACTGACTCTCAGTGAATGCCATAAAAATGTGGGAAATTTAAAGGGGTTTCCTTATGACACAGCTAGGATTTGTGTCAGCTATTAGATATTTTCAAAGCATTCCAGTTATGGTATTATTCCAGTACTTAGTTGTAAAAACAATTATTTACAAATCTTAAAATGATTTGTTGCTTGAAATTATAATTAAAAAGCGATATTAGATTAAATATAGAAAGTAAAAATTTTAAAATAATTAAAAGTGTGGCATGAGCATTAAAATTCTCAAATCATTAAGTAGGTTAAAATCTTTATAAGTCTGGTATAAAAACATCTTAAACATTTTAAATGTATCTTATTTCAATAACATACTTTCTTAAAACGATTTTAAATTCTCTATAATTTCATGTATTATTAAAAGTAACACAATATAATAGACTATTAACATCTTAAACTTCAAAATCATAAGTATGATTGCATCCATACAGTTATAAATGCAAAACTAAACAGATAGGAGCAAAACAACATAATTCTTGTAAAAATGGCTTTGAGATATAAAAAAGTTTTGCTATGAAGCAATAAACATACTCTTATCTGTTGCCAATTATGTTGTTACCACCCTTTTTCTTTTTGGTAACTTCTGACCCAAACATTTTCTTAGTAAATTGAGTACATTTTTCAAAAATGCTCTTTCTTTCCCTTTGATCAATTCTTCTTTTAACCACTTTGCTTTCCAGCACCTGACGTATGAGCCATATTTCAATATGATAAACAAAAATCAGCTTCACAACCAATGTGTTTCACATAAATAAATCAACACCATAAAAGAATATGCCTTAAGTATCCCAACAACATTTCTACTTAAGCTCAAATAGAAATTACCAGTGTCCCTTCTCATCTAGTTTAATCACAACTATAACACCCCCTCTCGCTCTTTAGCCACAACACAAAGTAGTTAAGAAAAGAAACCAGAATTATCCCTTATTTCGCATTGTCCAGATTAATTTATTCATTATCTGAAAAATCTGTATCTCTCGGAATTGAATAAAGTAGTCGAAGTGCTGCCAAGAAAAGAGAAAAATAAAAAAATAGAACGTGAAACACTTTTCATTTTGTGGTCGATAAGCTATTTTTAACAGCAGGCTCAGAACGAATCTAAATGATTAATGATCAGATAGCTGATCATTTCGTTCTAGAATGCTTAATGAAGAAAGGCTGCCTGGTATTGATATTTCCATTAATAATAGGAAAAATGTACTGCGTCTCAATTTTAAGTTGAAATGCCAAATATATAAACGAAATCTGTGATTGGTTTTAATGAAAATATTTATTTGGGCTCTTTACCGGAGTATTCGTCTGGAAGTATCTAATTATACTGAATGCAGAAGTATCGAATTTCATTTGGATTTGTTGTTGCCGATAATGATGAGGGAGCGTTACATTATATAATGTGCAATTACTTAAATAAATACGACAAAAGCAGATACATCTACACATTTTTATTGCAATAATCAGGTTATTGAACGGAAATTATACAAGACTCGATGCAGTTAACTCACGCACTCAAGAGATTTTAACTGTTTTACTAATGAATGTACTTCGACAATTGTTTTTTATCACAAAGTTACAATATTTACTTTTTGTATATATATAGGTCCTTGTAAAATCAATATCCCACAGAAAGTATTTCTGACTCTCCTAGAGTTTGTTTATGTGTCTCGATTACTTAGAATGTAATAAAAAATATGAAAATAAATAATATTTTTTGATTTTTCAGAACTTTGTTAGATTAAATTAATACATATGTATTTTAATGTCAATGACATTAAAATATTCAAAATGTGGATACTTATTTATGGAAATAAAACTTGACGCATGTATTGGATTTTTTAAAAAGTGCCTGTTTTATTAACAAACGAATTATTGGTTAAATTAAAATACTAATAAAAGATTTTATCGCAATTTTTAAATATCTTATGTCAGTGTTTTAAATATCTTATGACAGTGTTTTAAATATCTTATGCCAGTGTTTTAAATATCTTATTCTATTTTGGCGGAACAAAAACAAATATTTCACTTATTTAAGATTATAAAAAAATGTAAACTGCATAATTTATAGATCAATAGAAGACAATTTTTAAAAAATTAAACTCCACTCCCTCGATCAATCAATCAATAAAATTAATAGATTAATCAGCAATCGAATTTTAGAGCTACATATATTTTCAAAATTAACACAGTGGATTTCACGGTCATCTTGTAGTTATACCTTGAGAGGAAATTAATGAGGTATTCATTTCTCAACATGTCTTCTACCTGCATGTAAAATTCATGTGAATTCATAAACCTTGGTGTAAATAAAAATTTATCTGTGAGATGTACTGTGAGTAATTAAAATTGTGTGGCACATTGCATAAACGGATTTTGTTATGATCTGAATGTGATGCTATGTAGGAAAATTTTTAAACCTAAAATTACTTTAAACATTATAAGCGTTTAAAATGCCAAAAAAGTCAGGAAAGTGTATATTTCTAAACTATGCTTGCGAAAAATTATTTATCAACACTACGGTCCTTGTGTAGCCATACCTTTATTTCTCAAGTGCTTTTTATTTATTTTTGGACATGACACAATAAACAGAAACCGCAACCTTGCATTGCGGTTGCGGTTTCTGTTTATTGTGTCATGTCACTTGTTTATTGTGTCATATCTGCTATTGTGTCATGTCTGTGTTTCTGTTTATTGTGTCATGTCTGTTATTGTGTCATATGTTGGTTGTGCTACGCACAACCTTGGTGTGCGTAGATGTACGAGATACCGTATACAATACTTCACACGGTATTTATAAAGCATGCCTACGAAAGTGAAGCATATAATAGCCTACTCGCAGCTTAAAGAAAAAGTACTTTTATGTAATTTGGATGCTTTCAAGTAGGTTGAGAAGATACATTTTTAAAGTGGTTAGACTGTTCTTCAGATACTTTATATGCCAAGAAAAGAGATTAAGGAGACAACAGAGTTTATTCATTAAACGTCCCACTTTCTCCCTCTTACGTGTTTTTAAGTGTGACATTTTTTATATGGCACGCATTGCCTTTCGGTTATGTGACTTCCCATGTAGATTGTTTGACAGTTCTATTGCTTAACTTATTTCTGTGGATTGATATTACCAGTCGCATTTGCTGTTGAGAATGGATTCTGTTAAATGCAATTTTCAATTTTTGAGTGATTTTCAAAATATCAATTTTTAAATTGAAAATCGAACCAAAAACTTTTATGATGTATGCGTCTTTTAATGCTGCCACATTCTGGAATCAAATTACTAAATATCTGAAGTAGTCAACAAGCGCTTAATAATTCTTTTTTTGTTTGTTTTTAATCACAAAGGAAAATAAAGAAGAATAATAACTTTTAATAAAGAGTGAATCAAAAAACTACAGCTTTTATCAGAAATTTTGAAGTTCAGTCGAAAATAAATGATAACACGTTTAACATTAATATGAACACTCAGCAATTATAAGACAGAAATTCCTGTGTAAAAAAACCTATCTATGATAATCGATATTTTAAACTATCGTTTGCATTAAAGGAATATGCAATGCAATGCCAGAAGTATAGTATTGGTATCTAGTTATTTTGCTAATATGATTAACATTCATGAGAGAGAATAAAACGGCAGTAGAAACAATTCTTGTTCCTAGCTAACGATTTTTGTCATGTTTAGAAAGATTTGGGAGTGAAAATATTCCATTTTGAAAGCCAAAAACGGCTGTAACTTGCTTGTCATTATTAAAACAGAAAAATGCTACTGTAACTTTTTGATAACCATTATCATGCGTCTGTATTTTTCTAGCATATACAGGGTGAATCTAAACTCTTGGGCAAAACTTTAAGTGGTGATAGGGCACAGAATAAGGAATCAGAATCACATAGCAATGTGGGGTCGGCAACGTCGTCTTCGTGTAGCTGTTAATAATCACTTCGGAAAAAAAGTGCCGAAACAATATTGCGCTTTCCGACCATTGTTTCGCCAGAAACCGATGTATTTTTCTCCGAAAACAGAAGACTAAAACGGATGGTTTAAAAATTCTACTTTATTTCATGGGTGAAATTTTTGGAGACGACCCTATTGTTTGTGAAACTTGGTCAAGAAATTAGACGGACACTTCAATACTTTTCCCAAAGTGATTATTACCGGGTAAGTTAAAACTGCGTTTTTCACCCCAGACTGCTATGTGATTACGATTCCTTATTGTGTGCCCTATCAACCCTTAAAGTTTTGCCCAAGTGTTTAGATTCGCCCTGTATAGCTTTACTCTGATACATTCTAATACAGAAGAGAGAAAGGACAGTATGGCAGATTGAATAATTTAGTTAACTTAGCAAATGTTCTGAGTTAGTTTATACGTATTGAGTTCACTGCCATATCTTTCAACGTGATAGTTGACAAAACACTAAATAAAATAACTATTTTCAAAACACGATTTTCACGGTAGAAAATGAATAATTCTGTTGTTTTAATTAGCATATTGAATTATTTTAATTCATTATTTTATATGAAAAAATATTGTATGGTATAAGCAAATACATTCAGCACGTACTCGATATTTTTTTTTTGGCATAGTTTAAATTAACCAGTAACAAGCCTAAATAAATAAATGGCTACGTTAAACTAGCGAAGAAACATGATGATGGTACTTTTTGAGGTAACTATTAATCAGATTTAAGTCTTAAAAAGTGGTTTTATTAGAAATTATTTTATGTAATTTATTTACTAAGTTAAATTTATTTTGGAAAAGGCCAGTTGGGTTAAAAAAATAATATACTGTACATTTGTTTTTAAATTAAGTCTTAATTTTTTGCAAATTGATAGATATTATTTTAAAACGATTTATTGAATCACACATTAATTTTTTTATTTAACCCTTTATAAGGCGAGTTTATGTGCAGAGAGTCGAAAGTACTTGGGATTTTTCTGGCCTGTTTTTTAGGATTAATTCATATATATTTTCCCTCTACTGTAATATACCACGTGAAAATTGTAGAAACAAGTATTAAACAAACATAGAAATTTTGCAGAAGAATATATAGTTATTCACAAAATCAAAGTCAAAAAAACTACCTGCAGCTTGTACGCGGAATTAAACGCAAAAATATATAATTAAAAGCGATGATTCTTATGCTCAATTTTCGAGTAATTATTTGAGCTTTTTTTTAAATTACGAATGAAAGAAAAGTTCATGAGCCAAATATAATTTTGAATCTAGATGTATGGAAAAAATATACATCCAAAATAACTGAACAAAAGTCAGAAAATTCACTAATGATTATTGATTTCTGTATTTAATATACCACAGGTGGTAAGTATTCTTACCACGGCCGTATGAAGCATTAAAACTGTATTTCACAGTTATTTTAGCAAATGTGTATTATTAGATTGTGTCATACTTGATTCCAGTTTGTCCAAAAAAGCCTTAGCAAAAACACTAGTGTGTTCGTAAAGAATACCAAAAATACTTTGAAGAAATATAGGCCAAATTAAACTTAATATGTTAATTTACATAATAGTAATGTTAAAAATAATGAAAAACAATATTTTATGAGTCATTTGTTCGCATTAAATTTTTTTTCCAAATTTGTAAATTGTATCAACATAATCTTTTTTGCGTCCCGAACTCTTTCCATCGCAGATTTTTTTCAGTTTAAAATCTATTCACTTACATCGATTTATTTGAGGAGGGAAAAAATAATTATGTTATTATGCAATAATAGTTATTTAAATGTAGTTTTTGTGATTTGTAAAATTTAATCTTTGCAACACACTCAAAGAAAACTGATACGTTATCGATTAAAATAAGATCTTACATTAAATGTAGTAAATTTGAAAGAAAAGTACAAAAAATTAATGTCTTAAAAAGTCACAAAATCCTTTTTTAAGTTTCATTTTATCATTTTTGTATACAGCAGAAATAAGAAGTACGTTTTGTCATTTTTCAAAAAACAAAGAAAATGTCGCCAAAAGGCATCTTTTTCATAACTGTTTTTCAAATATTCAAAATGAGTCCTTTTTAAGTGCATTTTTGCCTTGAATATGAAAAATGAAATTCAAAACTTTGTTATTATCTAGAAAAATGCAATGCATTTTTATATTTATTATCTAGTTTAGCAAAATCAAAAACCTTAGATATAAATTCAAACTTTTAACGAGTAAGAACATGTGTAGAGTGATTTTTTGTTATTCCAAAAAATTAATACTAAGAAAAACGAAATTTAAATTTTAAAAATTGCATTACATAATAAAAGAGGTTTTCTCTTTTTAAAAGAAATTTTACGCCGTAAAAAGTACTTATATAATCACAGACATCAAACGAAAAAGACAAAAATTAAATTAAAAATGTATGGCTCGTATTAATTTCGACCGATAATTTTCATTTTCTTATGATAACAAGAGGTTCTTATATATTTCATAAGTTTAAACGTTGAAACAAAAGTTCAGTTGCATTATGTTTTTCTATTTTTCTAATTTTTAAAATATTTTCGTTGATATATTAGAATGATACCAATGTAAGTATTATTTTAGTCAGATTTTGCCGTCTTAATAGACTGTAGAAGTTTATATCTTGCCAACAAGTGTTGATATTTCTTGTCAAAAAAGTCCGGTTGGATTTATCAAAAAAGACATTTTCTATTGAGAAAAGGAACACTTTCTATTGAGAAAATGACACTTCATATTAAGAAAAAAGGCTTTCTATTGATAAAAAGTACGATGTCTGATGAGAAATAGGACAATTTTCCTAGTATTCCACTGGAGAAGAGGCGGAATTTATTGTTTCTTTCTATAAAGGGCAGGACACCTGCATCGGCAGTAAAGTACAAAGGTCTGGAAGCATCGGCACAAAAAAAAAGGGAGACAGGGGGCTGCACCCTTTGGAAAATGTATAATGTAAACACTGCTGTCAGCAACAGTAATTCGATAAATTTCTCATCGGACATCTTTCTGCCAATGACAGATTTCACAACTGTGTAACGAAATGCCCATGAGAAGTTTATGGCCTGGTTAAGTCTGGTTTATATTTAAATTTGTATACATACGTCGAATTTCTGTTTAATGAATTACGTTACAGGAAAAGCATTAAACATTAAATGATGCAATGGTTTAACATACATTTATGTTGATAGTAAGTTAAGTATTAAAATGGAACGGCATTCGCTTCATTCTAGATTTGCAAAATATTCGCCTTTTAATTTCTTTCTCGTGTAATTTGTGTATCGAAGAACATATTGCATTCTATATAAATTTCTAGTGTTGAACTGACTAGTTTATTGTGTGTTATTATATTTTACTCGCTCTTTTTAGAAGGCTTTTAGAATTATCTGTAGAAATCTATAAATCCAAAATTTAGATGTGATATAAGGAGTTCTAAAAATTCTGCATACTTTTTAAAGTTACTCTTAAAAAGTGAAAAATATATACATATTAGTAGTGCTGCGAATTTTGGGGGATCTGGAAAAATTCATATTCTAGGCGTCAAATGAATAAATTTTGCTTTATGTTGCATGTAAATTGGTTAACTTGAACGCGAGATTGGGACCATTGTGTTCACTGTAAAAAACATGGGATTGATTGGTTTCTTGTCAAATATTGGCAATATCGCTTAGCCGACTTCATCGTTAGGGACTTATATTTAGTGCCAAATTTGGTGATATGTCGCCAAAAAAGTCGACAAGCTTTGAACGATTTAGCACTACTTTATTAATTGGCCTGTAATGTTTGTTTCCCTTCTTTAGCATTACTCAATAGCATTAGTATTATGCAATCATTATACCCAACTAATAGGAAGTGTCATCAAATTGGAAAGTTGCGGTGCTTAGTAGAATGCTCGCGAAACATGTCTAAGAAGTATTAAATGGCGCATAGCCCCTGACTTGAGCGTATTGTCCGATTTAGCTAGCAGAGTGACGTTAGTTTTTATGAGAAGCTCTGTTTCCTTGTATTGCGTATTATGATCGACACTTTCTCGCTTGTTTCGAGAAGCCTATTTTTGACGGCTGTTTGTGAAGGCTGCCTTAATTGTTGTATACCGAGGAGCAGCTGATAGCTCTACTCGAGAATTTCCAAGGAATTTTAGCCTGTGGAATGATTTCATTGTGTGCGAAATGCAGGATTCGAAAAGACTTGTGCGATCAGCTGATTGTTATAAATCAAGTTGCTGGATGTTAATTCCTGTTAAATGTGCCCAGCAGATTTTTAGTCGAATTTCAAGAACCAACAAATTTATGTTACGCACTGTCAATTGGACTGTTTACTAGAAGTTCTCATACACACTGAGCTCTTATGCTACAAGCCCGAGAGCTAATCAGAATTTTCTGCAAATATATTGATCGAGGCGTGAAAAATACTAATCCTTTGTAATTTGTTAAAATGCATTTTTTAATTCACTACCATTATTTATTTATTTGTTTACATTTTAATCTGCGTAACATCAAATGCTAATCAACCACATAATATATTATTCTATAATTTATGGCAGCTGCTTAAAGTAAATCCTCTTTAGAACTAGATCCATTAGGAAAAAAGAAATATATATATAATTTTTTTTTTACTACCGCATTTGATAAGGTAAATTTTGAGTCGTTTTTTATTATAAGAAAATAATTAATGGAACGTTTTGTATATCTCATAAATTATTTAAGCGATTGATTTTATGTACTGCTTCTTTAATAATGAGCATTATTAATTATAAAAGTATAATTAATCTCTCATTTAAAGCGGGTTTTTATATTTAAATTTTGTTATTAATGACACATACAAAATAGTCGCTGTAATAAAACCTTTAACAGCAATTTACATGATAATTTCATAAATATTAAAGAAATGTGAGAGTAACGTGAGAGAAATATTTATTCAGAATTATATCTATTTAAAACCATTAATGGAAATTATAGGAACAGGAAAGTTATTTTTTTATAAGCTTTGAGATTAATTTGCTTAACATGAAGGAATATATGTTAAACTGAGTATTCTCTTTATTATAATTTATACAATTAACTAAAATTATGGTTTCATCATACCAATAAAAATTCTAAAAATAGTCCATAAGGAATCCTGGTATAAAGGTGATAGCTTATATTTATATATAAGTGATAACAGACACTGATGATTGCTGTTGCTCTGAGTATTGCCTGCAACATTTCACATGCACCACAAGGGTTGTGTAGTGGTTAGAGAAACATTTTAAAACACCACGAGTTCGGGTTCGATTTTGGTTGGAGACGAGTTCGGGTGGGCTTGGGTGTCATTTAGTCCGTTCCTTCATAGGAGGCCACCCTGATCCACACATTAGGTGCCTTCATAATGACGAGACCAGTAATTTCGGCCTTGGTAATGAAAATGCTTATAAACGGCAAATGGCCGCTGTGGAAAAAAAAATCCCTTTCACGTCCCCCATATTACAATGCTAAACTATTAAAAACTGTAATTTTAAACTACAAAAGACTTAATAATTTTTTTTTTCTATTTGAAAAAGAAAACTTTATTAAGAAGCGCTTCAGTATTTCTTACTTGTTGACTGTAATATAAATAAATTATTTGCTTACATTTCAGAAATAATTATTGGATTGGCCAAAAAGTTGGCCGTTAATTTTTTTTTTCCGCCAGACAGTAATTAAGCAGACAATTTTGTTTATTGAAAACAGATAATAAGTTATAAATTTAATAAATATTGGTAACATTAAGATGAGCTTTTTTATTAAAATAAACTTTAATGAAATGGTTTAATATTTATTTGTCACACGACCTATATTGACCACTAGGTAATTAGGCTGTGTGCTCTCTAATATTTTTCCACAAGACAAGTAAAATTAGATAATGCTAGGAATTCGTCAGAGTGAGCCGCTGTCCAGTTGAACATAAAATGGAGATAGGAGAATAGACAGAAACAATACAGATGGGCACGGAGGTAGTCGTGACCAGTTAACATACTGAATGTGACCACCGATGTCTTAGGAGGAGCACCCGGTGCAATGTAGAAATTGGTGTTGAGGTCACTCCAGGATTTAGTGCAAGAAGGATGGGCAGCCGCTGTATAAAAGGATTGTGTGACGATTTTTTTATCTCTGATTTTGAGGAATGAAACGACAACTTTTATTAGATTTCTGAACTAACTGCATCGCCTTTTTTCAAAAAAAATATTTTTTTTTCAAAATCGTTTAATGTCTATATCGCTTCTTTAACTATAAAGATGGATAAACAGAAGATAAGTTTTCAATTTATCATGCTTTTTATATTTCAAGAACTGTAAATGCGCAATTGAAATGGAGAACAAAATTTGTCGTGGGTTTGGATAAGGTGTTGTGACTGCTGGAACATTTCAGAAGGGGTCTGGGAGATTCAGTAATTGAGATTTGCTTTAGTAAAGTGCACCTATTGGACAAGCAAAATTTTGGCGAGGGAGAAATGAAGTATAATTGAAACTAATCATCACCATGATACATACACTACACGAGAGATATCCATGATACAATTTGTCCAAGTCAGTTGATGAAAATCCTAAACAATAGGCATAAAAAATAAATAAAAGATTATTTGGGGCCAACCAGTATGAATATAGTGGACACAATTTTCAGAAAGGTACAATAATATATCACCAACACTTGAATTCTGTTATAATCCAAGGACATTTTAATAAGAATTTCACGAAAAGTCAGACGAGCAAAAGTCAGAACATAATAATCTATCTAAACATATTCTATAACAATATTATACCATCTTAATAAATTGAGTATATATAATCATGGAAAACATTATAATGCTTTTTAATAACATTGAGGAGATTACTTGCAAATATAAATTAGTTTTTATGTTACTAATATCGTACTTATATCAAAAGATACATTAAAATTTTGAAGTTATTTAATATGAAGTAGCACAATTTACAGCATACAGTTATCTGATGAAATCTTCATACAGTATTGCTTTATTCCAGCATTTATTTTTCTGTTTAACATATTTCGGTCACTTTACTCCCGACATAATTTTTTGTTTTTGATGATTTCATATCTGCCTTACTTAGAACCGAAATTACAGCTACTTAAATGTTAAAAATTACAATATTTACATGTGTTTAAAACTTATTATTTTGCTTTTTCAAAAAATAAAATTTTGCACTTTTCGGTTTAACGCAAACCATCATAAAGTAGAAAAATACCTATGAAATGTGTTGAAATTTTTCATACATCTTTTGCAAACCGTAACAAAGGGAATAGGTAATACTGTTTGTTATATATTAAAAATTTTATATTTTATAATAGTTTACATTTTGAATTGTGAAGAATATTCAGAAATATTTACATATACATATTTTTTAAAAGCTCTAGCCTCTGAGATATTCAAATAATTTTTATAATAATAGTCTATTCAATTGGGCATGCCATGGTGATCATTATTTAATTACATAACATTTTATATAAATTTTTTTTAAATTATCATGCTTCCCGAAAGTGTATGTTTTTTCCCATATAACCTTGGCTAAATATTCTTTTAAATACACACACGCAAAGAAAAATTATACATTTCCCAATTTTTCAGTCATACATTATAATAAAATATGCCTCTAAATTAAAACTAAAAAATAATTCTGAAAAAAAAACAGCCTTTGAACGTGCACGGGTGCCTTAAATATTCTACAAAGCACATAGTCACTCAACAATATCAGTAAACCTATATAAATATATTTATACACATATGACAACATAAAATATGGATAAATGTGCACATATGCATAAATCAATTACAGCATCAAGTCTAAGATAAATGTTTTTTTTTCTTTTTTTCCAAAAAACAAAATGAACACTAACTAAAATAAAAAATAAGAGTCATTTTCATTATAAAAAGACAGAGCTCGAAAATAATTAAAAAGGATATTTATTTTTTGGTAAAATTATGCAGACTATCTTATGATGAACGAATACAGACTATCTTACAATAAACGGGGAAGAACACAAAGGTAAAACGTTATGAATCATTTATTTTTTAAAAGTACGATGGATGAAAAAAAAATCAAAAAGAAAGGAAATTTAATGTCTTTGTTTGATTCTAGAGTTAAATTTTAATTTATTATGTTCTTCATAAAATATTTCTTTACTTAATTCACTGTGTCAGTATTTTAAGCAAGTCAGAAAAATAATGACTTCGTTATTAATTATAGAAAGTAATTTTGAATTTCTTTAGTTTCGGAAGATTAACATAGTAAACTCATAAAACGTTGTGCAAATCATATTTCCAAGTCATTTAAATAAAAGTTTTTGTAAATTTAGAATGATAAAATATTCAAAAATTTTAAGGAATTTTAATTTGATGGGGGCAGGAAGGGTAAGTAGTCATACTTTCTCACGTTTATAAATAATTCTACTTGGAGCAATACTATTTAAATAAAATTTGTAGCCTATAAATTGACCATATCCTGTCTTACATCCATATTAACACGAAAACCAGGAAACATTATATATATATATATATATATATATTCAAACTCGATTTGAGATAACTTACCCCATAGCTATTTAGGCTGTCACAGGTGTTCGAGTTGGATGTCTCATATCATTATACTACTGAACAGTATCATCAAAAATTTATTAATTATTTTTCGCTTATGTTTCGACGGCTCTCTTGGCTGTGCTATGGCAAATGGCTAATTTCGTGATGAGTAGCTACTATTATTACATTTGGGTCTGCTTCATTTTTTCCTTCTGGGGGAATTTGTGTAGAAGACGTTATAACATTCGCTGGAAAACCTAGACTTCTTTCGTCCTGACAATTACTATGGAGATTTTCAGCTAGCCTTGCAGAGTCAGGTAGGCCTTATGGCTTGACAAAAGAATCATGCAATACGTTATACGTTACAGCTTACTACGTTTTTCTGGGGTAGTGAGATGCGTCCTTTACACTAGAGCCGCAGTTGTTAAACTGAACGGACGTAAGGTCCGAGTGCTGCTATGTTATTGTGATTTTTCATCCAAATGAAATTTAACTTTAATATTTAACTATGCCATAATCATAGTTGGTTAGAAGCACTATGATTACGCATGCTAAGTTGGTTAGAAGCATTTTATGCGAACCTCGAGATACCTACATGTAATGCACTTAAGCAATTTATAAGAGTTTAATTGTATCGACGTCAGACTTACGTTCTATGAAATAATATGTGTAAAAAATCAAAAGATTAATTAATGCGAAAGGCAAATTTCCATACCCCTTGCACTATAAATTATCATTCAGAACAGTTTTGTCAACCGTTTTCGTTTCGAAACAAAGGATAACTGTATCCATCCACGAGGAATAAATTGACATCATGCTAAACAATAGGATGCAAGTACTCCATTTCTATAGAATTTTCAGTTAGGATTACAGAAATCTTACCCATTAAAACAATGTCAAGTCCGAAGTTGTCGTTAAACGGATTTTAGATAATGTGTGTTTGCAAATCTTTGAGTCTTATCTTTGAGTTTTTGTTATAAATTTTAATATTTTTAATATATTTTATACGTATGTACCATTTATTGAAGATGGTTTTTAATTCAGTTGTATTTTGGTCTTACTCTGTTTTTAAGAACATCTGAAACAATAACTGAAGGGTATTTAAACAAGAGGAAAAATCAAAAGATAAATTTCATGGTAAATATAAGGCAAAAGATAAAAAAAATACAAATTAAAAAATATTTTATTTTCACTTTTCTTTCACAAAATTATTTAAATAAGTTTTTAATTCACTTCACAGCAGGATGCTCTTTCACCTTTGCGTACCAATTATAACAAGCCATTTTTCAAAGAATTATTTTGCACAGTGAAAGCGTGGAGCAATTAGTGGGTTCAGAAAAATTTGAATTACATTATGAAATGGTTAGTGGATACCTAACAGAGTTACTTCCCGAGAGATTTGATGTTTCATTGTTACAGGAAACTAGTTTTCTTCCCAAATAAAGAAGAAATAATTCTTACTTCCGAGGTCTGTAATTGTTTTCACAAAAAGAACTTTAGAAGCTTTCCTTTTGTCACTAACGTTTACCTCAAACAACTGTATCGCACAGAATAACCGAGTTTATCAATGGAAGAATTCTGTATATTTCGTTTCTCGTCTTCTTTTGGGCTGCTTTCTTTGTATTTCAAAAGATAAGGGATTTTATGTACTTTAGCAAATACATTCTTTGTTGCTCTCTGTGTGAAATCTCTTTAAAAGTTTATGTAACTAGAGTTATGTGTATCTCTGGAATTACAATGTTGGTTTTGTTTAAATAAAGCTATTTCGGTCTTCGACAGAAGATGGCCACTGACGGCGGTCATATCTTGTAGTTTATAGAACACACACAGATGTGATTCTATAAGACTTGAGTGTGATGAATGATATATCCAAATACATTATTTTTTACTTGTTTTTATCATTTAACTACGGGAGTGCACTAACTCATAAGTCATATTACTCTGTTGCCATTGGTGGATTAATAAAATTTTGGTTTAAAAATTCATTTGATTGATTGGTATTTTTGCGGCTAAATTTGATGCTTATATATATATATATATATATAATAGAGAAATATGATTTTTATGTTTTTCAGGCAGTATTAATGATATTTTGAAAAAGTTTCATAAACGGAAAAATTATATTGAAAAAAGTTAAATTTATTATTTCCTTTTGAAATTAATTACCAAATGATTTATTTTAAATTATATGTGTTATATGAGGAATATTTACGTATCGCTTTTGAATATTCACTTCTGTGTGTTTATATATATATATATATATGTGTGTGGTTTTTTTTTCTTTTTTTCTTTATTCATAAAGAGGATTATTGTACTTCTCTAATCGTAAGTGTAGAAAATGCCCACTGTTTTCGAGCAGAATAACAGGAAACTCAGCATGATTATTACGCTTAAAACATATATCATATTTTTAAAATTTAAAGCAATCACGATTTTGACTTTTGGATACCTAAAGTTCTGCTTTTCTTTAAATGAATGATTTAATTTAGAACATATGGTGTGAACTTCAAAAAGATGCTTTTGGGGATTGAAGGTGTATTTTTTGCACAGTTTTTAACTTACTCGTCATGGTTCAAGATTGATAAAAAATTAAATGTTTATTTTTTGATCTGCAGTGAAAAAGAAATGCTGGTATGGAGCTTAAATAAATTAAAATCCTGTAGTTAGGATTTCTTTAGGACCATAATAATTAATGTGTATTAGATGGATCACTTCTTATTAAATATTTTATCCTATACATTACCTGAGAGCATTCACTGATATAAAACGACAATTTTATTTTGTGTGTTCGTCAAAATAATTTACGTACGTTCAGCGCTGCAACTATAGTTTACGGCATCCGGTTACATTCATAATTTTGGCACCCCTTTCTTTGAAACTATAGAGGGTTTTGGTGCCCTCAACTAGGTTTGCGGGGCACGTGTTCCGCTTACGCCCACTAGCTGTGGCGCTACTTACATTCATAATATGAAAATATTTTAACTGGTGTCACATTTTGCTTTATTTATATGATTATTTAAATCACCAAATAAATACGTACCAGTCGTCTAAAGCGTCCACGCAATATTTATCTGGAACAAATTTCCTTATTAAATGAAATGGCTCATATTTATTTACAAATAACGTTCATTATTTTATCTTTCCTATCAATATATTTACGCTGGTTTATTTTTATGAAAACTAAAAATGCTAAATTTTATATTTTAACGTATTAAAACATAGTTGAATCTTTTGATTATTATTCTTTCTTTTGATCTTCATAGTTTCAAATAATGCATAAGCGTATTGTACTGAAAGAATTAAAGTTCACATAAAAAAGTTTGTGAAAAATATTTATTACGAAACGGTTCATTTAATTTAAATCCTGAAAAAAACTGAAATCAATTTTAGATTTTTATTCCTAGAAAATATTTACAAGTACCTAAAATAAATGGTATTATTTTAGATTCATGAAAATAAATTTCATCGCACCGCACATTTTAAACAGTTTTAAAATAATTTATATATCATTCTTAAGATTCAAAATATCGTCATTATTTGTATAAAATTTTATAGATATATATTATTTATTTTTTGTATAAATAATGCAATTAAATTTTTTAATCAAAAAATTAGATGCAGCACAAATTTTTAAAACTGAAAGAAAAAAAGAATATATTCGTCTATCTGGTTTATTTATATAGAAAAAGGATTATTTTGATGAATTCAGATTGCCAGAGAAGATAGTTCAAAACATATTTTTTCGATGCTCGCCCTATAATGGAACAATTTTTAATCCCAAAAAATTTCGGAGTTATTTTCATCTTGTATGTGTAAGATAAGATTAATGACTTCATATTATAATGACTAAAACACATTAATCACAAAGAAGATTTTTGAAAAAGTATTTCAAAATTTATCTAATCTGTTAAAACATGCATTACATTGATCATTGCTTCAAGACAAATATTCTCCATCGCTAGCTGTTCGATTTGAGGCAACCTTGAACACCACCTGCGTGCTTCGGCATTTCGTTGCCATAGCAACAAACTTTCGTGGTCTATGTACATCCTAAGGGGAAAAATGGCGTGTCCTCAGACCTTCGAAGAGGTTTCATAAATATTGAAAGGGTTTTTTTAAGACAAAGAAAATAGGAAAGTATGTTTTAAAAAATGCTGTATCCGTCAAGAATATGAAATGGGAGGTTATATAATTGCTTACATGCATATAATTTAAGGGAAAAAATCTTTTACATTATACTGTGGAGGTCTCCGGAAGTTGAACTGTAGAAAAAAATTTCAACATAGAAAAAAAGTAAATAAAGAAAGAAAACGTGTTTAAATATGTATAATATATACAATAATAAGCATAACTATAGAACTTTTTATGATAAACTCTATAGCAATTAGAAATTTTACATTTGTTTTGATATCGATATTATTTGCTTTTATTTTTTATTTTAAATTGTATATATATACAGTGATGGCCCAAATTGTAGACACTTTTGAAACTTTTCTTGTTTCTAATGTTTTCTTGTTTTTTTATGTTTCACTAAACAGAAACTCTTTTACATCATTTTAAAAATAATTTAATTCTGATTTCAATACAAAAAACGAAACTAACGTATTTGGAATAAAAAAAAATTAAACGGCAATAATTATCTAGATACATTAGATATTAAGATTGCAGTGAGTTATCAGCAGTTGGTAGGGTAGCCTTAATTTTTTATAACAGCTTCACATCGATATTTCATTGATTTGGCGAGAGATTTAGGTTCAGAAAAATGACAGTGATTCACCTGGAAAGTTAGAAATTGCAATTCACTTCATCACTGTATTTGTTTTTCAGATTAAAGTAATTTTAAATTTTATTATATTGCACATATTCAAATTTAGTTTTGTGTATTGAAATCAGTATTGAATTCGCTTTAAAATGGTAGTATGTGAGACTGCATTTTGTGAAACGTAGTAATTCCTATAAACATACAAAGTTAGAAAACCTAAACATTTCCAAAAGTGTCCATAATTTTGGCCACCACATTTTTTTTTTGTTTGTATATCTTTTTCTCTTTTATTGATAAAATTGGCTAGTTTAGACCTACTTGTGTTACTTTGGGAGCTGCCCTTAAATTACTCTTGTTTTCAATTTTGCGCATATTTTGTCATTCTTACATTTTAAAAATGTTTTTAAGATTCATATTTTATATTTACATGATTGTGTTCATGAATTCCCTTTATAACATCATGGCTCTTGCTGCAATTCCACGATGCTATTTCCATTCATATGGCGGCATCTTTTTGGAAATCTCGTATAGGTATCATCCTTAGACTTTTACACATTGTTTTGGTAATTTCGGCGTTTTTCTCTATAGCAATGATCGTGCCCTGTCTTAGCTTATTTTTCTAAACAGCCTACCGAAGCACTGCTACTTTTGTTTCTTTCATTAGCATTACATCTAATCAGGTGCACCTGAACAGTGGATTAGATATGCAAATTTCATTTTTCTTTTAAAAGTTGTTTAGGCTTGTCACGTTGACACAACGTGCATATTTGTTATAAAAAATTACCAATACAAATCTTAATTATTGTTATCTAAATTTAAAATAATACTCTATTCTAAATTTAATTAATTATAAGTTTTTAACAGTAACTCTTTTCAAAGCTTTCAAATTTCCTTTCAGCCATTTTATTTGTAAGGCAATAACGCACTTTTAATCATTTCGATTTCCTGCCTCCTGCTATGCTAATCAAATTTACAGCTGCAATCTGTTTTATTTATATTTTTTTCTTCCCATCCTCTTTTCGCAATTATTCATATGAAAGCCTAACTTGCAGTATTGCACTGCTCCCTGACCGCAGTTTTTTTTGTTTTGCTTCTCTGTGAGCAGCTGCATGCATCGAATGTTCTAGTAAAGTCTTTCGTGTTCCTTTTTTCTCTCTTACATATGTAATGGCTTAACGGCAAAAATTTGACCTCGTGACATACCCCCTGTGCATCTTTGAATATGAGCAGTTAGTTGTAAGTTAGCGAGCAGAGTAGAGCTGCGTTGGAGATTTGGACAAGCACTTGCCCTTCGGGGCTTGTGCCTCTGTCCGTGCCCATAATATATTCTAATTTTATGTGAAAATATGTTGTTTCTCCTTACTTCAATATTGATCGTGTGCAATTTAACCTAGAAGCCTATATTGTGATATTGTGATCCTAAAAATAAAAAATTGTCATTATCGTCAATAATCTGTTTTCTTCAATTACGATGATTTAAGAAATAGTGCATTTTCATTCGTCTTCATCTATAGAGTTCGGAAGTGATGTTTTATTTAGTGCAAGGAATTATTCACACCTTGCATGTTGATGATCGTTTTCTTTTCCTTCGATAAAGATGTTTACTGCATGCTCAAGTATTCTAGATATGTGTGTGTTTGTTAAGATGTTAGAAGGAAAATACGTAAATCAGGGAAAAACCCTGTGTTCAACTAATTCATCAAACACTAACCACTATCATCGATCACATGAGCCGCAATATTTTTAATTCTCTACGGCTCTGCTTCTATATTTATTTTACAAATACTACTACCATCACAATATAATATTAAAATTATTTTCACAAAAATCCTTCTGTACAAGGCTTTTGTTTGTTCATGCGGGTATTGTGGATATCTTTCGACCAGTGATTCCACGGCCTTATTCACCAAACATTTGATGCGCTTGCTACTACGTCAGCGCCTCACCATGGCACAGTGGTTGTGTCATTGAAAATGGTAGATGGCCGAAGTGTGAAGGTCTTGGGTCACATCGCGCGTCTTAGTCTCTAACTGTCTGGAGTTTTGGTAGGTTTTCGCCAAATGTAATGTGCATACGCATTCGATGCCATAATCACACACAATCACAACGAATCACATTCGCTAGAACGTCAGTACGGGATGCATCAAGGGTTAGTTCAAAAATGGTATCTACCACACCAAATGCTAGGATTAGCACCTGATCTGAGCCTAATCTAATGTGCGAAATCTCATCCTCAGAATATGGGAATTTACATACAAAATAATGTTAAACAAAATACTCAGTGAAGTTCAGCCATAAAATGCGCAAAGCCCTATCTCTCTCATATTTATTTACTGTATTATTTGCTTTGGACTTAAGCATGTGTGGTGTAAATTCCTATGGGAGACATTTTACACTCGCGAAAAGTAATTTATTCTATTCTATCGTATAGTGGAAGTAAGCAATAACCCGGAACTCCATGCCGTAGAGAGTTGTACTATATTTTATTGACATTATCAATAATTACAAATTATGTACAGTTAGTGCGGTGACTGGCAAAATAGCGACATGAAACGTGACCTTACAGGGCAGAGACCAAAGCGTGAAGTGAGTGTGGAAAAGGTTTGAGAACCCAAAGCCAACCTGGCGATAGAGCAGAGCGCTAAAAGGGAACTGTCGTCAAATAAATCGCCTATAAAGGAAAAGAAACGTTGGGCCTTACATGCGTATGCTGAAATTTAAATGTGACACGCCACAGGGGGGGATCAATAGAGATAAAATGTAACCTATGCAGAATTATTAAAACCCCCGTGGGAACGAAGAAAACTAAATGAATTCTCAGACGAAAGGTGCCTGTATTGCAAATGCTAAAACCAAAATAATTTAAGAAAAAGTTAAATAGCTTTATGGATACATGGGATATTTAAAAATGGCAAAGAGTATTAAATTTAGAATAGGTGAAGGGAAAACAGTAGTAATTATAAATGTGTGAATTATCTGTAAGAAAATTAATTATAAATATGCGATTAACAGCCTTCTAGCATGGTGAACAATGAATTTAAAATCCGGAAAATTTGCACATTTTGAAAAACCTCGAAAGGCATGTTTGTACCGTTAACATATATACATTCTCGTTGTGTTTGTGAACAAGCAATAACGATGTAAAACTTTAGCAATCATTCCGACTTCGCGAATAGCAGAATAATATTCTCAGAAAATATTCTATAAATATGTTTAGATTATAAAATTTAATTTTGAGTGATATGTGTATGGAACAAAGAAATGAAATTTTTTTTTTGTTGTTAAATCAAAAAAATTATCCGTGCAAAATAGCACCAACGAAATTTTTGTTAAATTAACAAAAGAATTTTATTAAAATTATTAGGTTATTTCAACAAAACATTTTGTCAGTTTACGAAACAATTTGGTTAAAATAAACAAATGTTTAGTAATTCAACTAAACTTTTAATTTAAATGGTTTATTTGGTTAAAATCAATCAATTTGTTTTTTGTTTGAATATTTTTCTTTTTGATAACGTGTGTGTTCACGAATCATTTAACAAAATTATTTTGTTGATCTTACTATGTTATTTATTTAACCCATCATATCAGTGCTTGAAAGTTTCAAAGATAAGACTAATTTATTTATTTATTCATCAAAATTTACATTTTATTTGAGTGTTTTTATTAATGACTATGTCATTGTATCTCTCATACCCTTTAATGAAAATTATCCGAAAAGTGTGTCCCAAAAAAGCCACATAAAAACGGGACATAATTTTACATATATTTAAATACTATTAGTTCACATCAGCTTTAATCTATTGTTACAATATATCGTAAGCTGTAGAATATGCATCAAATGTATTTTTCTATAAATAGATTACAGTCATAAGAATTTCAACATAGGGTTACCAGACGAAAAACACGAAAGATTAGAGATAAAAGAACGTAGTCAATTTATATCGTTTTAATATGGCAATAATGAAACTCGAAAATTAGGGGGGGGGTGTCCCCCTGACGAGGCTCAACAGCCGAGTTTTTATATCTACCATTTTAATATGAAGAAATTCAAGTCTTCTTTTGTTGTTGTTGTTGATAAGACAGACAGTCAGAATAGCTCTTCAGTTCATGATAAAATAAATGCGTAATACTAAATGAAACCCATGATTGCATCTATATTAAAAAGGTAGTGTTAAACAAAGCATACTTCTTTTTATTAGAGTTACTTTTTATTGGAGTTGTCTCGTTTTTCTAGCGTGTGTGGACAAACATCTAATTTATAACTTCGGCAAGCAGTTTCAGATTCAGATTTAAGATCAAAAGTGCACTGCCGCTGGGAAAAAAAGAAAAATATTTAGATTTAATGCTACAAGTAAAAGTTGACTCTCGCAATGGATAATTAAAACAAAATATTTCTGCTCCCATGTCTATCTCTCTCGGCCATTCCCCTTCCATCTGCTACTCTTCAATATTGGAAAGTCTGTGTATACAATCCCAAAAAGGAAGACTAATTAATTTACACGTTGACCTACTTTTTTCAATTGAACCTTTGAAATTCAAAAGAATCCTTATAAAAGTTTTAATAAAAACACAGAAATATATTATCAAGACACGTACATCGGTCTAGATGCTTTAACAAGTTTGCGTAACGGTCGAAAAATGAGTTGATTTAAACTAATATTTATAAAAACACTAGAAAGAAATGTAAATTTTAATGAATAAATAAAGTAATTAGACTTATTTTTGAACCCTTCAATTAACTCAGAAAAAATCCAATTTGATAGTTTTGTGTTTGGTAACACCTATATTTAAACTTATTTGCAGAAATCAGTATAAACACTCTTTTTATCTAATGAACAGGTCTCGAAAAAACCCGGTCACTCAGGCGACTAAAAGTATCTCTTGCGACTCGCTTTTTGCTGACTCCTAAGATTTTACTACTTTTGTCGATCCTTGCATGAAAATGGACGTTCCCGTCCGTCCCTCTGGCTTAGGCTATCCTGCGCGTGACCTTGACGCAGGCGTAAATTGACTGCTGAACGATTTCAAATGCCATTGGCTCTGATTTTCAACAAATAGGTTTTGTTATATCGACTTGGCTGAATCAAATAAACTTTTGTTGAATCAACAAAATGAAGCTACTAAACTGTTTAACCAAAAACGTTTTATTTAATTCGACAAAAACACTTTTTTAGCGTGTAGTTAGAGTGACAGAAATGCGATTGTGGATGTTTAAACTTCCTTTTCGATTGCAACTAATATGTTTCCTGTTGAGTTATATGAAATAGCCTTTGTCTACAAATTTGTGAGGGGCGGAGGAGTTAAACCCGAAGTCCCCTGCGACTGCTGGGTCCGCCTACAGGTAAATACGGCATTGCTCAAAGTAAAAAAAAAAAGAATAAAGAGGAAAAATGTTATAAATCGTTTAGATCTGCATTTATTGTAAGAATTTTATAGCACTAGAAAATGTGAGTATAACGGAGTACGTTGGGGGATGATATTTTTGATCAAATGGACCGAAATAAAATTAGGAAATATGTCTACTTCAATTAATTTTTAATAATTTATATCCGAATTTCGAATTTGAGTTGCAGCACTTAATTGAGTTGTACAACTATTAAAGAATTTCTTCCTTAAATTAACCTTAAATTTTCACTTAAACAATTATCACTGAAAACTTCGCTTTAAAATACATGTGTACAATTTAGTTATATTACTTACACATAACTATTATGCAAATGTATCAGCGCCTTATGCAAATATATATATACTTGCTCACTTTGCATTTCTTTTTTACTGATTAGAAATTGTATTATACAGATATGCATATATAATACACATCTCCTCTCAAAAATTGTCTTTTATTTCTTTACAAGCAATTTCATTCCTTTGTACTCAGCATTACAAACATCAAAGTCTCGATACCTCCTCTAAAGAAACTTCTGCTAAAACAAAACAATCTTCTCTAAAATGTTTCTTTAGTTCAGTTTCACGTACCTTGGTTTATTAATTCCTGGATTAATTTTTCTTCTAACATCTGCAGATATACAAATAAAAGTAAATAAGTAACGCGTTCAATTTCAGCTTTCACCTTTCTTGCCTTTCTAAGACATTTTTCGCGTCACTCAATCTACTAGAGGATTTCGAACTTAACTACTAGATAGGCACTGCAGCAAATTGGAGATCTAAAGCATCTGGAGCCGTAAATCCCCGTAAACTAACTCGAGAGTAAACAGGCTGTGTTGTTTAATTGAGCAGAAGTTTCGATATTTGGTTTCTGAGAGGGAGAACTTGCTGGACTTTTCCTGGAGACAATATCACTCTTTTTTCGCCGAACGAATGCCGTTTGAATTTAGCGTTAATGAAATTGCACCGAGTTTTCTTTAACCAATCTTTTATGAAAGGAATAATAAATGTGAAATGGATACAACTTATGCAATATTATTAAATAATTTTTAAGAGAATAAAGTATTTCTATAATAAATTAAAAAAAATAATGACTTATGTAATCTAAAATAGATAACGGTAATTGTTTTTATTTAAGATTGGTGATGATTGATATTTATTTAATTGATGTTCATTCAGTCGGAGCAGAACTGGCAAAGCCTTTTTCTCATAATATAACATGTGCTATGCTGTTTGTGATAAGCTAACCCTACACAAGGGGCATCTGTCTTGGAAGAGGACATTTTAAGGGGTTCTAATACGTGTTCATGTTACAACTGTAGAACCCCCCCCCCCAAAAAAAAAAAAAACTCCAGATCATTATATGGAGAGCCACACGGTAGGCCGAACCCGGGACCGTCATACTTGGGCCCTCTACCATGCTTTGTGCCTTATTCACTCGGCCATCACGACAGCTCATCTAAATTCAGATTGCAGTTTCGGAAAAATCGCTTCGAAGTATGTCGGGAACCGTCCTGGAGAATTTCCATAGAAAATTTGGTAGGTCTAGGATCCCCCGTCTAGGCGCTATGCGAGACACAGACAAACTATAACTAACCGACTGACATTTTACAGTATGCTTTATTTATATAGATTAGTGCATGTGCAAACAACGCCTATAGCAAAACATAATTGAAACTCATCTTGTTTCATCAAATAGACGAGTTGCTTCGCTAAAAATGGTCACATTACCTAAATTGGAACTTCTTGGTCCTTTATCGACAGCACATTTGACAAGAAAAATCACTCCAGTTATTAATTAAAAAAAAAGTATCATCAGCTTACTTTTGTAAAGAAGTTGTACTGTGTTGTTAAAAGGTTCTACTGAAATTTCGAAATAGCTCATGGCAAATTGCGTGAATAAAATCAAGGCTTTGACTGACATAAACATTTGGTATCATTGCACCGGGAGGAAATATTAGGTTGTAACGAAAGTTTCCCGCCACCGCAAACATCGTCAGCACACAGTTCTCGTTGGCGTATTTGCTCATATTTTGTCAAACGATTTTTGGCATTTGAAAGAAAGAGGTTTACTTTATAACATTGTATTGTGAAATCTGTAAAAAATATAGTTATTAAGTATAAGGTGTCTCAAATGGAACTATCACTCTAGAGAATTAGAACCATCATTTACTTCCAGTTGTGTTGCAAAAAGTCAGCTACATAATATATACGAATTATGAGTACAGCTTTAAGTACTGTTGTTGTATCATGTGATACTGTGCAGGTTTGGTACCGAAAGTTCAAAAACAGTTATCTAAGGAGTTAGAAGCTAGTTTTTCAGGCAGATATGGCGGAAAACTTTCGTTACAACCTGCTATCTGTCAATATGCTGAACAGTATTAATTCTTTCAGCTGTAGTCATACCAGTACATTCTCTTTATACAACAGCATGTGGTGGAATGAATAACCATTCCTGATGCCTTATGATTTTCCAAAAGATGAGGAAAATCTTAAAATATCGGAACACGATGCTCTTCCTGAAATGAAAGAGAATTTTGTAAACTCTGAATTAGATTACTCTAATATGACACAACTGGTTCAATTCCAGATATTCCTGATACTTTAATTAATATCACTAGAATACCAAGTGTTTTAGCTTTTTTTTTTTTTTTTGCCTTACTGAGATTGATGATTTGGAAGTTTAAACACTGCACTTTTTTTAATAGTAAGACACTAGTCATACTGTCATTTACTGTCATCCTAGAACCATGTTTATTAAACATCAAAACTAATAGGCGGGTAACTAATAATGTAGTAGAGACTGTTTGGAAAAAAGTCTGAACCGCAGCTGTTTAAACAATTGCCCACATCGCACGAAATGCATGCTGGAAAAAGTTAACATAAAAATTTGTGAAATGGTACAAATAAAGGAGGATAGTATGTCTGTATGCAAATGTCCTTGTCGTTTGTTTCAAATGAAAACATTACTTAGAAAGGTTAAAGACGAACATGGCGGAGAGAATAAGACACTGAAGATTGAGATATAGCTGATGTGTGCTGTCCATGGTCCTAGCCTCTCGCGTGGCTGTCGATCTAATGGTCTGGAGTTTGAAGAGTTTTTTTTTCTTCTTTTCCAGATGTAACTAGAATTCGCGATTGATCCCCTTAAGAAGTTCTCCCCCCAAGGCATCTATCCTTAGATAGATTACGCTCGCGTAGCTTAACCTTAACCCGACAAAACAAACTCAGAAAAGTTTGAAATAAAATACACATGCCGAAAATGCAATTTTATAAAAGTGATAAAAGAATTCTGCCGAATTATCGGGAAAAAAAAATATTTTTTCTGTCTTTTTGTGCGGAATGAGTCTCAGAATTTTTTTTTTCTAATGGCCGGCCTCTTCCTTGAAGGCTTTGGCCACAGCAGGCCGGAATTGTTGATCTTTTTATTATGGGGGCACCTAGTAGGTGGACCAACGTCGCCTCCTATGAAGGGACGAACAGGACAACCACGCCCAGTCGGGAATCGATCCCCGTCCGCAGGGAGTTGAACCCGAAACCCCAGTACGGTGCTTTACCTACCATACAGCTAGGTCGGCCTGGATCTCAGAAATGCTTATCTATATTCGAGAAAAACGTGTCTGCTTAGTACTGAGCTTAAAGAAAGTAAAAAATCAGACATCGGGCTTGTATGTAACTGAAGACATTTGATTTGAGTTTTAATTGGAAAGTTTGGAAATTGTAATTCTCTATAAAGTAATTTTATAAAAAACAGTAGCCTGAAAAAGAAAAAAAAACTAATTTTTACAAATTTTAACTACATAAATAAGTACATTATAACTATTTTCAAAATTTAATTTGTGTGCAGGTTAATAAAGTATTGTATTTGATAATCAAGTTAAACATAGAGTATTCGGCAGTAATGACTCTTGAAGTGCGCAAAGAAACTTTCCATTTTCAAATCCTACTCTCTCTATAATAATAAATTTTGTTGGACCAGTTAAACGTTTATTGAAGGATTATACGGCTTAGGTATAAAATAAGAACTGAGGGAAAGAGATCGTAAACATCAGTAACAGTAAATTACTGCAAATTAACTGAAAGTAGGAATAGCAGCTCATTTTTAATTGCTGGAAATTTTTTACTCTGGATTTTACAATTTACAGAAGTTTCTCCTTTCCCATAACTTCTGTGCAGTTTATTTTTAAGGAATATAATTTTCGGTGCTGGTTTCAGTTAAACGATTCTTTTTCTTTTACTTTTTACTTTAAACTCGCTAGTTTTAAGGCAAAATATCAAAGACTGAAATCCCGTAATTAGTTTTAGATTTATGGAATCTGCCATTTCTTTGCAACAGCGCTTAATGCTACGTAAAGAATATTCTGAAATATGTGAAAGTTATTTTAATATGATATAATATTCTTGAAAATATTTGATATCATAAACCGTAAATCGGGAAAACTTCGGAATGTGAGTGAAAAATCGAATACAGAATTTGATCCGTACTTACAGTACGAGTTAAATAGTGTAAAAATACGTGCAACCTTAGTTCTGGCTACTACTTCAACTTTTTAGACACTGGATTACCACGCCCCAAAAGAATGTTTGGTAATATATTGTTAATGTTCCTTCATGTTAGCAATTGATAATCAGCAAAAACATTAGTAAAATTTAGACCACATGAAAAAGAGAGGGAGATAAAGAAAAGAAAGGAACATTTAGGTTCAAGCACTGGAAGAGTTCTCAAAAACCACATGATAAGGGGATCAGATCGAAGAACTCAGATGAATGCCCTTACAGCACAATAAGCATTCTAAATGGAATTCATGTTTTAAGAAACGATGAATTATCTCCAATCTGTGTGTTTCGAGTCGGGAATAATATCTTTCAGTTGTACGCATGTAAACTGTGACTTTGTCAAAATTTTCCCATTCGGAAGGAATCTACTCAATGGATTTTGAGAGAGTTGGATGAGAAACCGCTATGGTTTATGAAGATTTTCTGAATACATGGGGAGCATTTTTCTATACACGAATCTGCTGGCAAGCAAATCTATTAGCTGTGAGCTCAAACTACTATTTCCGATACGTACGTTAGAAATACGATGCAATGTATTGTAATGGTTTTATTTTTTTAATGATAAACAGCTGTTTTTTTGCTGTATAATTTAGATAATATAAAATGTATACTGATGTTTCATGGGTGTAAAGCTTCAACAACAAAAGTAAATTGCTTTGTTAAAATAATCATGCATAAACACCAGGAGGTTATTATTAAACTTCCCCTATAAACGCTATCCTACAGAGCAAACGGGAGAACGGAATGCAACGAAATTCCGTATATGGGCTATACACAAGATGTACTCACGGAATTTCGAAAAAAACATAGTTCAAAACATTTTGGGGCTTTGTATGCAAAACAGCAAATTTAACAATGGAAATGACTAATTCGATGTGTACAGACAATTTCAATATTTATTCAATAGTTCTTTAGCTTTTTTAAAAAACTTATTTGGGTCATTTTAAAGATGATTTCATCATGCAAAGCGCCCCCGGGTGGTCATTTTTTGAGGTAATTTTTTTGAAAAATTTCCTTAAGCGCATCTCGTGCACAACCCGCATGCCAAATTTGGTTTCAATCAGCCCACCCGTTTCAGCTGTAGAATGCTGCTTATAGGGGAACTTTAATTACAACCACCCTGCACATAGTGCATCAAGAACGTATTGTATGTTACATAGGATTTGTTCTTCTTCAACTGTAAAAAACATATACTGACAGGCACAAAAAAATTTGGGAAAAATGAACTTTCAGTGATATAAATGTCCATTTTGTGTGAAAGTATTTTAACAAAGTATTTTGTTTTTCTTTTCTTCTTAATATAAGCTTTTTTGGTTGTTTTTAATAACTTAGATATTGTTTTTTGTTCAAACGTTGTACCAAATGGTGCTCATAATAATAGTAATAATAATAATAAACTTCTCTTTCGTAAAATAAAAACGGCCTTTTCATCAGTTAATTATTGTAACCGCCACCGAGAACACCATTTGCTATAGTTACGTTGTCAAACTATCTGAATTTCTTAGTCAACTTGTGTACGACGTATCAAATGGAATTGAATTTGAATTCCATAATTTCATTGTTTTGAAGTTGTTAAATAATAATTTGATTGCATATACATATATATATATATATATATATATATTATTTATATACATGTGTTGTGAATGTCTTCCATACAGTTTCAAACGTATCACGTATTATGAGAAATATCTGAACTTACTGAACCACTATGCTTCTGTTTTAATCTATCATTTCAAATATATTTCGAATTCTTTCCGTAAATATTGATTTTCAATCTGTGCTCTTAAGAGTAACACCAATAAACGACACTTAATCTAATTGCTTAAATACATTTTCCCAAAAAGTGTTTGCTTTAAGTAATGGTATTTGGGAAAGATTTAGGTTATTGACATTACTATAAATTCAATTTATCTCGTTTGGGTATTTCATTTACATAGACTTTCCACAGAGAGGATTGGCTCTTTTTTTTCTCTCCCCACACAAGACGTGACATTCGTAATTTCAAAAACACATATAAATGGATAAGTTTAATGGGGTGAATGTTATTTTTCTTTTTCTTTCAATAAAGTACTCAAACAAATGTATTTTTCTTTATCTAAATCTATTACTAACACTGGCACTTATAGAAACTCAAAAGAGAGAGTAAGGGATTTAAATCACTTGCTAAAGTAGGGAAAAAAATCTTTTTTGTATGTTTTGTACGTATAAATGCAATATAGAATAAGTATACATAATACTAAAAATGAAAGCATGTGTGCGATAACGTTGTAAATTAGCAGATAGACTTCTAGATTTGCTCTAAAGAAATAATCAAGGTAGCTGATTTATAGAATTCTAATCAAACCATGTTATGGAAAATTCTAATATGAAAATACACCGAGTAGCCATAGCGATTACAGGAATCTAGTGTGTTTTACATGCGAAATTCCAAATCCTGCCGACGTAAATAGTAATTATCTTCATGATAAACTGCTTTCTCGTTTCCTTTATTTTTGCTTTTTTAGAAGTTATGTATTCAATTTTTTAATCATGCTGGGGTCTAACATTGATATTTCTAAGGAACAAAGGAACGACAAAATAATTAATAAATTAAATAAAAAATTACCAGACTTTTTTCTCATGTCTAGATGCCGGTTCACCTGATGTCCGAGCAGTTTGTACGCCTGTTAGATTGTTTCTCCTTTGGGAACTTTGGCACTAAGAACTTTGGAAATTTGGGAACTTTGTGTTCAGTTTCATAAAACCAAATTTAGCATTATTCGCTATATAATTCTCGGATTAAGTGAAAAAAAAATTTACTTTAAAGATAGACTAGCAGTTTTCAAACTTTTTAAAAAAGATATTTCTACTTCAAATGCACATCACAGCAAACAAATTCAGCCTATTATATAGATCGGCTTCGGAAATTTATGCGAAATTCATGATGCATTACATTATTCATATGAAAGGTAAAGCATAATTTTGGAAGGTTCAGTCACTTAACTAAGATACTTAGGCACACACACGGTTAAAATAAGGGCTGTTAAGGAATCTTAATAATTACATGTGATCACAAAAGAAATATTAAAGCCCCAAGTACTTCAAATTACATGTTAGTAGGTTTTTTTTTTTTTTTTTTTTTTTTTTCATCCGTATCCTGCTTGTTCAGTTACTTTCGAATTATGAACGTATAGGTGGTGCTAGTATACAGCTAAATACGTTTTCTTTTTCATAAAAGTAGCTGAACAGATATAGTATATATACTATACCTAGCGAAATGTGGATAATAAGAAGTTCGATTTTTATTGAATACTGCGTTTTTCCCTGCTACTGCAGACGGTGCAATTTAGCAGCAGTAACGGAAAATTATAACCCTATTTCTATATTTACGTGCACTCGTACTTGTGGACCCGTCTACTATTACTTTAAAAGCTTATTTTTTCGAATGTTGCGATGTACCTCTAATAACGAAAAAGTATTATGCAATTACTAGATTCTGATTTTTCTAACAAAGGGTTCGCTTGCGTTTTTCAACACAGCCTTTTTTCAGAAGCTGTGCAACCGCGTTATATTTTATAATTAATAAAGCATTATTATAGGAATTATTTAAATATTTCCTCATTGGATCGGAGAGCTGGGACGCATTTGCATATTGCAATAAACTTGAAACTTATATCAAATATTATGTAATGCATTTTAGTCCATCTTTAAATAAAAGTTTCTTTAAAAAAAGTACATGTGAATATTTTTTGAAAATTTTAATCTTTCAGACTATGTTTAGTTTAAAGCAGTAGTAAAAATTAATTTTACTACTGCTCTAAACATGTACTACTGCTCTAACTGTAATTACACTTCAAATAAAGCTAACGTACCTATTATCAAATTTTCCTGTACCAATCATACCAAAAATTCTAAGTTTACGGTCGCGTGTGCTACCCAAGTGGTGTAGCAGCTTAGAAACGAATCTACCACACTTTGGGACCGGGTTTGGGATTGCTTCCCGGCATATACTAGGGTGTTTCTGATGTCGTAGTCAGGGGTCATGATTGCCGCCAAATGGGTGCCTTTCACGATTTATCGCGAAATTACTGAATTATTTCTGCTCACTTACTAGTGTAATTAAGGAGAATCTCATAAATTTACTTTTAAATAACCCAATTCAAACTTTGATATCACATTTCTTTTATATATAAAATTTCATGAAGTTACCACTGTAAAATTGTTTTATTTGGGGGTCATTCCGCGCTGGTGAATAGGGTGGATCGAAAAAAAAAATATTTTAATGACGGCCCACATGGAAGAAATTGTCAAATGGTCAGGTGAGAATTTTTAAACATCCCCTTCAGGTGCCCCACTTGCTCCAAAAAATCAATTTTTTTTAAAAGAATGTTTATATGTATAAAATGGCTTGGTTGCTTGGGTAGCATGATTTTCCAAATAACAAGAAGTATTTTTCCATAATTTTTTTTTTATAGTAGTCCCTACAGACGCTCCGAAAATTTGAATGCAAAATTAAAAAAATTAGGCTATTTCCATTTTCACGAAACAAGAGCTAAGTAGCTTTTGCCCGTGCTACTGATCTGAGTCACTATATGTTCTCCGACAAAAGAATAAGATGTCTCGCTTAGTCCTTTGAAGCACAAGCATTTTCATATCAATATAGACGACCAACTGGATTGACTGCCCAACGCTGAAAAAGGATAGTCGTTGCCATCGATCCATTTAACTACCAATACCACGGCGGTCGATCGAATAGCCCATCTGGCACAACAGAGCTACAGGAGTTTTACGACACGGCTGGCTGCGTAGCCGTACAGCTACCTGTGTCAAAGAAGAACGTATTTCTTAAGTACAAGAACCAAGTTGCATTTACTTTGCTCATCAAACTGTTTTGTCGGGATTTGCGATTAACATTAAGAATGGAATAGTAACCTTTTTTCATGACAAAGGTATATGAAATGATTCACCTTTATCAATCGGATGCGATGGGACAATCATCAATACTGGTACAAAGGCAGAAGTAATAAGTCTTCTAGAAGCTGAGTTAAATCGCACGGATCAAATGTTCATTTGAATGCTGCTGCTTAACAAACTTCTTTTGCATGTTTGTATTAGCTTGATGGTGGAATTCATGGCCCCTAAAGAATTTTCTGGTTATATTAGCAAGTTATTGCAAACTCGTCATACACTTTCTGTAACTAAATTCTGTAAAATCGAGGGGAATCCATTTTTTCCAGATGTCGGTAGGAGATTTTTAATACAGATCACATTATTTCTTGGATATGTTGAAAGCAGTGCCTTCAGGAGAATGCGTCAAGATTTAGCTACTATTCAAGCAACACTGGTGGTGCATTCCAGGTGGTTGACAAACGCTGAGTCCTTCGTCTTTATGTTTCAGTTCAGGAGCCTTCCGAAAACTTGTTACATTACTTGTTACATCCACTAACTTACATATAGTAAGTTAGTGGAAGGTATACGGCCCAGTGTGGTTCCACATAAAAGGAAAGCCATTGTGCATTGAAGGTTCTAGAGACATGCGAAACCAATTATGTACTCAAGATATATAACGGATCGCCTAAAAAAAAACTGTTGAAGCTGTCATCCAAAGAAACGGATTTTTTGTACATATAGAGAATTTGCTTCTAGCTATGTTATATGATGATAGAGATACTATTCGAAAATTAGCTTACCTTAGGGTTACTTCTGGGAAAAAAAGAAATCACGTTTCATCTAAGAGAAATTTTCGTGTAACAGTAATAAAAATGCAAGCAACTGATTGTAAGGATTTAATTTTTTGGAATAATATAACGAGCGGTTAGAGCCTCCGGTTTTGAAAGTCATCTCCGATGAAGATTTAAAAATATTCCTGTCAAAGGAGATTGCTTCAGTGAAATTCACCCATGCCACACACAAGGAACTGAATGCTGTGTGAAAACTGGTAACAAAGGCTGCACCTCTTGTTTGTTGAGTAGAAAGGAGGGATGGATTTATAAGATCCAGGCTCGAATCAAGGAACATAAGGAAATTTTTTAATTCAAAATCAGAGTTTAGATTGAAATAATTTTTCACGCGCTAATTATATCACATATTTTTTTTAATATTCGTACTTTAAGGCTCATTTTTATCAATTAAACACTTGTATTGATTTTCAGTGTATTTATTGCCTTTAGCATATATACTTAATCAAATATGCAAAAATCTAAACTATTCTACTATTTGGAGCATCTACAAAAATACTCCTACCGCCTGTAGTTTTCATAAAGACACTTTTAAGACATGCCAGAAATGTTTATACTTTATTACCAGAGTACACTTCCAAATTTATAAAAAATGATTACTTCACAATTTTAATATAATATATATTTTAAATTATAATTTTTAACTATTGTTCGGGTGCTTGGGGCACAGGAAGATGTGAATGGAAATAAATAAAAATACATTTATATATTAATGTACCCAATTCACAACTTTATGATCATACGCCAAAGGCAATTTCGAATATTTTTATTTTCTTTTAATTTTCGTAAAATTTCAATTTCAAACTATATTTCAGACATTTGGGGTACTTCAAGATGTAGATGAATTTCAAAAAAAATTACATGTAAACTAAAATACGCAACTTTTCCACACTAAGCCAAAATTAATTTCTAAAAAAATGTTTTTCCTAACATTTTCGATCCACTCTATTGATCAAGTTACAATAATACAGTGAAAAGTCAGCCAGACTACAAATTTGTATGTTATTCTGAAAACATCATTTTTTTAAGTATATCAAATATTAACTGGGAATAATATTGTATTTGCATTTGGAAAACAATATCATCTTTCTATTGTGCACTTAAAAAAAAGGGATTTTTATTCAAGAGATTAAACATCATTCAATAGTATTTCCTGCACAGACCTTCAAATAATGTATATACAGTGGTGTAGCAACGGGAGGGGGGCGTTAGGGAGCTCAGAACCCAATCCCATGAGGAATTTTTTTGTAATATAAAATGTATTTTCTTCATTCTCTAATCACACACACTTATACATATATATGAGTTGCAGTAGTCGTAACCACCCACATGAAAATTTTCTCGCTACGCCTCTGTATATGTGAAGATAAAAATATAACTGAAAAATTGATCATATAATTTTAAAGTTCCTTTAAAACATATTGGAATAAATTCTATTCCACATGACTAATTATTTTGAAACTTCACGATGCATCATTTAAAGAACTTTGAATAAAAATTATTATTTTTTCTCAAAATCCAATTAAAGTGCTTTAAGTTCTTGCCGTTCTGCTAAAAATAATCCAAGACTTTGTAATAAAAAATTGGAAATAGTACCACCATACGTTTTTTCAAACCGAGTTTGTTGATCCTTTGTAAATTTCTTAGGAATTATAGTTCGATTAGTAAGCCACATATCAATCCCTAAATCCCTATAATTTTTAAGGCCATGACTTTTTCGAGATTTAAAACTCTTTTCTCACAATTTTTAAAAAATAGTTTTTGGAAAAGGAAACTATTACAAAAAATTAATCCGATTCCATTTCGATTTAGTGAGAGATTAACTAGAATACTTTGAAGTGTATAGAAAACGAGTCTAGAGGTTTGAGTTCTTTATAAAGATATATTTTAACTGGAATAAGGTATGGTACTCCCAATTTATTTCATTTTTTTCTTTTGTTGTGAAAACAGAAGCAGTTTTCGTGCTTTTGTGCAATTTAGAAGGATTTTGAACTTGCTTTAATGAATACAGAGGAATGAAAGTAATAAAATACACGATTTATTTTCTAGTTTGTTTTGGCTAGCCTGTACGAGGGGGGCATTTATCACCGTACTGGGTTTAAAAATACATGTGTAAAATACATTAGTTTTTAAACCCAGCTCCGAGACTGGGTTTTTAAACCTAGCGCCGAGTCCCTTTTAAGCGCTTACCACGGTGCTTAAAAGGATTTTTAACGCGTGTTCACGTAAAAGCTGGAAAAATCCGCTCAAAATTTCAGACCGTTATAGCGACACCCACGCTATAAGTCCAAATCCGAGACCTTCACACATCAGCCATCTACAATATTCAGTATCTTATCCACTCGGCCGTGGTGGTGCCTTAAAATATAGGAGGAATGATGACTACAGTTATAGGGTGGGTATAAGATACTCAAAACAATGGATATCTAATGTAAAACACAACAATTGGTAGCAATAGATTTCCATTTAGAATGTAGGAAATATTAGCAAGAAATAAGATATAATACATGCAATCATATTCTTACTTCAGTCCGACAGTATTTCAGTCTGTTATACTCGATGCCCATTAGAACACCGCCAGTCCTTGGACAGTGTTGGGGAGAGTGAACTCTCTCGCGATAGAGTTCCCTGTGAACGCCAAAAGCAATCTAATGAAAGTAAAATATTTTGCTGCTCAGATTTCCTCCATGTTGAAACGATACCTCTGGTGGTGCCAATGCAAGGGCTTGGTCTCTTACCTAGAATTGATTCAAAATTAAGTACCACTCATAAGGATCAACTTTGGTCTGCCTATTCGACGTCCCAATGGATGACCAATATATTCGGCCTTCGTAGCGGCCAAATCTTCAGTATACTACTGACTAGGTCATTATTAAAAAATAATTAAAAAAGGAAACTTAAGTTATATATTTTTAAAAAGTGCGCGTTATCTACAAGCTTATTGTGTCAAAAGTTTGATGTTAATTCATGTTAAGTAAATGCGTAAGTCTTTTAATGGCTGCCTCAATCTAAACCTAAGAGACATTACATTATGATCATCCACACATTTTTCAATGAACACGTCTAGATGACATGAAGAGCACGTAATTAAGTAGGAATTGTATTTAAGTATTGATGGAGAAGGTAAGGTATCATTCTTGCCCTTATGTTTGTCAGTGATGGGAAAGGCTATGATCTATGAGGGTGAAAGGCTATTGGGTTTGCCCAAATTCTAAGAAAACGGGTCTGGCAGCCCTAAAGCAGACAGTAGGACGACAGAATGCAGTAGTCAGGAGTGTGAGAAGAACGGACTTGGACATAGGACATTCGTCGATTAGCGGGAAAAGGCTGTTGATCTAAGTGAATTTAACAGAGGGCAGGTTGTAATGGCTCGAAGTCTCGGGACGAGTATCTCCGAAACTGCACGACTGGTCGGTTGTTCGCGATCTTCCATTCTTAGTAATTATAAAAAATGGATTAATAAAGGTGTAAAAGGCAACAGAAGCCAAGATGTTGGGCTACCACGCATCATCAAAGAAAGAGGACGACGGAGACTGTCCCGCCTAATAGAGCAAAATCGGCGTCAGACAGTGGCTCAGCTGACAGCCTAGTGCAATTTAGGTCCAAGTACAACTGTTTCGGAAAACACAGCTCAGCGAACACTGTTCGATATGAGACTGTGGAGCAAACGTCCCACTCGTGTGCCTCTGCTTCAGTGTCAACCACGCCTACAGTGGGCTCGACAACATTGAGACTGGATCGCGGATGTGTAGAAGAGAGTTGCCTGGTGGGATGAGTCCCAGTTTTTCCTTTATCGCGTCGTCGATGGCCGTGTCAAGGTACGCTATTTTCCAGGAGAACAGCTATTCCCCTCTCCCCGGCAGCTAACAGATCAAATACCACCATAATCCAATATTTCGACTTCATGTGGCCGTCTACTATTTCAACTACCATTCAACTATTTTGTACAATCTGTCTCCAGTATCTACCAATAGCTTGTGCCATTCATGACCAGGCGAGTTGCAGCTGTTTTGAAAGCCAAAGGAGGCGCGAAGCGTTATTGAGTAGGTGGTCATAATGGCTCTTCAGTTCATATTATAATCTGATTTATAGTGACAATTAATTTGAGAAAACTAATTTTTCAAAGGGTTAAGTGGATTTTTTTTTAACTTGTAAAATTAATTTTGCAATTAAAACCTTGATTCTAAGTTTCAGAGAGACTTTGAGATATCTTTGATAACACACAAATGAAAAATATATATATATATATATCAGTTTTTATTGCTTTTGACATTGAACCACCTTGCACGGTATTATAACCAAGCAAACAAGTAATCCTGAAAGACTGAAATAATTTAGTGAAATTTCTGATTTTATATAAAATTTCTTCTAATTTACAACTTAAAATATTTTACATTTTAGCAATTATTATTATTCTGAAGGTTAGTAAAGTTCATCGGTAAAGTGGAAAATTTCCTCACAGTGCTATTTCGAATGATTTTCTTCTTAGAATACTTCTAAAAAAGAGAACATTTCAAGCTAATACAGAGTTTGTGAATTGTAACTCGCTCGCACAGCAGAGACAGATACCTTTAAATGTGAATTTTTGAACAAGTAAATAAACATTCAACCACTATTTAATTCCAGTATTTATCTCGTTTAACCTATAGGTATTGTTATCCTTAGCATTAGTAAAACTCATTAATATGTTTGTTTGTGCGATTTTTGTCTAACGTAAACGATTATGCGTTATTTTTTGTCTTCCCACTGAAATAAAGTGGGAAAATATGGAGCACTATTTTACCATTACAAAGAACAGATGCAAGCAGAGCGTTATTTGGTCACGAGCTCAGCACTTTCAATTGCAGACAGAAGAATGTTATGCAAGGTCACGAGTTTGAATATTGTTTACTGAGTAGTTTTAATCAGAGATAGCCTATTTAGACATGAAGAGTGTGCTTTGGAAGATAAAATTCATTGGAACTTGGTAAATATGTTATACGGATCATGTGGGGAGAAGGAATATGAAATTAAAAAAAAAAACAATACTTTTAAATTACGAGTACCAGGTGTGAAAAGAATGAAGGAAGAGCAAAAGCCACGAACCAGAAACAAAAAGCTTTATATAATTGCAGCTGCTGTTTAATGTGCATTCAGTCTTGGGCAACAATATGTTCAAAGAGTGTTACAATGTGTTCAACAGAAGCCGTATGACACTTGCTTCAATTCAGACGTAATCTGCAACCTTTATCCATAATTTTTGGAAAATATCCACAAATAGATATCACTGGGATTCTATTCAGTCAGGCCAGAGGTCAGGGTCACAGATGGAAAATTTATTATTTTTATAGCTGGATTCCTTTTTCTCGTGGTTTATGTAACGCACCGATGGTTGATGAAATACGTCCACCTCAACCCAGAGCCTGATAAAGGCAGCTGTAGGTCCTGGGCAGAAGAAAAAAAAAATTCGTTCGCATACCGTAACCCCCGTAACATTTCTTAAATGATTCGCATACTCCGAAAAGTTTTAAACATCATTTCTCCCTTCCAAACACAATCCCCCCCCCCCCTAAGTAGTCTGAAATGAACGAACATGATGTCAGTGAAAGGTCACGTCGACACGCCTTATAGACTGCAGGGGATTTCCGTGAACTAGGGGAAAATGTATTATTGATTAAAATTAGTTTATATACAAGCGTAAATGTGCATTATTTTAAGAGTTCATACTTGATTCAAAAATACAACTTTTGTTTTTTGTTTGTCTTTTTTGTAATATTGCTGTAAATTTTTAAAAGTGAAAAATATGGAATTTTGGCCCCTAAAATCTGTGGTTCCTGGGCAATTGCCCCGTTCTCCTTGCCGGTAATAGAACACTGCCTCTACCGGCATTGCGTATAACTAAAAAGATTTTTTGAAGTAAAACTTCTTTAGGCGCATCTAGGGAGTAACTCAGATTTTTTTTTGACGGAAGTAACACTCAGCAAAGGAAGTGACGTATCTTTTTCCCCCTTGCTACCTTCATTTGCGGAACAGCTCTCGGGCTTTCATTCTTGCAAACGTCGACTGTGCTCCCTGCGAGTCGACATTACTCCCTACCTGTTTTGAAGCAAGATCTTTTCTGATGACTCTGTTCAGTGTATAAGTGGACCGGCTCTTGTCGGAAGTCTTTCGCTGAACAGGTGGCGATCCTGCTGACTGTCATTCACTGTTGTTACAGGCGGCGACCCAACCCATCACCTCCGATAAACAAGGCCTACGCAGAATACCGAATACAGAAAGTGGCACAATGGTGCATTCCGTGGTCCAAGCTCTGTTGCTTTACTCACATGTTTTCAATGGCATTATCACAATATTTAATGGAATTATGAGTTAAAACTTGACATGATTGGTTGCCATGATACATAAGTATTGTTTGTCTGTACTTAAATAGTATGTAATCTTTTAATATTGCTCATGTGTTTTTGAGGTATTTAGAATAATTAGCCAAATGTTAATTTTTAAACAGAATAATAGTTCGAGCAAAACCAGCAGAGGAAAACAAAGGTTTAAGAACACTGCCATAGAAAAACGCAATAATAGACCCTACGTGCATTAGATACCAACCGACAGAAGAAAACACCATATTAGGAACACAGTTAAATACCTCAACATAGACATTCTCTCGATTCAAACCCTACGGGAAAACGTTTTAAGAAAACAGTGAAATAATAATAGTTCAACACGGACACTTCCTGGATGCTAACCCGATATCCAGACGGAACAACAGTTTAAGAACACGGGTATGTAACACCACAAAGAAACAAACACTGGCTGCAAAGGGTTTAAGAACAAAATAAAAGAATAACAAATGGACACTCCGTGGATTCTAACCCAACCTCAAGACGGAGGCGGTTTAACACGGGGATGGAACACCACAAAGAAACGGACCCTGGCAGCAATCAATCCCAAACAATAGACAGAACCTGCAGTTTTAAAACAAGGATACAGAATAATAATTCGAAACCTACCAGCAGACGAAATCAACGCTTAAGAACACTGTAATAGAAAAACACACACACACACACACACAAAAAAAAAGAAATAAAAATTTACACTACCTGCATTCGAACCCAACAAATAGAGGAAAAGATCAGTTAAAGAACACAGTTTAAATATAAAACTAGACTATGGACATTCCCCCATTCAAACCCAAACTCCAGACGGAACAATGGTATAAGAAAACAGTTAAAAAATAATACTACAACATGGACACTTCCTGGATTCTAACTAATTATCATGAATTACCGATTACTCTTACTGGAGATTTTAATGTTAATTTTCGCTCTCAAGAATCTCAGCCGTCAGTTGATTTTTTAAAAGAAAAATTGGATCTAACTATGAATACTTATCGACTTCAATCAGCAACGCGTTTCAGTACAACGATGCTGTATTTTCAAGAAAATTAGCAAATTTAGAGAGTAAAATTTATGTTTCACATTATAGTTGCCACACACCTATAATTTCATAAAAGTTATGATCACATTCAAGTACATATTTCCAATGAATAATATGAATATAACATTTATATAATCTTTGTAAAGTACATGAATAATAAATATAATTAAATTATAATATGATATTTATTTTAAGTTAAAGTTTAATCATTTCAGTGATATGTGTCGTAAACGTAAAAGAATTTTCACTTCAATAGCGCGTAAAGATTACACGCACACGTTTTTTTTTTTTTTTTAAACTTGTAGCTTATGAGATTGCATGAGAGAAAAATTTCTTTAAATTCTTCTTCAGCGATAATTACAATAGATACATGCATCCTTTTCCATAACAAAATAATAAATGATTTGTTTTTGCTATGATCCTAATGTACACTTAAATATTAGTACAACACAGTACAACAGATGTACTGCATTAATCTTATGCATTATAAAACTGTCTCGAACATCGCATATTAAAAAGTTAATTTTTGTAACACATTTACTATATACATACATTATAAATACATTTTTAATTAGGTATACGAGAAATGCTAATTAATCTAAACTTAATCGTCTCGAATAATTTTTCGTTTCTTTAGCTAAACCCAAGCAGAAGACAGTTGTTTACCTAAACTAAGCAAAATAATACATAAAACTCTCAAATGCATAAAAATCGTATGTTAGATTTTAATTATTTACACCAGTCTGCCTTATTAAACAGCATTCCAGTATCAACGAAAATAAAAGATAGACGAACAAAGATTTTAATTTGTATATATAATTAGATTAGAAGAATTAAAGCGCATTCTTAAAAATATGTTGTTAGCCTGTAAATATTGCGATTAATCATTTTTTTCAACAGGTATTTTACGTATTTTGATGCATACATCGATGTGATACAGGTAGAAGAACAGAATTTAGATATATAGTTTTATAAACAAAAATATTCAAAAATCGCGGATGTAATATTAAGCTTGTTTAAAGTAACATACTTATCATAATTTTAATACATGCATACTAACTTACAAGAACTATAACAATTTTTAAATTTTCAAAATGAATTTTGTATTATTTTAATGATATTGATGAATGAATTTTTCAAATTTTTGTACAATTTTAATGAAATATTGTATATTATTCGTTTAGTGTATGTGTAAGCAGCAGAATCCTTTTTATATTGTAAATTATAAATTTTGTCATTATTTTTCTTCAAAATTCCCTTTTGAGTATTAAAAATTTAATGTTATAAAAATAATTTATAAATCGCATTAAAAAGACTTTATGTGACCAGTGGGATTTTGAAATGTGAAATGGTTGTCTGACATTTTTTTTTTTACTATTTATTTAAAAATTCTCTTAAATTATCAGACAAAATTTGTTTGGAATGTAAAGTTGCTTTTATTTAAAGAAAAAAAACGAACTGATGCACTCGGTATATTTATTCACAAGAGATGTGAGATGTAAACAAGAACTAAGAGGAAGAGCGGGACGGAAAAAATATTAAAACGGTAATAAGATATTGAAAGCAGTTTTGTTTTATTTGTTTTATATATTGCATAAGAAACATTGCCACATTACTTAGTGATTTATGGTAAATCAACATAGATAGGTGTCGCGATACATATGGTTTGCCAACATTCTGAGAAAACGCGTCTGGCAGCCCTAAATCAAACACTAGGGCGACATAATGCAGTAGTCGGGTATGTGAGAAGCACGGACTTGGATATAGGACGATCGTCGATTAGCGGGAAATGACAAAATTGCGTCAGCTTCTCAAAGGAAAACACTCGACCCGCTTTTAATAATTAGCTACATAAGCGCCCACAAATGACGCATAGCAACAAATAACGATGCAGTCTACTAGTAACGCGCATGGGCACAACAAAAATATAATGATTACGACACACAGCTCCATCTTACAGGCAAATTTCGTTTAGTTCTTTTAGATTACGTCTACTGTCGTCCTATCTGAAAACAGTGTTCCAGATTAGGAGTCCCCCCCCCCCTCAGATTTATGCAGATTACCCTTCAGGGGAATTTTTAGGGGAGGAAATAGTTTAGGGGGATTTTTTAAGGGGAGGGGAAATGAAATCGAGGGCGTTAGAAGAATTTTATTTTTTATTCTTTTGTCGACGGAACGTCAATGAGCAATGTAATGCTGTAGGTACTAGTATTTTTATGTATCATGATAATATTTTATACTTCATTAAAACTTTTATAAATGAATTTATAAAAATATTAATGAATTATAAAATACTATCATGTTACATAAAAATACTAGTACCTACTAGAGATGAGTTCGGGCTCTTTTTTTTGAAGCCCGAGCCCACCCGAGCCCGAGGACTTTTAATCCGAGCCCGAGCAATATTATTAAAGTTGGAGCCCGAGCCCGAAATTTCAGCTAAAGACAAATAAATTTAACTACTTCATTAATAGGATACAATAAATTTTGGAGCTTCACATACCTTCTAGTCCCCAGTGCCGCTATTTTTTTTAAATAAGTACGTCTATTTATCCCATGAATCACTTTTTAAAATCTGTTTCAAGGAGTATGTTCAACAAAGGAGAAATTTTTCACGAGCCCGAGCCCGAACGCAATCGTGAATTACAGAGCCCGAGCCCGAGTCGGGCCCGGGCTCGGGCTTTCGGGCTCGGGCTGAGCCCGTCTCATCTCTAGTACCTACAACTTATGAACTTCGCATACCCCCCTCCCTTCCTAAAATCCACTCTCCCGCACTGATTGTAACGTACAGATTTATCGATATATTGTTCTCCCTACTTCCTTTCCCCCTTTTTCAGCAACCCAACTACCACTGAATATTGGTCAACAGTCGGTAACTTGTGAAAAGCAACAAACTTCAAAATCAAGTGATTAGAATTTCCTGTTGTAAGCTTGTGATCTGACCATAGATAAAATTGGAATTAAGGATTTTATGCTATGACCATAGTAATAAATGGTGTTTTATGTTTGTTATGTTTGTATCTGTAAAGTATTAAATTAATTAAACCAAATACATTATATGTATATATATATATATATATGTGTGTGTGTGTGTGTGTGTGTGTGTAAAGAATGGCCTTACGCCATCCCTTGTTGAAATGATAGACATAACTCCATTGGGGTTCTAGGTTGAGTAGTTTATTTCAAAGTTCAGACAGAGGGCAGGTGTCAGGCCGGCGACCTTTTAGCTCCGGGACTATCTTCGTACATCGCAGTCTAAAAGCTAAAGCTCGAAGCTCCTGTTAAGCTTCACGTTCCAAAGTCCTAAAAAGCTAAGCTGCTCCCAAAATTTCCCCGCTCTTGCTTAAATACTCCTTAGTTACTACACCTGCTGGCAGCAGCGACCTTTTAGCTCCGAGGCTATTTTCTTACACAGTCTAAAAGCTTAAGCTCGAAGCTAAGGCTCCCGAAATTTTCGTGCTCTTGCTTAAATACTCCCCTAGTTACTACACCTGCTGGCAGGGCGCAGCACGATCGCGAAGGCGTTACTCTCAAACGTAATTAGTTAACTCAATCAAGACATGAGAAACACCTCCTTACCCAGGAGTTCTAAAAGCGCGTAGTTACGAAAACCACAGGAAACTGAAGATACTGCTGAATCAACAATTTTCTCCTTATGAAACCTCAAAAAACGTCTCCGAGCGTAATATTTGTATGGCCGAGAAACAAACTTTACAGTACACGCTTAAACCAAACGAGCGAAATTTGATCAGGCGGAGTGAAAAGTGAGCCAGTTTTCGAAAGTCAGCTTCTCCTTTAGGAGCGTTTTTCGATCACAAGAGCGGAGCGGAATATAACAATAAGCGAGGGGAGAATTTCTAGGAAAAAACAGGGAGGGAGAAAAGGCGTTCTCAGGAAAAAGACTACTCTAAGAGGACTTTCGCGGAAAAAACGGTAAGTTACCATGCAGACGGGTCGCTCCGCAATGTATCGTTTTTTTCGCTCTTTGGGTTTAAGCGTGTAAGAGTAAAAGATTAAAGAAGCTTTTTCAAATAATATTAAATTAAATTAGGTTAAATTAGAAAAGTTTTTTATATTATTACAAATATATATATATATACAGGGTGATCAGAAAATGGGTAGACTTTCGAAAAATTAATAATTTCCAGAATATTTTGGGTAGAGAGGTAAAAATTGACACATATGCTTGGAATGACATGGGGTTTTATTGCAACCACAAAAAGTTCAAAAAATGGCCGATAGATGGCGCTTCATGAGATAAGCAAAGTAATAATTAGCATAAAAATTATGACAAAGCAAAGACGATGTTCTTCAGTACAGCTCAACATGTCGACCGTTATTCCTCAGCAATAGCTGTAGTCGAGGGACAATGCTGTGAACGGCCTGTACAGCAATCTCCATTTCTTCTTGAACTGTCTGAGCAGCATTAGCTAGCACGTATGCTCGGTCGGCCCCTACGAGGTCCGTCATCTAAACAACCAGAGGCTTCAAAATCACAGGTGAACCTGTCATAGGACCTTTACCCGTTTAAATACCCTTCTTATGGTGATAGTACCTCAATGCTGCAGTAGCAGATTTCCCATTATGATAGTACAGCTTCAATAACAGCGCCTGCTTTGGTATAGTAGACATATTGCGATTGCTGATGCATCTGATTCCCTCTCTTATTACAGCTCCTTTTATGCACGATTCTCATGCAGCGTCACTGACATTTTCCAGGGCGATTTGGGGAAATTTTTCTGTTTTGAGGTTGTAATTGAAATCATATGCCATTCCAAGCATGTGTGAATTTTGGGCTGCAGTTCGATCTCATTTAGGGGGAAATGTCTCAGAAAGACTGGCAACATTTTATGAAACTCCGTGGAGAGAATCAGAGAAATCTAGCTGGTTTGCGAGGTCCTGCAAAGTTGTGGTTCTCTAACTTTTGAGGAGTCCAGCTTGGCTTTTAAAAATTCATTGCTTTTTAACAGTTTTACAGCTTTATAAATTTATATATGTAAAGTGTCTTAAACAGTCTGTGTGGGGAAAAAAAGAACAGCTCGCGCCAAGTTCTGTTAGTTCGTTCCAGCGCTACTCATCCTGTTCGTTACAATGACCCTACAAGGTGAATCTCCAGGTAATAATTCTATTATACAGTGGAACCCCTTTCTATGGTTCTCGCATTCATCGTTTTCCCGTATTGATCGTTTTATTTCTATAGTCCCTGAACAAACTGTATTCAAATAACGTTAACAAAACCCGCATGGACCGTTCGTCAAAAATTCGCTTTCCCGCTTTCATCGTTGTAAAATGCTTCTTCTGACCGAAATGAAATTAAAGTTCGAGTGGATCAATATGGCTTACAAATTTAATTACTTCCTGGTATGAAATCTTGGGTTGATGATGGTATAGGTGAAGAGTTCTTACATCTAATAGGTTTCAATATGGTGGGAAATGTATTAATTTTATTTCATTGATTTAGAAGTAGCAACGTGCGGTATCCTAAGAATGGAAGAAATGTGATGCAAAAAATGAAAATAATCGCGAAGAAGCTGAGAATAATATTCATGGTGATGAGACTGAGCTGACACTAATGCCAAGTTTATCCTACGCTAAAACGCTATTTGAAGATTATGACTTTTATATACAAACATGAATACACATAAAGAAACAAAAAAATATTGTAAATCTTGAACATTTTGTTTAATTGAAAGATTAATGAAAAACCCAGTGCAAAATTATTGATCTTTTTAAAAATAAGTATTACTTAATTTCTACACAACTTCAATTTGTTTCTTTTACAGTTTGGTAGCACATTTAGTATTTTTGGTATACTGTATACATTGTGTGTATTCATAAATACTGTTTTCTTCGAATTTTGACTTTAACCCGCATTCATCGTTTTCCCGCATGCATCGTTTTTTACTACGCACCCCTTGAAAAACGATAGATCGAGGTTCTACTATACATGTAAAATTTGAGTCAAGTAACGGACTTCTATATAGGTGGATTGGTTACCACAAGTCAGCGGAATCGCCTAATTAACATATCATGATTCAACGCGAATGATTACGTTCAGCTGTGTCACACCCTTAAAGAAAGCATTGTTGGAAGAAAGAGTATGAGATAATGCTCGTTACGTGAACGAAAAGATACAGTAAGCAGAATTGTTTTCAGGGGATTGCATCCTGCGATGAAATGAATATAACATTAACAAAAGTAAGTCTAATAATTAATCTAATATATTTAAGGGTGATTTAGTGGGTTGGAGAATTGATTCACATGCATTAAAAAGTAAGGATTTTGCTGTGATGCAAGTGTACAGCTGCTAACACACGGAATCCGAATTCATTTATTTTTGTGAAAACATGGAACTTGTCGTGTAGTCGTCATACTTGTAAATAACACTTATTAAACTCATACTTTGTAAGTAATTGGAAAGTAAATTGTGATTAAATTCGATAAAGCTCACATAGATTTTTCTCTGCTATATAGATGAAAACGGCTTATAATGTATGCAATTATTGTTGAACCCGTTTAGCGCAATATAGGTTAAAGGAGTACCCCGCTTAATTAAAAAAATTTTCAATGTACCAAAATGTAAAAATTTGCCAATGTGTTCCCGTATAATGAAATATCCCGTTTAATAGAATAATTTTCTTGACTAATTGGCTATTTCATTAGACGGGCTCGACTGTAACTACACTATGAACTTATAATTTATTTTATTTTTCACAATTCTTACTTTTTTTCTACCTAAACAAATAGATTTTCCCTCAAAAATGTACTCAAAAGAAATATAATTTTTATGATGAAAAGAAAAATCTAATGCACTTGCTTACAAAAAAGATGTCCCCTATACAGAGACGAAGAAAATTAATGACAGCCAAACTTCTGCATTTTAAAACGGAATAACTTGAAAGCGCTCTAACAATGTATCTATTATTTCGTGTCTAAAGGGGACTCATTAATCCGTGCACTGATTATTTCATATGTTTTTATTGCTTTTGTGTCATATTACTTTGATTTTTCTAAAGAACTTTTGTTTAAAAAATTCTAAAATTATGTGCATTTTATATATGAATTCTAATTTGTAAGTTATAAGTTATAAGAAAAAAGGTTTAAATAATTACTGTAGGAAAATAATTTGTATGAGGGTTCATTAAAGTAATAAAAGGCGTATTTAAATTTGTATAAAGTTATTCACTAAATTTTAAATTTTTTAGTGCCCGACAAAAAGGCATTTTAAAAATGGAAAATAAAACTGAAAATGTTAAGAAACTGAAGTTGATTTTCAGGTTTATTATGAAACAATGTAAAATTAATTAAAAATTAAAACTGGTTGGACATAGAGTGTAAATCTTCAATTGAAGTATTGTCTGCAGGTATGAGTGTTATCTTTTCTACTGACGAGATTTTCACTATATGCAAATGTATTTAAAATTTCGTTTGATATTATTAATTTTCTAGAATTTTTTTTTTAAATTTTAATAGCACTTATCTGCTCATTTATTAAATACATATATTGAGAATATTTGTTTGTTTCATCATCTTAAATTTCACATCAAGACAGAAAATACCAATAACCTTAATGAATTTTATGCCTAAACTTCTTTAAAAACTAATTTCTACCGGAATATAAACTTTCGTACAAAAGTACATAAACGTTCTTTGCACAATCTAAGGGGTTCCTACATCTGTGGTAATGCGAACACACATACCGAATTCTGAAAATTACTGTTTATTTAGCAGAAATTTAATTGTAATTTTTAAACAGAATCTGAATATATCCCGAAACTCTTATTATTATTATTATTTGAAAATACACGAATATAACGACATGAGATTAGTAAATATATAAAATATCAATTGAAATTTTTTCGACTACTGCAGAACTCCTTTATAATGTATTTTAATTATAACTGAAATTAAGTTAAGGTATTTTAACGCAAAACTTCGCCATTTCATTTATTTTTCATACTTTTATTCAGCACATTAAAAATTTACAATATAGGAAAATATTCTAAAGGCTTTGTAAAATATTTAATCACTTTGCTTAACACTTCCTGAATTTTTTTGTAGAAACACCCAGCCGTCTCTGTAATCCAATCATAAATCATTCAATTTTACTCTGTCCATCTGTTAAAAATAACATAATCTACAAAGAAAATATTAAAGTATAACCTTTGCTTTTTTTCGATACTGAATTACATGAGCCATGTAATAAAAAATACATTAATTCTTTTCTTTCGTTTCCTACACGGATTTTGGATATAAAAATAAATATTGAAGGTTACCAATCGCTGAGAAGCTTATGCTAGAACTTTTATAAATCCTAGATTTGAAGCTCGCTTAACTTTATTAAAAAACTGGCACACTTAAAAACGATTCGCAATAAGAATTCATTTTGTTCATAGGGTTTTTTTTAATAAATATTTAAAGAATGCTTTCATTCATTGTTCATTTTCTTTAATAGAAAAAGTAGAATATGTAAGTCACTTTTATATGCATAAATATACAGGGTATTCCCAAAACATTGACCTTTGTTCCTTAAATGATGGTCATAGACATACAATAAATTATACAAAATACGTAACAAAAAAGTACTAAATATTTTGGCATGGATTAAAATTCTCTGCAGGCTAAATCTAAAGAAACATGAAATGTAAATTTTTATACGTCGCCCTCGCAAAAATTTCCCAATTAGTAAAATGTCCCTGATACATTCATGAAGTAATGCACATAATTTCAACCTTTCATCATAAAATACTCACAAATATGGAAACAGATATTTTTTGACTTGAACCACTTTTCAATGGCTCTAGAAAAAGAAGTTCTTGTTTCAAGGGTAGTACACAAATTACGAAAAGAAATACTTATTGCATAACTGCATGCGTAATTCTTTTGCTGTTATTAATATTTTGTAACTCCTTACCAAATTTGGTTATGCTTATTTCTGATGAAAGGCTGAAGTTTTATACATGATCTAATTACTGAATGAGGCGCATTTTACAAATTGGAAAATTTTCTTACAGAGACTGTATAAAAAAAACTTAACCCTCTGAGTGTAGGACCGTGGTAGTTCAGTAGTTAAGCCTTCGCTTAACCACTGAACTACCACAGTACTACCACGGACTACCACGGACTATCTTTGTACTTTGTAGTCCCACACGGACTACTACGGATCCGTGGTAGTCCGTGTGGGCGGACTTTAAAAGGGGTCCAACCAGTATTAACGCCGAGTTTTGGAGAAAATTCCGAACGGCTAGCTCAATGCACGTAACGTGGGTTTGAACCTGGCACTTTCCGTCTTCCAGTTGAGAACGCAAATGCGCTCGGCCACTCGTGGAGCGGTAAAGGTGGTGGATTCTTAACCTGAAGGTTGCGTATCTGATTCCGACGTAGCAACTGAAGACCGCTGTGTAGATGCGGTGTACATGCACGTTAAATCCGTGGTTTGAAAATGCCCTCGACGGTCGCTAGCAGTTTCCGAGGGGTGCTAATATTGAGAAGTTACCACCTTCTGATGAGGATCGAAATTGTGGTGTCAAATTCCACGAAAAACGTATGTAGCTCTAAGCGACACATTCAGTGACACGAGCTATCCTCTTCTAGCAAACAAAGCCCTCTGAGCGTCTTGGAAATGTTCAAATAATGTAAAATTGTATTTACGGTAAAATTTTAATGCAGGTTTAAAATTATAAAAAAAAATCATCGCAACATTACAAATTAGGAAAATATAAGCTATTAAATTATTTCCAAGCTTTAATATAAAAACCAAGGACTAGCAAGAAGGGTTGAAATGATCTTTTAAAGAAATACATGGAATTTATTCCACAGATACCTCACGTTCGACCGCCGCTCCATCTGGTAGTAGAAGAGTCAAGTACTTGTCAAATTACATTTTCACGTTTGAAATTCGTAAGCTATGGAGGTGGAAATCGAACTTGGCACTTACAGAATTTTGTTTGAAAAAAAGAAAATAACCATTAAAGTTGTGACAGCACCTAAGTTCAATAAGCTAATTGAAACGTGAATAATAAGCAACTGAGTACTTACGTTTTTATTTTAAAGCTCATGAAATTTTTCAAATATGTTTTCTCAAGACTTGATTCTTTTGAGTTGTGACTGTTGCTTTTTCTAAGTAGTGACATATATATATATATATTACATTATATTATTGGGTGATTCGATACATCTATCCTTGGCAGTTGCGGTCACGTGGAAAAGTCGCTGCTGGGCTGCATCAGCCCCTTTTATTAACTTTTGAGGTCGAGTAATATGATCCATGCACCTATTCAATTATTGGCCGATCCCAAAATCTGGGCAGCGGTTTTTCAAGGTTTGTTATGGCTTTTAAGACGCCAGATAGATTCGACGCAGGGACTGTCAGCAAAATTACAAAGGAATTGGAAGGTACCGCGTAGTAATTGCAGTTCTTGAAAGCAGATTATTTTGTTCCAACTGAATTAAAACTGCGTAGTTCTAGAAATGCGAATGTTATATATACATATGTATACAAATATTGTGTGGCAACCATGTTTAATCTGTTAGAGAAACAAATTAAACATTGTTTCTTACTATTAATGAGCCGCGGTTAGTACTCTCTATATGAAAATACAGAAATGTTTATCCTTAGTTTTTCCATTGGCATACTTATATTGCTTCATTTAAAAATTTCTAGGAAAAAGACATAATTTTTTACAGCATTTTTTATTCCATTCTTTCTCTTAATACATATAACAAAAGATTTTAGCTAAAAGACATCTGTGATTTCTCGAGAAAAAGAATCCTGAGATTATAGAGATTTATGCAAATTTCATGCTCCAAGGATTCCGGATACTACGATACTTAACATTTATTGGTAACGCTTTTACTACAAACACAAAATTGCCATTTAGAAACAAGTAAGTAAACAAGAAGCCATGCTTGCCTTTCATGCAAGAGCACTAAAACACAATAAGTGTTTTCCATGACATAATTTACTATTCCTCGGCATAATATAAAACCCTAGAGTAGAAAAATTCAATTGGCGTAAGTGGTCAGAAAAAAGCAATGTTAATTTTATGGATGTTTGTATTAAATATAACGCTATAAAACTGATTCGTAAAGCAGCCCTTTGTAAGAAGTTCCCTGTTTTCGCGACTAGTATCTTCAAAATGAAGTGAAAACTCTTAAACTTGTATGCATGTATAACAAAACATTTATAATCTGTATTCATAAAAATATATTTTATAGAAGATTGGATACTTTTTTAGCATTCAGTATTATTGTACATAAAACGAGAAAATACGAACCTATACTACAATATTATTATTTTACTACTTTCCTTTTTCTTACAGAAACGATCATGTTGCAAACACATTATACAAGGTGTCCAAAAGGTGGTAACATTCTTTATTTCTTTATCTAACAGACACAGGTATGCAATGTAAATTGAAAAAAAAATTCAAACTAAGTTAGGAAAAAGACTGCATTAAGAAAAATTTTCTCTCTTAAATTTTCAAAAAGTTACACTTTTTAAAGATGTACACGACTTCTCTTTAAAAAAATTCAATTAGTAAAATGCGGCCCATACACTAATGAGACGATGTAGAAAATTTCAGCCTTTCAATATAAAATTTTTAAGATGTGTATATAAATATATGCTGACTTAAACCGCTTTTTAATGGCCGTCGAAGAGAAAAAAATCGCGTCGGATGAAAGCGTTTCAGGGGTCGTGCAGAAGCTAACTCTCTTAAAAATTTAGAGTGACATTGTCACTCTTACAAAAAGTCACCGGCAAATGATCCCAGATAGAGTGAGATAAGAGTGAGAAAACTGCATTATGACTCTTCATCGATAGGATTCTGTCACCCTAACTGCAAGAGTGAGACAATGTCACTCTTAGAGTAAGGGTGAAGGCGCTATCTGCTCACTCTAGCGAGAGAGTCACCACATTTCCCATGATGCGTTCACTTCAGCAGGAGTGAGTGCGTTGCTTCCACACTCAAACGACGCCATATTGGAATTGGACTGCAGTTGCGAAGTACCAACTGCATACAAGTAATGGAATACTTTTAGCTAACACAAGTAAGTAAAACCTTATAACTTTTCAATTATTGTAAATGTTATTTAAAATTTGATAATTCACAACATATAAGATACATTGATTCAGTGTCGGATCCATTAGGACTCCAGCTCTTCCGACAGACATTGCTTTGGTTAGGGTTAACATTTTGCTTTACTATACATTTTGTTTTTAAGACTTAAACAAGCCTGCTTCTTTTAATTTTATACCCTTCCGAGAAATTGATCTTTGGATCCGTCTCTATACTTGATCGTAGTATGTTATTTATGCTTATATAGCTGAAATCTTGCATTCGTTTTTTGTTTCTGTATATAATATTTGAGCATGTTTTGATGCGTGTTTGTAAATCGGTGGTGCAGTCAGGATTTTATTTCGGGGGTGGAGAGGGCTCTAACCTGTGTATCAAATTGTAAGCAAGCTGTTTCAACTGTAGCCTCAGTATCAAATTTTAAACTAAGTAAAGGGTCAGATTTTTAGGAAGGATACGCGCCTGTTGCAAATAGTATAAACAAAATTTTAAATCAAAAGCAGAAAATAATGATCAATTATATATTGTATGCAATTTATATTGAAATAAATTATAAACGTGGGAAAAAAATATTTTGTGATTAAATTTCAATATGTCTATGTGCATCATTTTATCTTATTGCACATTCTAGCACAGATTCACGCTTAGAATATACATATATACGTTGTTAGATCAAAATAACCGCTCTGTTGTTGTGGTGTAATATTTCCCTCTCCACTTTTTACACATACACAAACCTCTCTCTCATATGGTAAAGTGGATAATTTACGATCGAACACCCCAGATGGCCTCAGGAAAGTCCACTTTTAAATCAGGGAAACCAGCTGAAAGTAGCAGGTGATTCAGAATGTGTGAGCTTTCATTAGTAGTACGAAAAACACAAGGGATACTTGTGCTGGTAAACTGATTCAACGCGGAAAAAAAGTTATTGTTTTTGGTGTTAAATGCGAGATTTTTGGAATTGAAAAGTTTGTATACTGTTTAAGGATAATTCAATAGTATAGTAACGGATAAGTTTAATATTACTGGTAATAAAGGTAAGTGTTACAATATTAAATTTAGTAATACAGTATTAATTTTAGAGCCTTGCAGATTTTGGTATGGTAGATTTTATGTCTTCTGTTGTGTATCAATATTGGTAAATAAAATTCTCAAATTGGTAAAACTTACCTTTTAGCCTAGATACCAATTCAAAATAATGCTAATTTTTTTCTATTGAATTTAATTAACATATGAAATATATCCACAATATTGGCTATATACTGGAAATGTTTCTGAAGTAATTCCATTACTGATAAAGTTTTTAATAGTAGCAAGTTAGTAGTTAGCCCAAATATCTTTACAATGTGTTCACAATATTAAGTAAAAATTCGAAATATTTATAATGTATTCTTAATATTGACAAGTAATTTTTAAAAATATTTTTATACCATTTTATTATTTTTCTAATGCTAATATACTCAATCCTTCACATTGTTATTATATTGGAAATAAAAACTAATATTGGTAAAAATTAGCAACATTTATCCATTATATTGTCCATGTTAATGAATTAAATTAAATATATTTAAAATGTATCCACACAGTATTGTGTGTATATTATAAATTTCCCTCATATTGTACTAACAAATATTTTTAATGTGTCAGCATCTTAATATCACAGTAATGGTGAATTAAGACTGTTTATCTACTGTACATTATTTCAAAATTTAAAATCTGATAAATAATTTTAGGTGCATTTATGTACAAATTGCTGAAAAATATATTTTAATAATTAAGTCAAATACTACTGAAAATCCTGTGATGATAAGACCATGATTATCACAGGAGCAAGGAGGGCACATGCCCCAGACACCCCATTTTAAGGGGTCCTTAAATTTTTTCAGAATATGAATTTAGTTTATTAAATTTTCATTCTAAGATACTAAATGCCTGGTTTTTTTTTCTAAAAGTTGGATGTGTGTGTGGCAAAATAGATCCCAAATGGATGAGCCGATTTTAATGTAGTTTGTTTTATTTTAAAGATGGTATAATCAGAACGGTTCTTCATTGTATTTGATAATATTCACTTCATCTATTCCCCTTAAATAAAGCTTACTTTACACTTGTTCAGTCTAAGACAATTCAAATAATATTGTTGACATTCAATTAATTTTGATTGCTGAATTATTTCTGTAATGTTATGGAAAAAGCCATGCTTTGAGTTGCATTTTTTTAAGACTTCATTTTTAATAAAGGTTATTTCACATATTGCATAGGAAATGTTCATAAACTTAAAATTTATCTAGCATATTTCATTTTAAATTCATTTAATCAGAACATATCTTTGCAGATTGAAAAAACATACTTAAGTGGGGGGGGGGGTGGAGTGAGTTTGGCTTAGGGACGTATCTAAACCTTAAAAATTTCAAGCTGAACTTTCAAAATTACCCACGAATATGTAATTTTCTCCATTTCTTATGTTTACTTATTTCGAGGGTGGCTGAAGCCCCACCAGTCACCCTCTGGCCAAGGACGTACCCAGGAAGGGGGGTGGGGGTCTGTAACACCTCCGAAATTTCAGTTTTTATTAACAAAGCAATAATGGTGAAGTCTTTTTGTGAAAATTTCTGCCTTTTTCATCGTTTGGACCCCCTCCGAAATTTTTGGACCCTCCCAGAATTTTTTTTGGGGTATGTCCCTGCCCCTGCTCTCCTCTCCTAGGGGGGGAGCAAGTTCCCTACCTTGAGCCCCCCCCCTTATGGGTGCCCATATCATTAATGTTATATTTTTCAAGTATTTAATATTATTCTGTGGTTTTCTGAACTTGCAGGTAGCAGAACAGATTTCATTATTTATTGACATTGTTGAGAAAGCAGACAGCATGGATTTCAGAGTTTGGGTCTTCTACTGGGTATCATTAAGGGTAAATAAATTTATGATATTGGTAAAATTTACTTAAAAATTCAAAATAATTTTAATCCTTTTTCTACTGAATTTAAATGAAATGTATCTGCAATATTGCCTATATTTTGGAAGTAGTTCTGAAGTAGTTCCATTACCAATAAACTTTCAAATAGCACCTCACAGGATTGTAAAACATTGAAAACCCAAACCAGTATTTTTACATAGCAGCAAGTTAATATTTAGCCCAAATGTATTTAAAATGTATCCACAATATTAGGTAAACATTGGTAATATTTCTAATGTATTCCTAATATTGACAAGTAATTAATTTTATAGTATTTTTATTTTTTCATGTTCATATACTTAATTATTCAATATTATCATTAAATTGGAAATAAATACTAATGTAAATTGTAGCAAATTAATATTTACCCATTATATTGTCAATCTTAATGAATTTAAATTAAATTTATTTAAAATGTATCCACAATATTGGGTGTATATTTCAAATATTCCTCATATATATTGCACAAGTATATATTTTTGATATGTTAGCATCTTAATATATTATTACTTGCGAATTATCACTGTTTATCTGTTACACATTATTTTTGCATTTAAAATCTGAAATAATTTTAAATGCATTCATATACAAATTTCTGAAAAATATATCTTAATAAATAAGTCAAATATTACTGAAAAATTTAATGTAATATGATTGTTCCCTGATTATCATGGGCAAGCGGGTAAATACTGTGGAAAATACAGAAAGACAATTGTCAGAGTCGGTGAAGAAACAAAATGTAAGGGGGCCCCCATTTAGACCCATACTTCTGACTCAAGCGACTTTATGTCGTAATTGCTGCCTGGATTTGAGATGGGGGGGGGGGGACTGAAGCCCTATAGCCACTCATCCCATTACCCCTCGATCTACCACCGAATCATTTGTTCTTGTGATAATGTTTAAATGTAAATTTTAACTGAAGACTCCTACCTTGGGTGGTCATTAGTTAAATATATATAAATTGATAATAAATGAATATTCATATAAATTGGTTGCTTTAGAAAACGAAACTTTTAGAATGTTTTTTATGTACTGAATACTCATTTTCTTGAAATATAGGAGAGTTAATAACAGCGATGACTGGGTGATTTTTCAAGAACCTTTGATAAGGGTGAATACTACTTTGGATGTCTTTAGATATAAGTATGTATTTATTTTTAATTATTTACTGTTTCAGTGTATTTTTAAATTTGGGAGTTAATTTTATATTCATATCATATGTTATAAATGTTCCTTATACACATGTCTGTGTGAATTTTATATTATTATTATTATTTGCATTGCAAAGCATCCCATTTTAGAAGAATGTATATCTTAAGCACTGAATCAGATGGGTAGTAGATTTCTCACAAAAATTGTGTTTCATTAAGTGTCTCACTGAGTAGAAACAAAATGTTTCAATCAAGTTATTATTATTTTTTTTTTACAAGAAATAATGCAATTTCTGAACAGGTTTTAAAAGAATTCAACTATGTCAGAAATTTGAAAATTCAGAATTTCTCTTCACAAGCTGTATTTATGGCAATACAAATGGTTAATTTATAGAAGTGAAATACTCAGAGAAAAATTTATAACATATTGTATTGTCCAAAATAGAGGGAGAATTAGCCATCAGATACAGTTTCCACTTTCGTGAATTTCTCCCTAAAAATGGGATAAGACCTGCAGTTTTGTTGTTCTATAAAAGTTCATCATGCTGTCTATGAAGAAGCATTCTGAATTATACCGAGTTTTTGAGAAGCCTGTCTTTAAAGCTTGCAGAGCCAAGTGATGAATAAAATATGTTACAAGAAAAACTGATTGATTTTGGCTGTTTATCACTTTATTATCTTTTTATTTTCTAGTACTCTGAACTGGTCCTGTGGAAAACCATTGAATTTTTGTCAGTGGCATGCTGTAAAAGAGAAGAAACTATTGGCATTATAAGTGGTATTCATATTTTTGTTTTATTTGTTTATTTATTCTTTAAATGTTCTTAATTACTAGTTCAAAGTCTGCATACTTTTGATCTCTGCGGTCTAATTTTTTCAAAGCTTGTATCGCATAATTTCATAATTGTCAATAACTTTTTTTTTTTTTTTTTGAGATGTTTACTTTTTTGTTTAGTTTATTTTTTTCTTATTTTCCAAATTGATTTATATGTTTTTTTTTTTAGTTTTTTTTCCCTAAAGTGATGTTACTTTGGGGCAGTTAGTGACTATGTATTAAATTTTATAAATTTCATGTAAATTGAGAAAGTTATTAGGGCTGTTCTTAAAAGAAAAAAAAGTATAACTTTTGGTAAAGTTACATCAATGAGTAAAACAATAAATATTTATACAGTAAAATTCAATGTGGTATTCTTTATTAAAGCATTTGACCCAGGCAACTCTTTAGTATATCATTTTATGTTATGCTATATTCTGTCATTTATTTAATCTCTATTATATGTAAATTTTTTATGTCAAGTTGCATATTTGACACCAAGTTAATAAATTGCTTGCAAAATCAAGTCTTATTTGCAACATTTTATGAAGTAACAATGAAATAAAGTATAAAAATCAATTTTTAGTCCCTTCAGATTAATTTTTTTACTCTGCACCCTCACTACCTCTTAAAAATATGTTGTAAGTAAAACCTTGAAACTCCTGTAACTTTTATTATTATTATTATTATTATTATTATTAATGTTGTCACTGCTGTTGTTGTTTAAAATGTAAACTGTAAAATGCTACTTTCAGAGATGAGATTTAAGAATTTAGTTTAATATTCAGACCTTTTTCAATGTTTATAAAGAATTCAGTTTTTTCATTTTTTTCAAAAATTTTCTGATTTTTCAGTAAGGCAAAATTGTATATAAGTAAGATAGATTTAGTATCAATAAAAATTAAAATATTTATTGCTCTTGAAATTCATAAGTATAATTGCTCAAAAGTTGTTTGGACATTCTTTCAGACTTTTTTTCCTTTTTTGTTAATCTCATATCTGTACTTTGGTACAAACCAAATCGAAAACTAGCCTACCAGTTTTGACACCATATTACATGTACCACCATTAGTGGTAAAAACAGATGAAATATATTATTTTTTAATTTTACTAATACAATATGTAAATGTAAACTTTACTTCCTTAGTAAATTCAGATTTTTTAAGCCTGCAGTATTAACAAAGTGCAATAACCTTGTCAGTGTTCACATGTTGTCATATGTATATTTGAATATTACTCAAAAATATCTTTAGTCTAGTTTTTAACTGACTTCAAGAAGATCTAGGTTATTAATTGGGGTCAGTACTCAGAGGTGTAGCAAGAATTTTCAGTGCCCGAGAACAAATTTGCATCACTTCCTGTTTACCAAAATGCGCTGGAAAAAGTTTTATATACAAATTGGTGCCTTTTGGATCCTATGCCCTGGGACAAATGTCCCCCTCTAGCTACACTTCTGAGCACTGAATCCTTGTAATTTACCAGACTGGATATGAAAAGTATTTTCAAACTTCCGTTTAATTATTTATTTCTTTTGTTTATCTTCCACATATAGATGTGATCTTTGCTAAGAATGTTGTTATTTGATGATATTTTACTTGCTGTGCATGAAAAGTTTTTATTGCAAAGTTATCACTTTATTTTTTACTCAATTTTTGATGTACCTAAAATATATTACAAGTCCTGAATATTTTCTATTTTTTAATTGATTGTAATAATTTGCAAATTTAACTCACCAATAGTAAGTAATGTGTTTAATATTTATTTTGTCACTATTAGTTTGATGTTTGTTATTACGCACAGGTTACTGTGATTCAGGGATAATTTTATTCCAAATTGCTTTGATATGGGATTTTCGCTTCAATACTGTCCCCAATTATTCTTTTTTGTGTTACCTCAGAGGATTTACCTCACAAAATAAAATTTTGTGAAGTAAATCCTACAATGTGTTCCTTACTTTTAATAAAGTATTTTGTGCTCTCAATCACTTTGCATATCAGTATATTCTAATATTAATAGAACATAGAGAACAGATTATTTTATAAAACAGTACAAGCATTTCTTATCTGTAAAATTAAAGTTTTTTTTCTTTTATTTTTTGCAGGTAAAAAAATAGATTTTTTTTTTTTTTTTTGAGCTGCTATATTTAGGTTTTATTGCAGTTTTTTTTCCATTTGCTTTTATGTTCAGTGGCAAAATTAAAATGTAAAAGGCAGCTTAAATTCTACATCTTTATTTTATTCATTTATTCATAATTTGTACAATTTTAACAGTAGGAACCCTGTTTCCCTTCCCTCTCTTACTCAGAAGGTTACAGTATATGTAAATGTTACTTGAAAGTATTTATTATTACCATACATAAATATGGTAATATGAAAAATGGTAATAAGAAAGTATTTATTATTACCATTTTTCGGTATGCTTTTGTGCTGTTCCAAAATTGTATTTAACCTGCTCCTAAAGGTGTTCCAAAATGTATGTAGATTTGCAGACTTTTTATTATAAAGTTATCCTCCGATTTTAGTGAAACTATAAACAAAATGTTTTCTGAATCAAATGAAAAGATCTGCTGACTTATTCCTCTGTAAATTCATCACCTAGTTGAAAGTGTTAAGCTGTGCTTTAGTTGGAGATTTAAATTTGACACTAATCCATGTACACACAAAACTAATTTTAACTAATTTTATTTTGTATGTATTTAACATAGATCTAGTTTATGCTCTAGTATATTCTAGCTGCCAACTCTTTCTGATTTTGAGCCTTTCTTCAGTCTTATTCAAATTATGGGGAGGGGGGAGGGTACCCTTTTTTTATTAGGATAGAATAGCAGTTATGTTTTAACTTTTAATTCTGTAATTACTTGTTGAAGTCATAATTTTTATCTTCCAGATGCTGTTAGAAGAATCCCTGAATGTGAAATAGTATTGAAGTACTCATATTGAATCCAGTGATTGTATTTTATATAAATGTAACAATGTAATACAATTAAACCAAATTTGTAATAATTTGTTGTGTGTTCACTGCCATTGCTTTTATAATTCATTCAAACCTGCATGAGTCTCAATAAGAGATATCTTCCACTTTTTTCAATTCGTAGGCTATTTTTTACTTCTGCAGTTCTGTAATAGTTTAAATTTTTTTTTTAAATTTAGAACGCATCGTAAACTAAAATTTGCTAGGCTGAAGACTACTCTGGACTTGGAAGTTCCATTACTCATGTTTTTATTAAGACTTTGCTTATATATTTTTATTAACTGTTTTTTCTTTCTTTTTTTTTGGCCCTCGTATTAATTGAACTTTGTTCTAACATACTAATGAGTTTTTCTGGCTTTACTTTCATTTATTGTTCTAAATCTGTTTTCAATAGTATAATAATTCTTGCATAAAATCTATATTAAAAGAATTTTTTTTTCAATTTGAAGTTTTTAAAAGATTAAGTAATTTGTAGCTATTTTGCTGTAAAAGTGAAATTGAAATAAATAAAATCACACTTAAAAATAAATAAAGAAATGAATGTGTATATATATTAAAAAATTAAGAAATGGCTTTTATTTTGAAGTATGTATAAATTATGTTCAGAACAGGAATTTGGTTTTTTAAGAGGTGAAAAAAAAAATCTTTTTCTTTGAATCACCACCCTCCCCCCTCACCCAGACATTATCTATGGAGGTTAATATGGTTCACCCTCATGCTCTAAACTTCAATTATTTCTTTGCGTTATGGCAAGTCTACAAGAGGGGTGTCTTCTTGGGGGGGCTGACTTGGGTGGTGAACTTTTTAAGGATTCTAACCTGTATTCTTGCTCATGCCTCTAAACCTTAAATAATGGTTTTTGGACAAGACAAAAATGTTGGGTGTATTCAACAAAATGGGCATTGTTGGGGAATTATGAAATAATTGGTTTTGATTTATATTATTTATGTATTGGCCTGCACAAAAATATTTCTTTACCCCTTTTCACAAAAAAAGAAATCAATCAATATAAAGTAGTTTCCATTTTAGAAATATTTTATTCCTTTTTCTGGGGGGAGGGGGAAGAATAGAAAAATAGGTATTCTCTTAAATTTCCAAACATGATATGTACATTAACAGAGGTTATCAGCAGATATATTTATATTTTTGATTTACCCAACAATTAGTTTATTATTTATTTATTTTTTTTTTTTTGGTTTTCAATTAAAGGATAGCTATTACTCTTTTAACTTATTTTCGTGTTTCATAATTCTTGTATTTGTTCGTATAAATGACTGAAATTTAATTTCAAATAATTTCTTTTCGATAACAATTCAATCCTGTTCATTTCTTATTTATTTAAAATTTAAAAAAAAAGACTTGTTAATTGTAATAAAGTTGAAAAGAAAGTTTGAATAAATTATGCTTAAAAATAAAACCTATTTAAAAATCAAAATTATTAGTATTCTTTTGATTTTATATAAATATCTTATCATGAACTATTTTTATTGTTTTGTTAATACTGTTGTAAGTGAAAGTTGTTCTGAAATGTACCATAGGTAAAAAATAAGCTTTCAGGGATTTTTTATTTCAGCAGGAGAAAAGGTAACATTGAACATATCAAATATTTCTGCACACTGTTGAGTAATGTGGATGTCCGAAACTCTTATTTCTATTCTTGTTTGATCACAGATTACCTCAAATGAAGTTATAGTACTGCAGACAAAGAAAATTCTTATATAATCTCCTGCTGATGGATTTTACATAGCTCAATGGCTATACAGATCACCTCCAAGCATTTTGAAACTTTCACTTCTATTCCTGTTACGTTTTGACTAACCAAACAAAACATAAACTGTTAACGAATTCTGTAACTAAATAGATCTAGAGGTTATGAGAGGTTTGTTTTAGTAACCATGTGGAACTCTTGGGGTACCTTTTAGTGATGCCATCATCTGATTATTAAAATTGAAACTCTGTACTCCTTCTTAATCTGTTAATTTCAGAATAGGCTGTTATTTTAAATACTGTATGTTTTGTGGTCAACAGTCCACATTTCACTCACTGAATGAAAGCAAGGAATCTAAAATGCATGGGTCAGATATTACTTGTACCATTGAGCTACGTAAAATTTATTTTCCAGCTGTTATGAATCATTCTGAACATGACAATAATCCAAGATAGCCCAGAAATAGATATCTAAAAGTTCTGGATATGAAATAAGTATCAATTTCTGATCTTTGGATATTTTTGAATATGAAATAAGATAGCCATTTTGTGGATAGTCTGATCTTTAAGATCTTCTGGAAGTTAGTTTTAGTATAACTATGCTACATATATAAAGATACCTGTATATTATAGATGTTATTTACTCAATGAGAGAGATGCACACCTCAATTTTCTAAGAGAGATAATCTAGTTTATTTGGACTTGTCTATTAATTTATACCCAATATCCAGCTATGACGGTATTATAAGAATTTTGCCTATGTTACAAGACTTCGGTGGAGGGGGGGGTGAAGTTAAATGCGGCAATAGAAATATTACTGTGTACGAGATGAATAGATTATGTTCAAGGCGCCTCGATATGAGCAGAGACATTTTAAATATATTTAATTTCAATTTCACGAGCAGCAAAGTATTTATAAGTTTTTACAATATAAAGGGTACATGAGCAACTTTCTACGTTTATACCAATTCTAGCTTTATGCCAGTGTAAATATTGAGTAAGATATATGAACTCAAAAATATTAATAAATGGTCTAAACAGGTTGATGTGAAAGTAAATTACTTATAGCCAGATTGAGTATAATTTATTCCAATGTATATTCAAAATACTAGAAAGGCATTTTTAAAAATATATCTGAGCATATATTAACTTATGGGCTACGTTTGTACGAAAGTTTACATTGAGATACAGTTTGACGAAGGTTACAGTTGATCTTTTGTGTTTTTCAAGTTTGTTTAACAATATAGATTGGAGTAATCATTTAAAAAATTATATCATGATGTGACTACTGCCAAAATATATTTTTCCAATAACAACCCTATAGTTAAGAATTAGCTAGTTTCTTTGTAGTATGTTTATATTTCAGGTGAAAAGGTATTAGGGGGAGTCATACTGAAAATAAAATGTTATTTTGAAAAATTTACAGACCCAAATGCAAATTTTTAAACCCAAAATTGGAATTTTTTTTTAAACCCTTTTTGGAAACTGTTTAAATTTTCAAATTTTGTTCACTTTTCTACTTTGTAAAAAATTAATTTTTTTTTTGATATCAATGTTTTCAAAAATATTGAGTTTAAAAATTTTTTAAAGTTCATTGGGAGCGAGACTGCTTTTAGAAATATTCCCAATATATTTAAATTTAAAATATCAAAACACACTTCATATGTTTTAAATTTAAAAATTTTTCAAATAAAAATAACAGTTTTAGCATATATCAGGGGTAAAAATCTGGGTTTTTACCAATACTGGGAAATGGGGCCTTTACTTTTTCAAAGTTTTTCACATATATGGGAAATTTTAAAATTAAAAAATAATTAGTTAAAATTAATAATATTGGAAATTTTTCTAATATTCACTCAATATTATTGGGTAAATTTTAAATACTTTAAGAATTTAATAATTAAAATTTTTACTTCAAATGGGCAAAATATTAAATTTTTAATATTGGATTTTTTTTTTCAAAAAGAATTTTACAAGATTGGATAAATGCTTTCTATATAGAAAAAAATCTTTTAATGTTTGCCAAAAATTTAAAAAATAATAATAATCAAGCTGTTTTCCAGATACATTCAAATATATAAAAATATAGAAAATAATTTAAAAGGAATTATTTTTAATTTTCCCCCCAAAAATTTATAGCCAGAACAAGGGGATATCAAGGAATAAAAACCAGGGGCCCTACCCCCGACAAATATTTTAGGGAGGGTCCAAACCCCTGAAAAGGGAGAAATTTTTTCCCCAAAAAAATCATTATTATTATTTTATTAACAAAAAATTTAAATTTTTTTTTGAGGGGGGGGGGTCCGGACCCCCCGGATACGGGCCCCCGAATAATCACTCCTATAAAAAGTGGGGCGGGGTCACTCGTAAAAAGGGTCAAATGAGCGCACACTCTTGATCATAGTGCGGCTTTCGCACTCTGTTTAAGGGATGGGCGTGTGCCTGCGTCATCCCCTTTTCCCTTAGAGTGAGGCACTCTTTTTTCCCGGGGTGGGTTTTTTAATTCTCACTCCTAGTCCAGAGTCAGAAATTGGCACTCTTCAAATAGTGATTTCTCACTCTATGGAGGGGTTTGGGTGTTTTTTTTCACGAAGGTAGGGTGGGGTATATCAC